>CM023490.1:31443431-31879610 GCA_013339685.2 Hyalomma asiaticum | reverse complement strand
CTTGTGATAGCACAGTGTAGTAAAAACATACATATGATGGTTTTACTCATCACTCAACTGCTTTCGGGTCCAACTTTTCGCTCCATCCTGCAGGGATTCTATGCGAACTAGGCTCATCATACGCACATCAGCGCACCGTAGCGTGAATTTTTCGTCGACAAAAGAGACGTGATGGCTGCACAGTAACAGGAGTGCCAACATCACGTCTTACCATAAGGTACCATTCAGTCGCCACGATGTTGTCTGCGTTCCTGATTAACCAACGTTAAGCGTACATCCACTTATGGGCTTTGCGTAAAGCCTTTTATCCTACCCGTAACTCTTAAATCGATGCCAGACAACTTTCGCAATCCGTGGGATCTACAGGATTTTTGTATGAAGCAACGGAATGAGATAACCGCGAGAGCCACGAAAGGTAGGCGGATAGATAGATTCGTTCAAAATTCCGAAGTTCGGCAATAAATGTATCGCATTAAAAAAAAACAACACAAAATAAACGCGTGAAGTTTGAGCCTTGCGTTGTTATGGCCAGAGACGTCGTTTGCTCGACATTGATGATGATTTTTGGGTCTTTACGTCCCAAAACCACAATACGATTGTGAGAGTCACAGCAGTGGAGGGTTCCGGTTATTTCGACTATTTGGAGTACTGTAACGTGCATTGACATCGCAGAACATACGAGCCGCAACATCTCGTCCCCACTGAAACTCAGCCATGACGATCGGGATTCGATCCCGTGGGCTTCACATCACTAGCTGAGTGTGATAACCACTGGGCCACAATGAAGAGGCTCTTGTTTCATATTACTGCACATAAAAAATGTACAATAAGGAAACAAGCGGTATATTTTCCATGATGCATCTGCCTCAGCTAAAAAGGTCAGAAGGTTATTGAAATTTCCGTTTGTGCATTGTATCTGCAAGTTCATTTCTAGTTGCAATTATCTGGAAATTTTCGTGCTTACCACAATGAATCTACTTGATGATACGTATATTAGCTACAAATGAGGAATGATCTCAAATGCTAAGAAATTTAAATTACTACCGCCGAAAAAATAATCAACAAGCAGGGTGGTTTCGAAATAAATGCGGTGGAATCGCCCATCTGTGCACTGAGTGCCCTGTTTTTCTCTGCGACATTGGAAATAATTGTGCCTGGCGAACATCGTTAGAAATGCGATGGAGCACTTTGTATTACTACGGAGCAGAAATACAATGACGCCGTGGCTATGTCTTCGCGACGCTCATATAAGCTTCGGAATCTTTTCCTTTGCAGTCAACATTGCTGCACAGGACCACGTTCATGAGTTAGAGCACAGCGGAGTTCATGTAAGTAGCTTATAGGCAGCATACTCAAGAACGTCGTGTGATGTGGAAGGAAACATTAAGGCTATATTCGCACCACACTTTGCACTGTATATTTTATTTCTAGTTAATGCACAAAGGCAAATTTATTTCGATGGCGAGAACGTGACTATCCCATAGCAACATCTAATCTTATTGCAACCGTATTTGTACATTCCACATCAGCACTGCTAGTTATGCTCCTTTGTGAAAAAGAAAAGTGGGAATCTTGTATGATACCCAAAGTAATGCGATCCGACACGAACTTATAATGTGCCCGCACCTCTAACTTTACGTGTCATGACTCCTACAAGGGTTGGTGGGAGTACCACACCATGCATTCAGACGCCGCGCAGCTGCCGGAGATTGATTTATATGTTGCGTTTTGTAAGGATAAGCTGAGTGATCAGCCGCGGCTTAGGCCAGCTAATATTAAACACTGCAATGACAGTGAAATTTCTTCTGAAGGAGAAGCGGAGGAAATACACTTCTCCACTCCTCTGCCCGTAAGTAGGTGACAATGTCTCGTCCGTTCATCTGATATGCATTCGACGGTTCCCATGGTGTTCCCATGGCGAGCAAATGTGCGCCATGGAGTCTAGTCGTCCTTTTCGGCGTAGTTGGGAATACGCTTAGCATGCAAACGTCCAACATGGCGGTTCTGCTATAACCACGACACAGGCGGCCTTGTGGCCGCGGCTGGTGACGTAATTGGACCGGGAAAACGTCTTAACATAAACGCGCAGGTTGTGCGTTACAATATAAAGCAGACTAAATGGCGACTTGTAGTTGCGGCCATATTTATCCGACGATGCCCCTGTACCCGTATAATGCACTATTTCGTGAGCAGTGTGTACTATTAAGTCACCTGAAGCCGCCACTAAACAACATATCGGAAAATTCTTCTCGTTTGAAAGCCCTGCTGATATGACAATGGTCGCCTATACGCAGAGTTCTGAAATGGCTTCTTGTGATGAACTGTCCCTAATAACGTCTCGCCTGCATACTATGCGCTGTATTTCTGAAATCTTCCAAAGGAATTTCCATGCTCGCCAGGAAGACTTCCGTTTCAGCCATGTCAAAGAATATTTCATCTCTGCAACAGGGACTGGGCTCCTTCCTCTGACGCATGTAAAATTAGCATGGTGAAACAATTTTCTGATATAAGAAAATTGTTTCGCCTTCTTGCTTTGCCATTTTTGCAACTATGGTTGTCAGCGGTGCAGTCATAAAATTAAAGAGGCTCTCAAAGTTGCCCTTGTTCTGCCATGACAGACGCCAACGTGTTTCAGAATTCCGCTCGCGAATCTTAAACCAGCACCTCTGGCAAAATAGACATGAATAAGCTTTTTTCCCAGCCGTGCCTGTTGAGAATGATAACACACTGGTCTCTTTCTACAGAAATATCTCGACAGAACGAACACCACATGAATGAACGCTTCAGGTTAACAAACTTTCTGGAAATCTCGCGCTGACTGCTAATATTTTTAATGTGAAATTATTTCACTACTGCGTCACAATAACAATGTTTTCTGAATAACGATCGTTATATTTAGCTCCGCGTCGTGTTAACAAAGCCTCAGTACAAAAAAGAAAACTCATAATAATAAGAGCGAGAAGTCGTAAATTCCCGCGAATTCTTCGCAGCGACCGGAGCGGTAGTCTTGCATAGGACACTGCGAGCGGAAGCGTATCAACACGCTCTGTAGAAAACTCGACATGGTGCGAAAGATAAGAACGGCTACTTTTTGCTCGCTGCTGTTGATACCATGCAGCGCGCAGAGATTTCTTTTGCTACGGGCGGGGGCTAGAATGTGTTTTGAATGGCAATGTTACAATGGTTACGTGGTAAGCGCACCTTGCTTCAGCGCCAATAACATTGTGCTGGGGCTATTGAACAGGCGTTTTCATGAGACTCGGTGTCATGAGGGGACAGCCAGCTGCCCGCAACTGGAGAGCGGGTGACCGCATCGCCAACAAACGCGAGAGAGGGCACGATGTAGTGGACATTGAGGGAGATCCTTAAAATTCATTTTACCCTCTCTCTCTCTCTCTCTCTCTCTCTCTCTCTCTATATATATATATATATATATATATATATATATATATATATTGCGGTAGCAATGATGTTGACATCTGAACGGGCTTTCGCCGTCACCGTGATGTCCCTTCTCTCTCCCTCCATATATATATATATATATATATTATATATATATATATATATATATATATATATATATATATATATATCATCTGAACGGGCTTTCGCCGTCACCGTGATGTCCCTTCTCTCTCTCTCCATATATACATATATATATATATATATATATATGGAGAGAGAGAGAAGGGACATCACGGTGACGGCGAAAGCCGGTTCAAATGTCAACATCATTGCTACCGCAATAAAAGTTCCGCTATTATTCAGCACGTGTTCTACAGCACCCAATCATTAATGTCTCTGTTATAAATGGCTTGCGTTGGTGTAATCTCAAAAACTACGCAGAAGGAGGCTACAGTTTTCTAATCTATGAAATTTTATTGTAGGAGATTACGTTACCATAGCTAAATCTTTTCCGCTCTAATAATCTAGAACATCACGCACGTGCACAGCGTTTTTGGGATAAACACAAGGTCGTAAGAGGCGAGCTGGCTAAGGTTCCTACATATATTCATCTTTAAGAATGGTTACGTAAACTTTGCTTGTGCCTCACTTTCTCAGACAAAGTGGCTAGCATGCTTCTGAGCTAATGCTGTCTTCGGCAGCATCTTTCTAGAACTATGACTTTGCCATAAAATAGCGTACGCCATCTAGGGTAACGAACGATTCCTTACGTGTTGATAAAATGTCATGAATTTGTTTTACTGCTTGCGTGAGAGTAAGGGGACTATCGTGTTAAAACAATTCTTACATGCCAACAATAACCGTGCGAAATTAAAAAGCCAGCGTGCACTTGGGAAGTGCTATGTTCAGGAAATATTACCTTGCTTTCAAAACAAAATAAATTCAATGCCATCTTAACTATGGGCGCTGTAAAAATGTACAGGGCGTAATTATTACGGGTGCAGAGGTTTCCAGATTTCAACCTGCGATTTTTACACAAGTATAATACATTGTTGAGCACTGCCACAATAAAAAAGTTGATATCCTATTAGGACCTCAGTCCTTAGTGCGAGGTAGTAGACGTAGAATTCGAGCGGTTTAATACAGCCTATCATTCATTTTCAAAAGTGTTCACTAAAGTTGTTGCTATAGAGTAAATCAATAATGGCAGGAGAAAAATACACATTTTGCTTCTTTTCAGAGTGGAGAGTTGAGCAGAGCGGATAATAATCATGCCTCTGCTGTTCGCGATTGCGCTGTGCATATGCCACGTGTTTCAGTTTGCCAACTGTAAGTGGCATCTTTTTCGCTAATAGCCATCTTCGCATTTCCTACATGTTCTCAAAGATGAAAACGTTGCCATGTGTCTCCGTACATTCACGGCCCTGTAATACTAAAGATATTGTGAGAAGCATGATAGTCTCTTTTTTTTGCGTTTTGGGACGTCCAAGGAGTTGTGGTGCGCTGGGCTGGACGAAGGTCGTCCAGCCCAGCGGAACTTAAGTGGGCGCCTTAGGCTGTCTATTATGTGGCGTCGGACTAAAGCCTCGTGGGAACGTTACTATATTTGCCACATAACACAAAAAATATTGCTCAGGTGTGTGCAGATTTTAGTGTGTCGACAGATTGGGAGGTGCCTAAGTACAAGACCGTCATTTGATAAGGTAAAGCGGCATTCTGAACCTTACCTGCCTGCTAAATGTCGTTCGGGCAAATACGAATGTGCACTCACTAACACCAACCAACGCGACATTCTGAACGCAATTCGTACATCGAAAGGGAAAAACGTCGGCGCATTCCTGAATGACAAGCAGCTTCAAATTTTTGTGATGTCGTGATACGAACATGACAGTAGCTTAAAAGCAAATTCACCTCCACTAGCTCTCACGAAACTCCCCATTGCATTTAAGGCGAACCAAATACACGGAATAACTCAACAGTTTAGTTTCCATTCTGGAAACAGGGTAGTGTTGATAATATCGAAAGTGATAGCGAGGAAATTGCTTCTTCTGTGAAGTTGAAGTCCACGGACCTGCTTACAGCGATAGAAAGATTGTCGCTATTGTGCAAATATAGTATGTAACGCTTGAGGAACGCGACATTCAGGTATTGCGTTGCCCGCGGCCGATCGATTGAGTGGAAATTAAAAAAATTGCGCCAATTAGGCACCTTGTAATGGGCAAATTTTTAACTTACACTGTTACGAATGGAAAGGATGTTGCCGAAAATTTTCTGTGTAGCAGTTCGCCTGGGTTGGAATTTGCGTAGTTGATTGTCCGTTATATCTGTAGCATTTTTGCCATTTACGTTCTTGCAGCATGTCCAGAAAACGAAGAGCCAACCTTCTGCTACAGTGGTCATGTACTGTCACAAAAATATTGTCCCGGTGTCGATGCTCAAAGCAAGTGGACTTGCAGAAAGACAAGTTATGGATCTTGTGCGTGCGTTGGTCTTCTGCACAGGACCCACAGTGGGCAGTGCGTACCCCAGAATCAATGTGGTAAGCGGATACGCCGCTGGTTGTTGCGAAATTTTTGTCTATGGTGAGCTATGAACCGGCTTAGAATTGACACATTTTAAAAGCTATATTCATCAGCGCATTCGGGTGTGTTTGGTAGCTGTCCTTGCTTTTTAAACCTGACAGCACGCGGTCAAGTTAATTCTCAGTTCCCGTACCAATACTGTTATGATGCTCAAGTGACATCTGTTTCATATAGCTGATGATATCACGTGTCCCTGGATGCTCATAGCTGCACAGCCTGCATATAATAAAAGCGAAAAATGACATCTAGTTCTCGTTATGACTTTTTATATGTCTCACATCTATTTGTTTTGGTAAATATAGGGACGGATGCTGTAGGCATCTATCGTGATATGTGCAACAATACTGAGATACACTACATCAATCTCTCGAAAGGAAATCATCACAAAACACGTAAACATAAAATGTGTGCCTGAGAGGGCTGGTTGTTCAGTGAGCGAATGAAAGCAGGCTTCAACAGGACGAAGTGTGGACATGGCGCGGGAGACCCAAGGCAGACGTTGTATCGTTCGTACTCACTTCGTCTTGCCCGAAGCCCTGCGTTATTCCGTTCCAATCCAAAATGTGCACACCGTGTTATTGAGCTCTATCTCATGCTTTCTCCAACGCACGAATGAGTGTTAGGCTACATGATCAGTGGCATGCTTCCTGCAGTTAGCGAAATTATTACTTATTTGGTACGCAATAACCACTCGGAAATACGGACGATGTTAGTTTAGAGGCGCGTTTTTCCCTATCGTGCGTGAAATCCAACAGCGTTTGAGATGCTTGCCAGGTTCAAGGTATCAAGATGCCAAATATTTCAACATTTCGCGGCATAAACCATGACATTTCAGGTTGCTACATTCAGGCGCTCCGCTATTCCCTTGTGTCGCTATTTAGCTAGTACCATGAAATAGAAAATTATAAATTGGTAAATGCAGACAACAACAACCGTTAAGGTGCCAGTTACCTTGAGAAATAATAGATGTTACGGTTAAGTGGTTGTATTAACATACTGAAATGTGGAGAAGTGTACTTTCTTGAGATAACACTATTTTCTCTTGTTTACATTCAATGTAAATGATTTGTATAGGTGGTGGAAGCAGACATCATCACGAAACGCCTGGTCGGAGCCCGACCGAATTCGAAATACCCGAGCGACTACAGCTACCCAAGTACGCCGTCGAAAATGCTTTCAAGGTAAAACTGCTTCCATCAACATAAAATGCCCTCTCTAACAGATAGAGCTGACAGATATTGACAAAAGAATGCCCTCTCTGAACAGAGTGCCCGACAAAGGGAATGTTATGCCGGGAGCTAGCTGGTGTTCAAGTATTAAAATAGCTTGTCGCACGAAGTCGGTGAACCAATGAATCTATGGAGCGAATAAAGTGACAAGTCACACGGTTCCATTAAGTTTTCCTCCGGGTCAGTAGAGACCGCCATCACCCACCAACCGATTTTCATCTGCCGCTTCATGTGCGTTTGTCTAACAGTTTTAACGCCGATAAGCAAGGCCGTAAACGCATGTTTCCAAGTTCTGTTTACGAAGCCTATCTATGAAGTTACTTTGCAGCTTTGTGTGGGTAATCTAGCGTAGACTTAAGATTAGGCTGTCATATCTCGAAAAACTTTCGACATATGCATGTCACTCTTCATTATTCCCAAAGAACCGTCTCACGCTCACTAGAATGATTGCTCAGTGAAGTGGTGTTTCCCTGACTATGTGCGAGGGAGTGAGCAACAGTCCCATTCGTTGCGAATATGAGCCGCCTTCCCATTACTCGGTGTCTTATACACTTCGCGAAATGCCAAGGCAAGTAGTGGAGCCATTGTAATAGAGTAGTAGTCGGTAAAGCAAGGCATCATTCTTTAAGATATATAATTTGAGCCATCATGGCACCAGTAGTAATGCCTTTTAGGCAGAAATATTTCATTCCATGCATTCCTGTATGGAGAGCTCATGGAGACGGAATGTCATGAATTCCAAACACGCTGTATTAAATCTCGACAAGAAAATTGTTGTTTATATTGTGCTATAAAATAAATGCCTAACTGCTTCTGTGCGAACGTTTCCACCACCCTTCAAAACCGCCATAAACGGGAGAGTAAGAAGCGGTCACTCCTTCATAGTCTAGAAACGCGACACATCCTTCCTCGAGGAACAAAGAGAAACCGTTTGCAAGGCGCAACCAAACCTAACCGCTGCAAACTCCCGCACCTTAGTATGTTCGAGCGGCAGCCGATGCTGAGTCTTAACGAAAGGGTGAACATACACGGAAAAATAAGTTTAATAAACATTACCACCCCGAATGATTCGCTTGCTTGGCGAGAAGGCATTAAAACATTTGCTCGTTTGTCAAACGAGGGTTCTCCAAGTATACGGCATCAATTCACGATGCCTTCAATTGAAAAATTAGCTAGCTTTGCAAAGCTTAAACCTTCTCGGAAGGCAGTAAATACTCATTTCCTATGAAGACAGACTAATTTCCTGCGAAACTGCGAAAGCCAAAACGAAAAGAAAGAAACCCAGCAGTACTGACGTCACCCCTTACACTGGCCATGCATATTCGAGCGTTCGCACAAGCCAGCAGCATCGCTGGAGCCCACTAAGCAACATGGCAGCACCCGAGGCGTTTGAGAAACCAAATTTAAAGAATGCTTTTAGGGCTTTTACCCACAAATTGTTTACGAAACTTGCAAAGGAATTCTTGCAGCTTCGTAGGCTGAGCTATAAACCTTGTTGTTATGTTATGTGGGGTTTAACGTCCCCAAACCAGCAGCCCTGATTATGAGAGACGCCGTAGTGGAGGTCTCCGGAAATTTCGACCACCTGGGGTTCTTTAACGTGCACTGACATCGCACAGTACACGGGCCTCAACATTTCGCATCCATCGAAATGCAGCAGCCGCGGCCGGGATTCGATCCCGAGACCCTCGGACCTACAGCCGGGGTACCATAGCCACTAGACCACCATGGCAGGGTGAGCTGTAAACCTTAAATAAATTAAAGTAATCATTGTACGTCCTTGCGACTTATGTAGAGTATTTTATGAAATATTACAATTCTTTTTGAAGGAACTACGAGCGCTCGAAGCTAGACAGAAAATGTGAAGCTTGATGGAGGTGATCAATGCCACTGTACATTTACGATTACTAATAACGTCAAAGTCTGTGATTTCACTTAATTGTGGGGCGCAGCGTGTAGCGAAAAATATGACGCATAAGATTTCACTGCAGATTTCTTTATATAAGAAGAGTAAATTTAATTTTTACGCCTTAAAGGGAGCCGATCCTGTTGGAGTCCACTGGAAGGGCGCCCGAGCTTCTTCTTCAAATGTAGGATGCTCTAGGAAATTGTCATTGCGGTGTACCTACGATATTGCCTCTCAGACAGCCACATACCTATATTGTCCATGAAGAATGTCTAGCATACGCGGAAGCTATAAAATGTCGGACACCATGATAACAATCAAGGGTATTGTTCTATGAAGCCACGCAAATTTTGGTAGCATTCAAGAGCAGCGTTCTTACGACTGTACCTATGTTAGTGCACGTTAGAAGAACACCAAGTGGTGAAAATTTCCGGAGCCCCCCATTACAGCGTCTCTCATAAGCATAGCTGATTTTGGGACGTAAAACCCCAGAGATCATCAAATTTTCTTGCGGATTATAGAAGTGGTGCCTGCGTTTTAAAATTACTTGCACAAATGTAACTTTATAATTGGGCAACATTTCAGTTCTTGTTTGGATGACGCAGTAGACTGTACCACCAGATCGAGTTTTCGCCCCACAAGAGTGGTCTAGTGGCTATGACACTCGGTTGTTTAACCGGACGTCATAGGATCGAATCCCGATCGCAACGGCTGCATTTCGATAAAGGTGATATTTTGAGGCATGTGCGTTGCCAGTACGCATTAAAGAATCCCCGCCGGTCGATCTTTCAATAGCGATCATCTATGGAGTCTCTCATAGACACATTGTAGTTTCCGGACGTAAAAGCCCAGAAATTTGGCCAAAAAACCGCACCTTTATTGTGCTGTCGAGAATGGTCGGCATACGTAAATTTGTTTAAAAATACTGAATTGTTGCGGCACTACGTTATGGCGGATAGGAACGTACTGCCACTTCTTCAGCACAATCACATTCAGCTTCTGTAAAATCATGTTTGCAATGTCATGTTAAAATTTATTTCATCGAACTTTGTGCACTGGCTGAACGAGAGGTCATAGCGCTAGAGGTAACCGACAACGGCAGATAGCTTGATGTCGATTAATGCACACGCAATATTAGCATGATAGCCATATCTCAATTGGACCGCCATCTAAATGCTGCCGCCGTGAGTGGCAGGTGAATAGCCGCACGTAGAAAGCCGCTAGTACTAGCAGCATTAGCAAGAACGCATTTTAAAAGGAAAATTTTTTAGTCATGAAGAAGTTAGTTATTATCAATCCATATAGAAACAAGAAATTGAGGAGAATAACTAAAAACGCCCAGTAATCGCAGTCACCACGATAATAAATTAAATGGCTCTCCGAATAAAAATGCATAAATCGTTATAAATAGCAGGAGGTCTCTCTGATAACTGTGTGGCGGACAAAGTGGGAAGCAAAGTTCAGTTAAAGTACATTAACAATTATGGTGTCTCTATTGTAGTGGCACGTTAATTGAATCGAAATAACGCAACACTTATCAAGCATGTTGTTCAACCCTGCTTGTTTCAAACACACCGAAGAAGGCTATTTCATTCGTCTCTTAACAGGTGATTCGAAGCAAAGAACCTCTCTACCTCCTGATGGTCATAAGCGACGATTTGCCCTATGGGCTTGAGGGACATGGCATTTGTATAAAATCGAAGCACGTTAATGACACTACTCGAGGTTCAGTGCGTACGCTGGAGTCTTACGAAGACATGAAGTTCATGTAAGTCATAGCATATACCAATATAACCATATAACATTAAAATCCCGCCAGGAATTGAGAGCATGAGCGAATAACTTATATATATATATATTGTAATGTATAACCACATTGGAGAACGTGCCGTGGCCTGGCATCGCTACCAAGGCATTAGGCAGAAGACCTGGCAGGAATGGTGTGCCAAGTTCTTTGCTGCTTTCGGCCCGCTTCCCCATGTGTGCGACCATGCCAGACGTCTCTCCGCCACGAACGACCAGATAACACACAACGACTCTGCTGGTGCACCCAGGAGCTCTTCAGCAGAAAAAATCGTGCACTGCCCTGGTACGGAGGCCAGCTGCCTCTCTGTGTGCGGCTCGAGTTCTGCGTCGGTGAGTGGCGGTGGAGCAAGTTTTCCAAATACTAGAGAGCAGCCTGGGATACGGTCATCATGCATGCCAGTGTCCAGGCGCATGGGTGTGCCGACTCCGGTAGGGCTGGATATTCCGCGACTTCAGGAACTATCACCATCTCTCGAGACCGATAACGATCTTGACGACAAGAACCATGATGAACAGGACATGTCCGTTTGTACTGGCAATACGTCCCCTGAAAAGGCTGAGCCAGCTCTGTCTTCAGTACCCTCGCTTAACGACTGTACAGACATTCCTTGTTTGCTGAGCAACACCTCGCTGAAGATCGCCGCAGTCGTCCAAGACAAGCTTGTGCAACCTGCCATTCATGGAGTTGTTGAACAGAAAAACGGAGGACGGTTTGCTTCACAAGGCCGGGCCAGGCCCGTTAATTCGAGATGCATAGAGAACTCTCCACAGCCGACGCCATCGAACTGCAAGTGGCGTCGCCCTACAAAACGGCAGCGTTCGTCGTGGGAGCCTACGATAGGGCTCCAAGTTACTGCAGCTCAAGGTATGCTACACCTGGCGGCCAACTACGGAAAGCACGCTGCTCTGTCTACTGATCTGCGACGGAAAAGCACCAGGCGAAAAAAACTCCCGCTGCGACATTGCGCGCGACACTCCCTCCCAGAGACACGTCTGGCAGCTTGCCAGTGGAAGTCGCAGCATGGTAAATACCTTCGACCACCATTGCATAGTAAATGTCGCCTGCTGAATGTGCCCTTGGTGGCCCCGCGAGTCAAATCACAGCATCGGCAATTCCTGCAACGACCACCGCGACACAGCCAGTGCAGGCCCCCTGAGGATTCCTTCCGAATTCTCCAGGACAGACCCAGGACAGACCCGGACTTCTCCAGGACAGACCCGGACAGACCACAGCAAGACAGACCACGACAGACCACAGCAAGCCACCACGCACCGGGACCAATTCCGGTAACGGCTACATAGGCATACTCAGTGCCGGCCACCAGAGGTTTCCGTTGCTCAAACCCAAGTCGGGGCGAGGCCGAGACCGTCCAGCGCAACACAGTCAGTGCCGCCCTCCAGAGACAGTTTCGCCCGTTACTGTCACTCGCAGTCGTGGCCGAGTGTAATGTATAAAAACAGAGAGCTCGCCATGCCTAAGACGCTCGCGCTAGAAGAGCGCAGGGTAAGAGAAGCAGAGGAAGACGAGGAGCCGAATAGAACAGCCGGCCTGTAGCTAAGGCGCTGTGTCTACGTCTCGTTCTTTATTACAATATATATATATATATATATATATATATATATATATATATATATATATATATATATTCTTAATAACAAACGTCTAATATAACTTGAAATCCTGAAATCCCTGTTCCGACATACCTCTCACACGATGTAGTGATTGAACTAGACTCGGTGAATGTGTATCTTTATGTCAACTCCTCAGCGGTTTCAGCAACTGCGTTAATATTTATTCCGGTGCATGATTAGCTATCGCTGAAGACATGAAAACAGCGAGCAGTATCATTAAAATTGTGAATTGCACTTCCGAACTTCTAAGCTATTTTTCTCTCCAAATGACTAACCTTTCGCGACACTCTTGTGCTCAGCCCACCGCTGTATGATAACAATTATGTCATGAGACAGTGAACAAGAGAGGAAGAATGAAAGAAATATATGATTGTACAGTGGGTGGGTAAAGAAACACCGAAAATGAGAAAATCTGAAAGGATACGGATCAGATCCTAAATCCTTTATTTGCACATTTCACAATGAGTGGAAGTGCTACGTATTTTTTTTCAGCGGTTGTTTCATCTTCTCCTTATTTTTCTTGCAGGGTTTCCATCCCTACTGAAACGTTCCGTATGGTCGTTCCAATAATTCCGTATGTTTCCGTAAGACTCATATGGAAAAATATGGAAAATATACGGCAAGTATATGGAAAACTTATGGACTTTGTATGGAAAATATGGAGTTATTGGAATACGGAAAGGGACTTTTTCAGTAGGGATTTCGATATTTTTTGTACAAAGTTGTCGCTCGCCGACGATGGTGTAGTGGTTATGGTGCTCGGCTGCCACCCATAAAACGCAGTTTCAATCCCGGCCACGGCTCTCGTATTTTCAATGAAGGCCAAAAAGTGCCAGGGGCAAGTGTAGTGTGCATTGTCAGTGCACGCTAAAGAATTCCAGGTGGACAAATATCCGGACAAATATTCTCCGTCGTCATCTTAACGGTCTGCTCCTTTTCGCGTCCTTTTTCTCCTTTTTCTGCTCAGTCAACTCTTATCACTGGTATTCCTCTCTTCCTCCGCCCCCTGGTGGCCGCCCTTTGCCTCCTTCGCCTTCCTCATCCTCCTCAATGAAACTTCAATCAACAATTGACAAACATATAGGGTCGTGGAGTACGGATGCTATATACTGGAGGTGAAGCATTTCTTGCTGAACTTGAGTGCTGACCATGTCGTCTCCGTCACTTCGTACACATAAGAATTGGCGTGGTGGCGTATGAACGTAGCACAAACGTGGATGATTAATTGTGACATAGTTAATGTGATGTACATGTGACACACGCCAAGGTTAACCATGGCACGATCACATGTTGTTCATGCGATCGGGTCGTCCAGGAGAGCCGGGACGAACATAGATAGATAGATAGATAGATAGATAGATAGATAGATAGATAGATAGATAGATAGATAGATAGATAGATAGATAGATAGATAGATAGATACGGTCCAAGTTCCTGAAGTTCGCCAAGAACTGCTTTGCTTTTAATAGCATCGAACTATGTGTTACAGAATCGCAGAGTGAAGGCTGCATGTGAGACATGAATTTTACAACTAAGAGTGACCTGCGCTTAAATGAGGCCTCAATTTCATGTGTGGTACTTTGATGCACATGGTTCACATTAAATGTTTGATTCCACCTGCAAGAACATGTTTGAGAGATTTCTACATTGCTGTTATTTTGACGGCACTATACTTACCACACGATCACAAATAACTGCGGAGTGATGGCAACTAAATGGCCTATTTTCTTGCTCTCGGTAGGTGCTGTCGTGTTTTGGCAGTAATCATAGGACGGAGTTTAGTGGAACCAAGGCATGGGGTTTATAACAGTAAAAAAGAAATTTGTTGTTGTCATTGAATGTGGGTAATATATTAACAATGTAACAAATAACAAAAGCTATCGAACCTTATTATTTTCAGGTCTAGGCACTTCTGTGTACCAGTCAAGTAAGTGAATTTCATGGGGGCCCTCTTCTAGTTGAATTGTATTTTAGATACCGGTAAAAGGCATTGATAGATCGTTAATAGAATGGTGGTTACAAGAAATCGCCAAATCTTTGTTTGGTATTATTCATGCATAGAGGTCGGGCAATGGACCTACATGACGTAAGTATGATGATGTTCCGCAACAGTATATCCGGCAGTTTCATATCAATAAGCTATTGTAGTTCGCACAAACAAGGCTTTTCAACCAAGTATAATAATTACACTTAAATAATAATAATACTCAGCTACCTGTAAAAGTGTGGCCAAGGTGCATTCATATGATTTGTCACCATGGCAGCACGTTTGCATTTTAAGCAAACCGCCTCATACTGGAGGAAGACAGTTCTACCGCAAGTAGACTACCGTACAGCTTTATTTGTTGGACATAATGAGTCTGTTTAGTAATATACGCTGGAGCACAAGTAGGAGTTGTACAGTAAAAGGAGGAACCCTCAGTCGCCGCGAAATTTGCGTCGCCTACCGGCGTACCCTTAGAGAGAGAGAGGGAGAGAGTGAGAGAGTTATATGCAATGATTTGCTGCGCCGCACCTGTGCGGAGAAGAGGAGAGGAGAGGAGGACAACGCACTCGTGAGTGGGAGAGGATAATGAAGGAGAGTTGCGCATGCGAAGTATGGGTGCGGACGCCGCAGAACGGACACTCCCCGAACACAAGATGCTCTCGCATCTAAAATCTAGGCGTGTTCTACGAGAGAGGCGTCTCCATGTTCGATTGCCGACAGAGCGTAGAACACGCAAAGCTTCCACAATTGAAGAAGTCGCTCGCCTTAAGGTACACCAGAACCATCGCTCCGTTGCGTGTACCCCTTTCTTTAGAATACATGCAAAAGAAACCTAGGAATATGTAAAAGACAGAGAAAAAAGAACATCATTACTTGTGATCACGACAGCTGTTTCTTATTCTAGCCTGGTCTATAATCTTGTTTTACCAAAGTGTGAAATTATGCAGATGCTTTGCCGGATGACTTGGTTCATAGTTTAAAAGAAATCTTGAGAGGCAAAAACACGACAAAAAAACAACACAGAACACTCGTCGTGTCATCTGTGCTGTCGTGTTTTGCTCAAAATTGCTTCGTGAAATTATGTGATACTTTGATGGTCTCAAAGTGTGATATAAAGATGATGATGAGATTATCAAAGTGATACTTTGATGACGGTTTCCTCAAAGTATCATTCCAGTGATAATTTGATGGTCTATTTGTTGGAGTTGCATTTCTTTTTGTTATAAGTATATATCTTTCATGGTATTCCTAAGACACGAGATGGTGGAGTTAGACCTGGATGACACTTACCGAATGGATTTGCTTATGAAGTTTGACAAAAACGGTGAGAATTCACTTTTTAATTATGAAGCGCAGTGAACGTTGTGATATTTATTACCGTGAAAGTTGTACAACTGCCATTTGTATTTCATACCGAGCACATCTTTACGATGGCCTAACCCAAATGGCGGTACTCATGATGTCATAGAGACGTGCTTGGCAGTACCCCATTGCGATAAATATGCACGGTGCGCGAGGTATTGGAGAAGAAATTGCCCGTTTCATGCAGAGAAGAATATATCTAGCCAAACAGACACTTCCCCGAAATTTCCGAAATACATCTCCTGCATGTCGTTTCCGCAATTCTACAATCAGCCATCCTCAGCAGTACGGATTCACCTCGTCTTCTTGAATGTATCAGGTGGTTCTCAGAGGTATAGGTCACTGAGTCAGCAATGGCGACATTCACGAAGTCTTTTTGTATTGGGTAGCTGCTTGTTCGCCTCTCTCTCAATGATTCCTCGGACATAGTAGTCGAGCGGATTTAAGTCCGGGGAACTGGAGGCATAGGTTGAGAGTGACGTGGTCGTGGAATTTCTCAGCCAGCAGCTCCTGGTGATGCAGCTGGCGTGAGCGGTGTGTGCGTGTGTGTGCCAACGATGCCCAATACCACCAAAGTCAAGGGCAATTTTGTGTGCGTCACTGTAGGCACCTCATCAGCGCTTGCGTAAAGCCACCTATCGTTACGGTGGCTAAATTTGCTTTTGGTAAAAGCTGTTCTCACATGAAAAAAAAAAAAAAAAAGCAGGGCACTGCAGGCTTCTCAGACTTGCTTAGCTCCCGTTTGCACAGAACAGCCACTTAGCTCACGTTTGCACAGGAGCAGCCAATTATCACGAGTTTTATTGGACATAATTGCCCTCTCTCCATCACAAATAAATAACACACGTACGTGTTCTTCGTGCACGGCGTGCTTGACAAGCGATTCTGCGACTTTAAGCTCCTTGCAGTCGCTCGCATTGACTTGTGTGTCGTCAATCAAGAAAGCTTTCAGCTCCTGGAGAAAAAATCATGGTCTCCAATGAAGTCTGACCCCTGACAGTGCTTCATCCCTTTTTGTCACAGTTGCCACGACATCGGCCCAACACACCAGCCCTGTCCGCTCCTTGTAGAACAACTTCGTGAAATTGGGGCTCGTGGCCATTTCCATGTTGCTGTGGTGCCCAACCATGATGACTAGAATTGCAGTGTATTTCATTTCCTGCGTCAAGCCGTATGCTCCTATGGTTAAACAGACTTTGCATTGCGAATATTCTGGGGTCAGCCTACAACATCTCGCACACTTATGTAGATATGATGAGCCTCGGCTTATTTGTGGCAATAAAGAATAGTCTGCGAAAATGCTTCCCGGGCACGGCATTATTAGACATGACATATGGCAAACAGCAGCAGCTGCTGTAGGTATCATCGCTATGCTAGATGCAAGTGAAACTTGTTCCTGACGCTCAGTACTTTAATTACAGTTATCAGAGACGTAGGCACCGATAAACGAGGGCAGCATATAAATGTATTACTATGACGATAAGCCCACCGATGACGTATCAAGTCTTTGAATTCCCAAGGAAGATAAATTACCTGCCTGTCCTCATTAAAGATGCAATAAATGAAATGGGTGCTACGTACCGCGAAGTCATCCGCCTTTGCAAGAATGTCTCATTTCTATATAAGAATAAAATTATTAAATGTTTTCGAACCATTCGTAGACAGCTGTTATAATACCCCCCAATGCAAGAGTACACGACCATACAGACACGAATAATGTGGGTTATATAAAACCAACGAGAGTAAGAGAATCGTAAAGAAATCAGTATATATAATTAATTTATATATTAGAGCATCACTATGCATATATCCAGCTCGACCATTACCCCCAATATTAGGACTCCGCCGAAACTGTTGAAGACAGGTGCGACTTACGATAGCGTTTAAGACTACGGAACCACTATGATCTCTTCTTTTTTCAGGCACAGATAATTCCTGCGTTTTATAATATGTTATCGTATTTGTACACTACACGTGAAAACGACCAATTCTGATCTACAACGGCCAGTCAAAAATTGTTATGACAACATAGCGATGCAGTTCTTGAAATCTAAGCGGGATTCTTCTTGTGATTAAACGAATGCGCTCACTACAACACGGCACATATGGAAAGTCTTCGGCAACTTCTTTTGCAAAAGGCTGTCACGTCGCTCAGACTTTCTACAGCTTATTGCTTAGTACTAATGTATACATCAGACATGCTCATGGATATAGTGTTATTTTTTGTCACGGCACGCGGACGACACTTTTGATTTGGCTAATAACCTTTGTTCGGTTGTTGTAGCAGTAAGATATTTCTCATGCATTGTTCTAGGCGACGAAAACACGGATACGGACGAGTTGGACAGAACGGAAGAATATATCGTTCTTGATTCTGCACCTGAGTGCTTACTTCTTATGTATGGTTCGTGGTCCAGTGGTAAGTAGAGGAGGATTTACGGTATTACGAGATATCGTGCAGAATGTTCTGATAATTTAATTAGAGTATGGTTCTGCCTATGGTATTGTAGAGAGCTTCACACGTGCGAGTGTTTCCATGCGTGTTCCTACTAACAGCTAAGTTTATCGAGTGAAGATATTGACTGCGTCTATCTTTCGTGTTATTCGAATACTCTTTAGCTCTTCGCCCCATGATAAAGCCTTAAATGCTCACAGACAAGATGTAAAGCCTTGATTAAGGTCAAGTACGGTAATGTTAGTGCAGAAGCTATGCTGATTTTCCATATATGTTAGGAAAAAGGGATGACTTTCACAGGTTATCCCTATTTGCTAACAATACAACTCGCCATATACACACAACAGTTTATCTTGTTACAAAAGTACTTGTGGTTTCACATGCCAATCGTGTCACGTGACAAAGGTGTGATCAGACGTTTCACGTGCCAATCGTTCCATATTGTAACGTTCTCTCCATAGCCGGTTCTTCGTCTTTAGGAAATGTCATATCATTGCCTACTTTCATTGCGCGTGTACCAAACGCTTCGTGCACCGACTTATGGAAAGTAACTTTAGTACAATCAATTACTATGACTATTTAATCAGTTATGTTTGAGAAACGGGACTTGTCACGGCGACCAGGTACATCGTAAAATGAATTATACTTAAATCGAATTGCGTCATGGCATCGCACGAAAGCTGAAGGGTTTCCGACTTTTATGTGCTGCAGTGTACAAGCACCGAATTGCAATCTAGACAACTGATTAGTTTCCATAGCTTGGCTCCTTCAGTTCTGCTTTTTTTTGTTTACACGCTTAACGGTACCCCTTAAATATCGTTAGCCAGTGGTAATGCTCGTTTACTTTGGCTGTGCAGGGTTCGTGCTAATATATAAGTTGATGTTCACATATATTAGATGCGAAGCAGCTCTTTGACTAGCCTGTGTAACGCTATCCCTCCGTGCCTCCGTACGAACGCGCCGCAACGCGCTCCCCTCACCGCAGGTGTTGGAGCGCTGCCAAGTAGGTCACGCCGCAGCTGCGCGTTGACGTCACGCTCCCCTGGCAGTGCGCGCTGTGCGCGCTGACGTCACTCTCTCCCTCGCCTGCCGCGCGCTAGCCGCAGCGCCTGCAGCTGCCGCCTCGTCCCTTCGCCCGCAACACCTGCCGCTACCGCCGCTCGCTCCGCTACCGCGAATGCCGCTCGCTACACCGCCGACTCGTCGGTTCACGCGCAAAAAATTAACACCATCTTACCAAAGGGAACCCTGATGGAATGCGAAGCACCCGCGTTAGCGCCGTTCAACCCGTGACGCCACCCGTGCGCAACGCTGCTGCTTCGCATCCCATCAGGGTTCCCTTTGGGAAGATGGTGTTAATTTTTTGCGAGATGGAGAACTAGGAGAAATCTCGTCTCTCTCTTTTTATTTACTTTATTCTGCAGAGCTAACCATTGACGTTATGTTATCTCCGAGAGTCCTGCGAAGCCCGAACTTGCACGCTGTATAGCAACTGTGCCCTTCACTCCTAGGCCCCCTAAAGTGTGCACTGTTGGGTGTGGATTCAGCGAAAAGCGAAGAGACAAGGTGCCACCAAAAAGCAAAAGTAATGTGCCGAACTGATATGCAAAACTTATGGGGAACAGAGGGACCGTGCAAAGATCCTAGCACGCAAAGAACAGAAGGAGAGGCAGGTGAGTAAAGTGCTGAAACAAAGTAAGAGGAACAGTGGCTGAGCGGCGTTTCCCTGATGTCGGAATATGAAAAGCACGACACGGACTTGTTGCAAAAACGCTAGAGCACCTTTGGCTAAGGCATATCAACTTAACTCACGCCTATATGTTGGTGCATTTCAGTTCTTAGAGCACTTTTTTCCGAGCAGCGTCACCGTTTCTTCGCTGTAACCACCGCTTCTGGCGTACGTATCCACGAATTTCGCAATTCAACTATCAAACTTAAAGGTAACGGACAGTTCAATGCAATTCGATTTCCTGGAAGCACTGCATCATTGGGAATACCGGTGATTGAAGTTATGCTTAAATAAATAACGCTCTCTAGCCATCGACGTTTAGTCGTTGGGCGTTCCAGACTTAAATGTTTACACTGCAGGAAGGTCTGCGTTGGCAAAAAAAGACTAATTGATCAATGACTATTTTGCATCAAAAGCTGCATGATCATAAAGAAGGAGGTATTGCAGACGGGACCCTATCGAAGTCCAAAACATGTGGACAAGAGACCTTATGTTCCTAGCTTTGATAGTTACCATCTCAATGTACTTGAATTGTAAAAAAAACTGAAACACTACATAGCCTAACTCGAGACTGTATGAGCAAACAGAAAACTCATTTCATAACATATATCTAGCCATCAAGGTCTGGTTTCACTTGAAGTGCAGGTACGTTAATGAAAAAATACGTTCACAACGCCTACATCACGAAAGCTGCCATACTTAGGTAGCGTGCTACCAAGTGGCCGCGAATTACTTTTCCTGACACGAAGAACAATACGGCGAGCCGCTGTCGAAAAAGTTCCATTTATTCTCATATCGACAGGCCGCAACAACATGTGTTACGTTGACATAAACTCACTACCATTCTCTGCATTGAGTATGCGAAGAAATTGCTCTGCCAAATTGGTATTAGTAATATGTCTATTGACAATTTGAACGAATGTATTCTCTAATGACCATAACTAGTAATGTATAGACAAGTTAACCGACTCTGTGTAAGTTGAAGAAAATAAGAAATTCACAATCAACACAACTCATAAATATTCAATATCTTGCATGATTTGAAAAAAAAAACTTAGGATTTCAGCAGGAAGAACGCTTTCTATAATCAAGTATTACTGCGTATATTGTATCTTGAAAGGGAAAACATCGAAAGACCAGACCCATCAAAGTGAAACCAGTCCTGTCGTAGTGACATCCAATGGACATGTAAAACGTGAGGACGTTTTAAAGGTACGTATAGCGCTAAACTCCATTTGCAAGCATTCCAAAATCACACGATTAGCAGCACTATAAAGCGTTTCTTTCTGCTCATTGAGTCAGCTACAGAATTTACGTCGAGCATTCTTAACGCTTCTAAAGAATACATATAAGAGGAAATGGCATCCTGGTACAACGTCATTTTCTGCGCTACTGTTTTCCAGACAGTACGCAAACAAATAGTGCGACCAGTGGGTAGAAATGCATTCCTGGATTATTAGACGATATGCGATAGATACAAGAGCCGTTTTGCTATTTTTACAACGTTTGTATAGTTTCTTTTCTGGAGGGCTCTGATTACCATCATTCTAGCTGCGGAGCGTCTTAGGGTCTGGGCTTGTCAGCGTGTACTGCTGCTGTCGTCACGGTGGGCCCGTTTTGGAAGCAGTGCAGTCAAGCCGTGCGTGTGTGTGTGTGTGGGCTGATCCTAGAGGCACTGCAGTCAGACAGTCTTCACATCTTTCCAGGTTTGACGTTAGTGGAGCTGTCATTGTTTTCTAGATACCATCGTTTGTTTCATGTATCGGAGTTTTCCACGTTACTCATAACACCTGCGACAAATTCATTCGCAAGCCTCTGAACTATTCAAGCACAGAATAATGACCAAGCAGCGAGGGGGCATAAGGTACCCATATGCGAGACAGGCTCTGACTTGGACTTCACGGTATGATTCCAAGCCCGGTTCAAGTGCCCGGTTCTGTCCTTAGACGAGGACTTTACTACACCCTTGTCGAAGAAGCGAGCGAGTCACACGATCGTACCCTAAGAGCTGTACAGTGCAAATATTTCAGTGGATTCAGGGAAAATGTGGCTTACATGACAATAAGCTCCTTGACGTGTAGATAGATATGTCCTACAAAAATGGCATGACATTGCTCATTCCACTTTCCAGACAAGGCCCGTACGCTCTAGATTATGGACTCATGCTCTATACAGCAGCATCACATTGCGCTTTGCAAAATCATCGTCATCACTGCGTTCACGAACTCGACGCAATTGTACAATTTCGGATTCCGTCCGCTCTGACATGATCAAGTGCAGGCTACCCCAACATATGGCGAATAGCCGTGTCGTTCACCTTGTTCTCCATGTGTATTATCGGTCATGGTGACTGTCCGAAATGTGAGGAATGTGCGACTCTTTAGAGAACAGAACAGCTCTTGTTAAATGACCTGGATTTTACGTAGAGAGAATCATTAACATAGATGTGCAAGTTTCTTCCTCTACCTTTGCTTGAAAAAGTTCTACTGGGATTTTCGTCCGATCCCTGTTGCCAACTTTGTAGTATCAAGGCGCTGAACAAATTTCTACAGGATAGTGGATCGGAAGACGCGTCCAAAATTTTGCGGCAGCACAAGTCACCTCTATTTCTATACACACCTAATCCCCTTTCTTCAATGCCCCAGAGAAGGTCAGGACTTGGTTCAGGCCGGCCTCTTACCATTTCTGTCATAACACATGTCACTAATTTTCACCAGTTCTCATTATCATCAAATCATAGTCAACATCATGTAGTCAAGGTAAAAATAAATATCCACACTGCCATCAAAGAAAGCAGTTTGTTGGAGCCACTATAAGGAAGAGTCTCATAAAATTCACATGAGAAATTGAGTCTACAGTTTTTTACCACACCATGGAATTTATTCAGTGGACTAAACAAAGCAGTACGCGAGTTTGGTTGTGAAATGACATAGATCCTGTTGCTTGAGAAAACCTGCTTAAGGAACTTGCTTATCGGGCATCGCTTTGCCTTAGCGGTTACGCTTAGCAGACGACAACAGTACCAGATAGCCAGCAATGCTACGTTACTTCACTGAACCAACACTGGTCAGAAGGAATACCACCGAGTTTCTTAATTTAGTTCTATTTAGTTACGCATCACACTTTATTTTTCCATGGAAGTGTTTGTTTGTTTAGTTATTTCCAACACTGGTGCTCTCAGCTGTGAGCATAGCCCGCACCTAGGCATAAAAAAGCGTTAAAATATGTCACAAGTCATTTCGTGATTATTAAGCTTGCGAGCATATCTTCCGTAGATTTTAGCCCGTCTATTCCCCCAGAGTACGTAAGACGACATTTCTTTGTACAGTAGCGAGCATTTCTCTGTCGATATTTACCCCTTAAAATGTCAATTTTGCTTTTCTGCATCCGTTCAAGCTGTGGGAGCTACGCCCATCGCAGGCTGGTCTCAGCTCAACACGTGCTGCGCAATGGCAATGTGCGTGCATCTCTTGTTTTTTAGAGGTGACAGCCATAGCGCCGCCGGGGCCATCGGTTTAGTCGGTGGTGAATTGGCACGAGGTGTGTGCGCGGGCTTGTGCCATGTGGGCGGTGTGTGACGAGTGTGCGCCTCTTGTGTGTTCATGCGCGGTGAAGACTAGGCGCTAGCGCAAGTTGTGTTTTGTGCAGCTCATATAACAGGCTCCGAGTTCTCACTTATAAACATTGCTTTTCTTGAGCGTCATCGGCGGCATCGGCGCATTAGTGGCAACGCGGCCGCTTCCCTATACAGTAAAGGAAAGTAGCAACTATTTGAAACGTTCATTTCGTTGCTACCAATCTCATACGAGGCAATATTTATACGCCGTGAGGTGCGTAATAAGACGATGTACACGCGGCCCTAATATCACGCATTGTCAGCGTTCAATATGTTAACAAACGCTGCAGTGGGTGCTTTCGTTGGTACACATTTATTTAGCATTTCAATACTACTGCGCTCATGATGCTAAGTCCGGAATGGCAGGGACACTTGTATGTGCCATGTATACTCTCATTGCCCTCCCCCCCCACCTGGTTGTGGCACTCGGCTGCTTATTCAAAGGACGTGATATCGAATCCAGCCGCTGCGGCTGCA
Organism: Hyalomma asiaticum; assembly: GCA_013339685.2. NCBI lineage: Eukaryota > Metazoa > Arthropoda > Arachnida > Ixodida > Ixodidae > Hyalomma > Hyalomma asiaticum. The sequence goes on along the minus strand of CM023490.1, from coordinate 31,855,424 downwards.
TTTCGATGGCGATGGAATGTTGAGGCACGAGTACTACGCGATTTCAGGTGGAAATTACCTCAGCCCTCCACTATGGTATTTCTCATGTCATATCCCGGTGGAGGGTCTTAAAACTCCTTGAACCAGTCATTATATGATTTCATTTAGTGCCACTTTTCTTGAGAATGTGGAAACAGGTGAGAGTACGACACCGCGTTCGCAAGCATTGAAGAGAGGAGAGTAATCATTGCACTACATTTGTGCTTTGTCTCTACTCAGTGGTATGAAGCTTATATAGTGTAAGAAAATCTTCTAGGCTTATTTTCATAGAGGCGATTTCAATTTTCTGACGTGAACGAAGTTGCCTCTAGTAAGTTATATCCACCATTCTTTTAACTTACAACGCCCTTGCCCCTTATCTAATACTTCTCTTTCCGATTAATGACCAAGCTACCGTATCAAGCGCCATTAAGAAATGGTGTACAGTAAAGAGGGTTGCAGCTTCACAAAGATAAAACAGCTAGAGGTCGCTACTTGCCTACTTAGAGAGGCGCAGTTTTGCATTGTGAATAATCAACGATCAGTCAGGAAGAGCATCCTTGAGTGCTCTAGACTAGAACTGCTTCTAAGCAATAGGCGAGCTAATATTAGATGATAACGCCAGAATGCGAGTTTGTGCTCGTACGAGTCCTTTAATAACGCGTGTAAGAACTCACTGTCTCATGGTTTAATAATGCCGAACAATCTGCCGTTTATAAACTTATAGGCAACAGAGGCACGCAGGCAAGAATGGACAGTTTTCGTTTATTGAGCGCCATGGAACGACTGCCTGTGCATAAAGCACCTAAAGACTCCATTACATTCTTCCGTATATGTTTCTATCTATGGAGTGACGAACTGTTGTTAGGTTCTTCGCCTGATGTCGAAAGTGCTACTGTAATCATCGGAGCAGCCATGATTTTTTATCGAGCCATTGGACTAGACGCTTGGCGTTAGCGCTATCCCAATGTTATGGACTTGTATATACGCACTTCCTTCTACTTTTTTCTTCTTACACCACTCTTTTTTATTCGTCGTTCCTGTTCTACAATAGAGAATGCCAGGCCAGAGCAAGCTATATGTCAGGCTGCCCCATCTGCATTTCTTTAAAAGAAGTGCAGCTGTGTATTTACTGTTTAATTATATCGTGGTTTCGGGACGTGAAACTCCAGCGATCAGTGTCTGTACCATCATCTCCTCGCAGAGCCTAGGAAGCCTCCAGACTCTTCACCTACAGATGATGCCGTTGGATGAGTGGCTTAAGAGTGACTGTGAGTGCGTAGAGTCTGCATTCGTAGCCGCCTACACTGAAGGATTTGAGGGCAAACTCGTTTGTTACATGTATACAAACGTATTGTAAGTGAAAATTGTCTCACTCTCTAGATAAAATTTGCCTTTTAACATCTAGCTACTTACCAAAGAATGCAGAGAGATAAGCCACTGAAGCTCTGATGTGGCACTGCCATGGTTTAAGAATAGCTTTAGGCGTTTACTCTCCGCGCGACGGCGTACCAGACATTGGGCTTAGGACTCCTCGTGGCGCCACGACACGTGGTGACACCTAGCCGCCACGTCTGCTGCTACATGCTGCGTGAGCTTTGGTGTGAAAGAGGAGTGAATTGTTCCATTTGTGGCCGAACCCATGCAGTAGTGATTTTAGTTATATTTGGCATGCATACTAACGAGAGAGCTGTATTTTCACGCATAAGTGCTCATAACCACGATGAAACGTGGTTACGAGCACGTTTCACCGTGGTACCCGATGTGAAACGATCCCCGATGTGACACGCTTTCGAGTGCGCCTTTAATTAAACTATTTGTTAAATATAAAGAGCAAGCCTTAACGCACACGACACCAATTCAGGCGGATGGAGAGTATTGAAAAACTATTTCCAGGGGAGACACGTGAGAGCAGAGTGAACTCTCCTCAAGTGGCGTCATGGATTTTGTCTCGGCTAGAGTTGTTTTTTTTATGAACAAAAACATAATGTATAGTGTTACTACGATATTTTACTTGGATTAGGAATGAGACTTAAGTAGAAAAGAATCAGGATTATGCAATCATGGGGTACAATAGGTAGAGTCTACCTGCTACTACGCGCGTAGTACGTGAGACTTGCACGAAGTGAAAGCAAGTGCAAGGGTTTGTCCGTGAGGTCATAAGATAGGGCCAGAGAAAAGAAAGTTATTGGTATGTATTGCTACAGAAAAGAAAGTATTGCTACAAGTCATTGCGTTTCCTTGAGCAAGGGCGCAGAACTATACAGACGTGATTCCCATTCTGCAAAGGCTCCCTGCAAGTCAGCCGCCCTAAGCCACTTCAAAGAAATTGTGACAATGCTTTTGATGATGACAAAATCGTCGCAGCGGTGACCTTTAGAGATTTTCCTGAGCTTTTGGGGCGCAAAATGTCTGACGGGATCGTATCGGGGCTTTGTGATGGCTGTGTAATGTACAATGTTCAATGGCCATCAACACACACACACACACACACAAAAAAGGAAAATGCGGGAAAGGAGAAGCGGGCCGCGTTTCTCCTTCAAGCCGGCAAGTTCCTCCGTCGGGTATGCTTTACATGTAGCAGGCTGTTGCGGCAGTCAGCAATAGAGGAACACGTCTCCCTCGGCCTCCTCGGTTTCCCCTTAGCTCGCGCAGGCATGCGCACGCCAGGGTACATCGTGTTTCTGTGCTTATCAGTATGTGTCCTGTTGCCTTCTGTTCTGTGCCACGGCCTCTACAGGCAATCCTCTACTGCAGACTGTTATTGACCGCTGTTATCAGTGAAATGGGCATTTCGAAATGTAGCGAGTATGTCCGGTACGGGCAAGTCGAACGACCATGCGGCCACCTGGCAGGTGGTCACACGACCTATGCAACAGTGATAATTTTACGCGAACCCCTTCTTTCATTGCGGTCAAACCAATCCACTCAGTGTACGCTCATGACACACTGAGAACCGGGGTTTTCACATGTTAACTCAGCCCGCTACGTAGCTTCTGACCAATCACTCGACTGTCACAGGAGTCATAAAGGCAGCCCATCTTACTGATAATAAAAAAACTGTACAGCGCAGTTGACTATGGCAACATACGGGAATAAAAAGCAGGAAAAATTTCGTAGTGACCGCTACGCGAAACTCAAATTGCACATTGCTCGAGCAGCCAGGCGGTACTCACCTTCAAAGAGCTCTGCACCGCGACATATTCGTCACCCAACGACTGCAAGCAAAGCTCGCTGTCTTTATTTATCGAGCCATCAGGTAATGAACAACGTAACACATGTAACATAGCACTGAGGCAACGCAACACAGCACTGACATTAGGGTGACAAGGCACTGTGGGACGATCGGCTAAACCGCGTCTCTCTTGGACCGACAATCTTCGCATGGTTGAGCATTCGCTGCAAGCGTGCACTTCCTAGCTACACATTCACGCGGAGGCGGACAGCGAGAAGTCGTTCTCCACAGGCAGTCTTATTTCAGAGTACATGTCCGGACAAAGCACACCGCTAAAGCTGCTAGAACTACATACTGCGCCGCAGCTTCGCGACCTGGCGACACCACCAGAGAACCTGTAACCATATGCCTTACAGTATAAGTGGATGTATGACAGTGCCACAGCGGTGAAGTAGGCGGTAGCTCGCGCCATCTGGGAGACTGAAACTTAATAAACCCATAATGAAAGAGTTTTACCATTTCACCGCTCGGTATTATGTGTCTTTAAATAAAGAGATATGTGCGGCCAAGCGAAAGCAGTAAGGCGACTGCATACAATTGTTCGTCTTGAAACTATATAATACACAGATTTGAAGAAAAGTGACGCTCGTTGACTACCGCTCGGAGGGTCGGCCTACAATCCACTATATAAAATCCCGCGCTTCGTATCCGAATTGTGTACCGCGAGTGGGTTCGGCCTTGTTCCCTGTGCTATGTGTGTGAATGTGTATGTTACACGAATAGGAAACGTGCGTCTCATATGTATGAAAATTTACTCCGAACGGTGTCTCATGTGTAGCTGCATTTGAGGAGACGCCGTCAAATGTAGCCCTCTCTTGACGCCTGTGCTGGCAACCCTTTCCTTTTTTTTTTTCGCGTTTGTGTAGCTTTTGTTGCTTGCGTCAAGATTGCCCGAGTTGTTCTCTGACAAGTTAATGCTGTGTTTTGACGTGCCCGGCGGCCGTGTCTTCCTCCTACCGTCGAGCATGAATTTGGTTGAAAATGTGTCGAATGAACAACGGTACCTTGTGCGTTTGTGCAGGCAAGTGCACATTTGCGTAGTACACTAAGCCAAGCGCGGATAAGACGGCCCGTGCGGACGGGATTGATTGGCTGCCAGTGCGTTGCCAACATCTCCATGTTGCGGGCACCGTTAATTGCGCTTAAGCTGCTCATCGTGTTATAGATAAAAAAATAATTACAGCGAGGTTTGCTTGCAGTCACTGGGTGACGAGTATGTTGCGCTATTCGGTTATTTCACAGGTGAGCGCTGTCGGGCTGTTCGAACGATTCGCAAGTTTCGTTTTGTGTAGCGGTATGTACTGAAGGTTTCTCTGCCTCTTTTTATTGTAGTATGGTGAGATAGTTATTTTCGTACGGTGTGAAAGTTTCTGTACTGGTTACGAGTAGCGTGGAGAGCCCTGAATGAACGCACAGTGGGTTTGTATTCCAGAATCAACGCAGTCGGTAGGCCTACCGGCAGCATTGATTCGGTAGGCCTTGGCTCGTTTCCCTGACCTGGTGGCAGCCATACTGCATTGAATGGGAGGAACTCTACGGGAGGAATGTTTCTCTATCGTGAACGAACGAAGTTTCCCCCTTTAAGGACTAACATACTAGTCCCCGCAATTTCTCCTTTAATGGAGCAAGTCTCACCGCCTTTTTTTACAATGTTGGTGGTTGCGTGAACGGTGGTCTGAAACCACCAAAAAAGCGGCACGAAGCGAACCTTTGCCATATTCGGGCCAAGTGAGTTTTTAATCCTGGCTGGCGTCCACAGCTTTAACTAAAAGCACTCAGGCTATCAGCCACTACGCCGCATATACGGAGCGAAAACCGCCCATATGCGCGGCCTACACCATCAACTCAGCTTGCGCTGCAAACCCCACAACACCAAAGGCTCAAGCAAAATCCCAGTGCAGCGCGAAATAGACCTTGTAGGTAGAAGGTGCGAACAATAATGCAAAGTTTAAATGCTATAATTCATACACTAAAATTCACGCTGACTGCATCCTGATATGTCACCGGCAGCAGAAGATACCACCAGAGATACCATTGCTTAGGCAGGAGAAAGACGACAAAATACTCGCACCCTCACGACGGGAACGGCCATTCTTGCAACCTGCCCCGCCACGGCGGTCTAATGGCTACGGTACTCAGCTGCTGATCCGAGGGTCGCGGGATCGAATCCCGGCCGCGGCGGCTGCATTTTGATGGAGGCGAAATGTTGAAGCCCGTGTGCTGTGCCATGTCAGTGCACGTTAAAGAACCCCAGGTGGTCAAAATTTCCGGAGACCTCCACTACGGCGTCTTTCATAATCAGAGCTGGTTTTGGGACGCTAAAGCCCACAAATCAATCAATAATTCTTGCAACCACGCCGCAGCGCTTTTTCCAGGCGATGGCGCTTCTGCCTGATCATGTACCACAGCGAAAATTACCTGGTCAGGCTCTCCATCGCGGCGCGCGGCCACTGTCAACACCTAAAGTATATCTCTTACACCGGGTGCACTGCACTAGTCACGACTAGTTCACCGCCTTACGATAGTGAGCCTCCACCTGCGTGACACCTTAACTGCGATATCTACATGGAAACTTGAACCACCCGTCCATCCATCTATGCATCTCTCATAATCATGGATGATTTTGGGACGTAAAACCCAGAAATCTATCCACACACACACACACACACACACACACACACACACACACACACACACACACACACACACACACACACACACACACACACACACACACACACACACACACACACACACACACACATGACGCAAGTAGCTATACAGGCGTCAGAATACCGGGCTCTCGTGTGCGACGTCTGCTCCTCCGGGTGCATCCTTCAGACGACTGCGCATTTCTTACAGACCTTGCTCTTCTCACTGGGTAAGCGAAGAACTGCCCTTCAAGCATGTAACATAAAAGAAACTCGATCTACCTTCGGTGAAAGAGGCCCATATTGCACGTAGCTTCAGAGACATCACCGTGCTCTCACCGACGTCTAAGGGTAATTCCGGCGCCGCGCCAGGAAACTCGGAGGGTGCGGGCCATAGAAAGCCGGTATGCGCTAACCAACGCCTAACATAGCATAGTTGTGTACAGTATAAGTGTAGAAAGGAAACAAGAAATGGGAAGTGTGGGTGAGGAGAAAAAAGGAAGAGGGATAGCGGCATAGCGTGGCTCAGCCTTGTAAAATATACCTCATGTGCCACAAAATTCGAGCATGTGTGAAGTAACCATTAGAACATGGATGCTTAGTAGAGTATAGCATAGCCAGGAAGTAAGCAAAGATACTGAGAGTGAGGATGTTGTAAACAAGGAGAAGAGAGTAACGATATAGACTAAAATGTGCTCATGTATGGTGTAGTTTACCAGTGAGATGGGAACGTTGAGTGACAATGAGGAGGACGCGAGGATGTTAACCAGAGCATGCCCATGTGGAACATAACAAGGGGAGTGAAACAGAAGGTGAGCGTGGGGAAAAGAGAGTGCAACACTGTAAGAGGTGAAGGAACTTTACAGAACGAAGAAGGTGAAGCAGAAATAGATTAACGAAACAAGAAGAAATAACATGAAGAAGGAACTCGGTCTGCGTTCACTAGGTGGTCACACATGCTTGCATACCTCTGTCTACTCAGATTTGAAAAGTGTGGAATTGGCATTTATTTTTCTTCATTTTCAGTGGAAGTAGCAATGGTGAGACCAAAACGTGAGTATTTGCTTTTCGTTTTAATTCCTTCAAGAAAAACTACATGGCAGCGGCACTAAGAAGAGGGTATATATGCGCGGTTCAATTTTAAGGTGCCCGTATTTAAGACAAGAATTTCGTACTGCTGTATAAACCTTGGGGAGAGTTAGGAGTGTACGGTAAACCTGTATGTTCGAAGGTGTACCGCATACCCGATAGCGTGTAACGCTCTCTTTTATAGTCAAGTGGAGCCAGCTGTGGGTGCTAAACAGAAGAAGCAAGTCTGCATGCTCTATGTCCTCCGAAATTCTGGCAGCCACTCGCTAAGCGTATAGCCTCGACGACTCGAGAAACGCACTCAGAAACAGTGTCGAGTTGTCATGGATGCTTTACTGTCAAAGCTTCATGATGCAAAACTAAGGCAAATACAATCGCCAATTAGTAATTTGAGGGCTACAGAGCGCGTGACGACAGCGCGAAAGAGTTGAAGGGGAAGCCATACGCTCCGCGTCCTCTGCCATGTTTGTGCATGCGCTGCTTCCACCCGGTATACTGCTCTACGGAAACTGCTTTGCGTATTGCGGGTTACCGGACATGCTAAAATTCCTTCTTACATAATCTTGACGTTATCCAATCCGCTAGCTTCCTTAGTTCGCTAATAACCTACATTATTTTTGCAAGGCTGGCTGAGATGTCCAGAAAAGCGCATATTTCACAATCAGAAAGCTATGGAGCGTGAATGTCCACGGCGTGAAATTTCAGAAAATGCTATTTGCAAAATGCGACCCCCCCCCCCCACAAAAAAAAGTAAATCTTTCAATTCAAAGAAGCTCATATGAAGACACGTCATCTCTAACTGCGGAAGAGCAACTGCTGCTCAAGAAATCGTTTGTGTAAAGGTAATTCCTTGCACCGAAGTCATCTTGAGCGATACAGTGGAAAAGTTTTGGTTTGGTGTTCTTCTGGCGTGGCAATAGTGCACAGTGAGATAGAGTGCTGTCACGGCGGGCCAGTGCACTGTTTTGAGTGCATAAACATCGATATAGCTTCCCGTCGTGATAAGAAATATGTGGGGCTTATTGATTGTACTGGTAGGTCAAGCCGGTGAGTAAGTACTTGTGAAATTTACTATGTACTTATTCTGTGCTTGTAGAGGAAAGAATGCAATTTCAAATCAACTGTTACCATCAAGGAGAATTAATGCAGACCAATTTGGATTAGTTGTACAATCACAGTGTTCACGAGAAAATCCTACAACTCTTACACTGCTCACATCTCATGCAAGAATTTACCCGGGGGCCCCCAGAGCCGGTGGGATTTATATCTGCATTGTTGGGAACATGAAGGCACCCCATATATGGTACTGCCTACAAACAAAAGTGACATGAATGGCACGGAATCAGCTTTTTCAGACATAGGCTCTATATGAATATTCCTAAATATCTTGCATTGATATGCGGGTCTGCAATGACATACAGAATAAAATTTCGAATATTGTTCCACACGTGTTGTATGGTTCGCAGGATTTCAGGACTGAAACGGTTAGCAATGTGACAGCACACCTAGTAGCAATTCAGAAAAATCTTGTAAAACTTTCGGTACTTCACTTTCTTGCATGTTTGATTGCCTTCGCTACTGTATAATGCTGCTACAGCAACCTCTAATATATTGAAGGAGTAGTAATGCGCCTTTCAAGCAACCCAAAACCTTCACTTTGTAGCATCGCAAGAAGCAGGCATATGCTTAAAGTTTGCCGCGAAGTGCGTTCTGCCTGCGTCAAACACTTGTGCTTATTTTCTATGGAAGTGCTTTTGCTTTGTCAAGTTTCTTAGCGGGAAGTTACAATGCCAATCGGCCATTCACGACGTAACTTCAGAAATCTTTCCGCGTAACAAGTTTTTATCGCGAATAGAAACTGTTCGCCTGTCCACTGCTGTACGGAGACCGCTAAATCGTGCTTTTAGTCGATGTTTGAACCGTCTTCATGTGTGCATCCAACGCGTCACTAGCCGTACAGCATATCCTTCAAAAAGGACGCTCCGCAAGCGTCCAATTCAGAGATGCGCGGAAGGGCCAAAAAAACCAGCAGCACTGCTAGCGCGGGGTCATTACAACAAGCTGCCGTTCAGAGTGCGTTTTCCTGTGACGTCTGAAAGGGAGTCTTATTTTTGCTGGTATAAGTAGATATAATTGTCATACGAACATAAAAGAGGCTACTTCTTCAGCAGGGTAACATATCTCCGTTAAAGCGACTAAATTTCTTGTTATTAGTGTTTGTGTTCACCTCACCTAGCGCAATCCGATCGAAAATTTCATAACCGCCCCTCTCTTTATTACTGACACTCTGTTGTGAGTGCAACCCAGTCGAAAGCTTCGCTACCCTGTGAATTCACATTATAGTGGATGCCAAGAGGAATGCTTAGCAAAGGATGGTTTGTCCTAGCCGTGCGAAACTCGAGCACAGCTTAATTTTATGCAACGAGTTTCACTGAAGCGGACGCTATTCTCATGTTCCGGCAGAGACCGCTACAAAAGCTGACGCAGGCTTATATTTAAATCATGTCCATTCACAAGGGCTATAAGTTTACGCCTAGACAACAGTTTTAAATTTCTCGCCTATGAATGTTTCTCCGATATGAAAAAACGGCACTATAAGTAGCCCATCTGATGTGAAAACTACTATGTATTCAATCAACGTGCGCATATTCGGACAACCTTCATTGGCACGCAGCAGGCAACATCTCTGCAAAAACATATCACCTTACAGTAGCATCTTGGCTTTTTGCGGAAACTAGTGGTGTCTTGCCTGGGGAGCCGAAATAAACTGCAGGTAGCTAGGCTGCCAGTCTGAAGAACGAACGACTGTAAGTGTCCGTAGTGTCAGTAATGTGTAGTCTTTAGGGTAACCTTAACAACTAAGCATAAACACTGAGACGTACGAAGATAAACGGTAAAGATGCACCCGTGCAGAGAACCATGCTAAACATTAATAATAAGCGTGCCTCTCTCGCTGCGCACATCCAGGCATAGCTGAGTTAAGCCGCATCCAATTTTTTCTCTGGCTGGTTCCCGAGGTATTCAATCACATAGGGGTGTTTCCCGCGTATCACTGGCAAATTATAACATGTTTAATGTGCTCAAACACCAACTATTCTGTTTTTTTTTTTATTTTTGTATGTGTGCGTTACACCCGCTTGCCAAGTGTGTCTGGGAGCCGCCCTGAATTCTGCTACCGTTCATCATGATGTAACTGCGATGCAGTTCATGCTATTGATGGCACGACCTTTCAGTCACATTGAAATTTAATGTACCCTTCTACGCCAATATTGCTGTATAGCAATATTGCTGTACAGCATGTGTGTGTGTGTGTCCACGTGTTACTCTCTGTGCGTGTCTGTAATTCTGTACCCTCCCTCACTGCCGCCTCTCCTCTTCCCCTTCTCCCCAGTGCAGGGTAGCAAACTGCAGACCGATATCTAGTTAACCTCCCTGCCTTTCCTCTTCATCTCTCTCTCTCTCTCTTGCTGTATAGCAAGTGAACGAGCAACACGTTTGTGTCAAATTACACATCTTTTTTTTTAAACAGTGGCACGTGGAGTATTTCTACCAGCTGCGCATAAGTGGGACACTTTGTATACACGTGAACGCCGCAGAATACACAACGCTACACGTAGGTAGAATGACTGCCAGAAGACAACACAAGTAGTAGCACGGACGTATAAGAGCATTTCCGTGAATGATCATTTGAGACAAGTTATGGGTGCAATTCCGAACTGATACTTTTGGTGTCCACACAAGTGGATGTGTAGAAATACCTAGTAGTTAACGCTAGCGACACGTGTGTAAAGTCTTAAGGCCAGATGAAGGGGTTAGGTTGCTCCTTCGTAGGAGTCTGGTCTTTATGCACTGGTATTTACTCACGGTTGGACAGAATTGCAGTGACTACACTTTGGTGGCCGTGGTGTCAAAATGCGCGAAACGTGTGGAATTTCCGAGAGTATTATTTTGGTCTAGTGGTTATCGCACTCGGCTGCAGATCCGAAGGTCGCGGGATCGAATCCCGGTCGCGGCGGCTGCATTTCCATGGAGCCGAAATGTTGAGGCCCGTGTGCTGTGCGATGTCGGTGCCCGTTAAAGAACCCCAGGTACCCGAAATTTTCGAAGACCTCCACTACGGCGTCTCTCATAATGAGAGCTGGTTTTGGGACGTTAAACCCCACAAATCAATCAGAGATTTATTTTGTCTTCTATGAAAAATGCATTACCAGAGTGTCATGGCCCCTTCTCGTACTTTTTAGGTTTGCAGAGAAGAAAATGATAAAAACGTAAGTGATATTTCATTTATATTCAGCGAGTTCTCATTCTATGAGCGACACCATGAAATGACTAATACTTACACAATGATAGTTCGCTGCCTTATTGAAACGACTTTCCATAAGAATCAACACGGGTATATTATTCTATATAAGTCAGGCAGCTTCAAAGAAGTGGACATGCATGACTCCAGCGGGAGTCACTAAGAAAAGTATGGTGTTCCAGATAAGCATCACAATCGCATCAGAAAGGTGAACTATTAGATATCAAGGAGATTGTATACTAACCATTAGGTTATATGTGAAAACATATTTCATATCAGTATTAGCTACATGGGGTGCACAAATTTTGTTTTGGCTACAAGTCCCACGGGCTGATAAAATTTACGTTTGGCTTTCATGGACAAAAAGAGGTGTTGAATAACCTAACATTAACGGCATTTTTGATGAATTACGCAGGGCAGATATTAGTGCGGTATGTGCACGTTTTTAGTTTTAAGTACTTATTATCACACACATTCAATAGCACTACAATACTGACAATAAAAGTGATAGTCGCGCCACTGTGGCCTATTGTTTATTACACTCGGCTGCTGATCCGAAGGTCGCGGGATCGAATCCCGGCGCCGGCGGCTGCATTTCGATTGAGGCGAAACGTTGCTGCCCATGTGCTGGGCGATGTCAATGCACGTTAAAGAACAAGTGGTCGAATTTCCGGAGACCCCCACGACAGCTTCTCTCAATGAGAGCTGGCTTTGGGACGTTAAAACCCTAGAAATCAGTCAAATCAATCAATCACAAAACCAGTGATATTACAGCGACCGTGCTTTCGTAGACCTGTGGTTTTCGTTAAGACGTACATTATTAGCCTATTAATGTAAACGAAAGTCCCGCTAAACGAAAATCCCGACCATGGCGTCGAGTTCTGTATTTGCGGATTGGGCAGGCTGACGAAGAAAATACTATGATAAGAGACACTGTAAAATGCTCTAATTCGTAGAACAATAAATATTTGATTGCAAAACGAGCTTTATCACAGGATATGACGTAAGTCACCTACATGCGCCTGACGGATTCGTGTACGTAATGGCCCCTTTGGATAGGCCATCACGTTGTTAAATGTCTTGCTTCAGGCGCAATAGAGGGTATTATAACGTGTGTTGACCTAATGTTCTGGCTGTTTTCCCAAACACATTGGTGTAGTCTTTCTAACAGTGACGTCTTCACTGTCACAATCGATGATTAATACGCATAATGTCATTCATTGAAGACAGCGGACGGCAATTACAGCACATGTAGTTTATTTCGCTTAGGATATCGGTTTCATGGCAAACTGCGGTCAAATGTCATTGAGAAACAAGCAGTATTGAGGCGCTTGTGCTTCACATATGCCATCATGCACTCGCGGTGTCGTCCATTGGCCTATACCACTTTGTTTCCAGGGAACAGATGGTGGACTTCAACGTTGCCGATGTTGAAGGTGTGACAATGATTACGCTACGGACGATGTCACAAGGTACGCTTCCTTACTGAAAGCGACTTTTTCATAAGGACACTGTTTCTCAAGTGAATGCTCCTTTTCTCTAACATGCCTTAAAAATCTACGCGCACTTTTCATTGTGCCACATATGCAGTGGAAGTAACGTTCTTTTATTTACGTGACCCAGCTATTCCTGCAGTAAATTTGTGAAAAGAGTGATATGTATCTTTGGATTATTCTAAAGATTTTCTCTACGTGTTGAGCGTAGTACCAAATTTCAACCGCATTTCTTATTTTCTTGAAATATTTATTACCGCACTCTTATTTTGAAGAAATCCAAAGATCTGTTCTTACATGTGCCCCCGAGAATTGTCGTTCCAATGATATTTAATTTTAAGATGTTTTTCCAGCTCTGCCTACAGAAAATGCGCCTAAAGGGTTTGGTCATGATTATGTTGTTCGTGCGGTTAGCAGCGGTTGTTTGCTTGTGTCATACGGCCAGTCTACGACCGGTAAGTCGATTACCCTCCTCGCATCTGCTTCAAAACCTGCGTACGCTACCTCATTCCGTTAATTCCTCTTATTTATGACAGTTTAGGCAATATTCAAGCATTTACGTGAAGCCAGAATTTAAAGTGTGGATTAAGCATCCTTACAGTTAAATACTTTCAGCATTCGCAAAGTTCTGGTTGCTTGCTTAGTGCATGGTGATAGCTGGAACAAAGTATGCGGAATCGACTATTTCATGCGTTCGAAATCGTAAGAACTTGTTGCTCTTTGCTATCCCCACGCTTCCGTTCTAGTACAAGTGTGCCTACTAGCCTACACGTAATTTTCTTGTTTGTGCGGTTGCCGTTTTGTAGCTACGGGCCGAATTCGCGGCGTCATAGCTCGTCTAAAGATACCTATCCTTCGTCTTCCTCAATTTTTTTTCTTTAACAGCTCAATGCCGCTTAGTTTTCTTCAGACCACGTCACGTAAACACAGAGTTCAGTTTTGAAGCTTGGCGAATATTTTTATTGGAGTTTTTCTCGCATTTCACGAGAGTGTTCCCGAGTGGCTGCGGGGTCAATGGACACCGCACATTCGTGTTGTAGCAATTCCAGCAGTAGCAACAACACCCTCCCTGTGTTTGGTTTGTTTGTTTGGAAATTTATTTCCATAGAGGATAACACAGCACCCACACCTTTGCATTGTCGATCAATGCGGGAAATGCGGGCAATGCGGGAACGGGAACCGTACAGGGGTATTTGCAGATTTATGTTTTGCTGATAGGAACATATATGTGGAGCCTTGACACTAAAAAACGCAAATTTCCGATAGAATACCTGTGAGAACTCAAGCACATTTGTTTGATGAAAGGCCGCGTGTTTCAACGCTATGCCCTTTTATCAGCGAAGATGTTAAACACGGCATGAAAACGTCCGACCGCAAAAAAAAAAAAAGCAATGATGATGATTACGTCCGGTCGCCTAGAGCGCGTGTTCACTGCAGTACAGTGCCCAACCACTGGCACTCGCCCTCGCTCTTCTCTCTCGACTCGCGCTCCTGCCCTCAGCCCGCCACAACACTAGCAAAAATTTGGCAAGCAGGCCAGGCGGGCTCAGATGTAACACGGGCAAGCAGCAGAAGGAGAATGCAAAGAGAGTGTGCTTCGATTTGTCCGGCGCACAGTGTCTCGCAAAGCTATGCCTCTGTGCATAACTTCGCTCCACGACAGCATGCGTCTTCTCGTGGCGTCCAAGCCGCACCTATAAGAGCGCATGCATGAAAACAGTATAAAGGTGCGGGACAGCGTTGAACCGAGGCCATGCGTGCCGCGTCTGCCACCGTCTCTGGTTCGACGGCAACGCCTTTATGCTGAGCTCTCAGTGAAACTTTCAGAAGCATTCGTTGAGCACCGCAGCGCTTCGTAAGACGTTTCCCGAAGCCTCGGATCACGAAGAAATACGGGTGTGCCGGAGAAAAACTCGGACCAGCCGACCAGCTTCGCGGTTTCGCTAGCTTTCTGCCCTAGTGCAAGCTTTGGTAATAGTTTTAATTACTGCTGCTAACGTAAAACGCTTAAACGAGGGAGAATTAACACTTTGAATAAAGTTACTGCAACTGGGCGCGTTACCTGGCTTCTAACGCAGCCTAAATCGGAGGCGTGCTCTGATGTCTGATGTTCAATATATTCAGACATTGTAACTTTAACCATTTCTCTTTAGGAAAAGACGAACGCTTAAATATAATTCTCAAGAAACAATATGGCAGCCTCAAGCCTCTGTGACATTAAGATTTCTTTTATATTCCTTGAGGTGACATGCTATTCATTGCATTGCAATCCTCATCACTGACATTGTATAAACTAAATCATTTTATGTATATTCTACCTCCAGGAGGACTAAAGTGCTTGCTCTGGGGGTCATCAAGAACAGCAGTAGATACAACGAGTGAATGCTACAGAGTATCGGAGACTTTGTGCACCGAAGTCTTGTACGACTTAACAGAAACTTTCAATCCGTGTGACGTATATACATCCTCCGCACAAACAAATGACCAAACAGAGTGATATTGGAAGAACTCGCTCACTACAGTATGTAATAAATGACAGTGTTTAAGGCGACATAATTATTTTCTAATATCATCATAGAATCATCATATCATCAATGGAAGCGTCACACTGTGATGCCACTACTAAAATTTATTTTTCTTAAGAAATTTTGGTTCTCTCCTTGTGAGTGGATTTTTACAAGAGCTATTCACGCGTTTCATCCAGCAGTCGGTCTGGCATGGGTATGTTTTTAAATTCGAAGCATTTCTTGCCAAACTTGAGCAAGTTTGACAACATCTATCTATCTATCTATCTATCTATCTATCTATCTATCTATCTATCTATCTATCTATCTATCTATCTATCTATCTATCTATCTATCTATCTATCTATCTATCTATCTATCTATCTATCTATCTATCTATCTATCTATCTATCTATCTATCTATCTATCTATCTGGTTACCTATGGCTCGGTGCTGTCCTGGTCGTCTCGTTCGCCTGATATACCCGAATATAAGGAAGGGTACAAATGTATGACAAACATGGACCACTGAGCTTTACAGCACTGACATGAAACACGTGTCACGTACGTCACGACAAACAATGCCGCTAGCATGCGTGGATCATGCCTGTACTGTTCAGCCAGCTTTACGCGGGTATGCAGCACGGATGTTTGAATCGTATGGAACCTATGTCAACCAAAGATAACCTATATTAGCCAAGCGAAATGTCGGTGGCGGCGGTAAGCAGACATGCGAAACTCGTGACTGCGGCGATCGTATCCGCAACTTTGACCGGCGCCTGAAGTATTCTGCACCTAACACGGGACAGAGCCTCCAGGATCGGCCCACATTTCTCTGTTCGTGGTTGTCAGATGCCAGCCGGCTCCAACAGCCGCGCTTTTAAGACAAGAAATACCGGTTGCGGTAGGTTGCGATTGAAATGTTGGCATAACAATGAAATAGACACACATGCAATCTTCGAGGTGCCAAACAAGCACGCTAGCGCAAGGCCACGGCTGCTTCTCCCGCTTGGTATACACAGCAAGTAAACCTATTACACCAAGAGTCGTAAGGATGGTGCATGCGTAAGGTGAGTTCAGCTTCTAATGTGTCAAAAGCACTATCATAGCAATAAATACGCCCTGCTACCATTCGGTATGCTTTTGTACGACACTGCTTGATCCTCTAGGAATACAGTCTATATCAGTCAAGGCCCCAATAAAATAAATAGCTAGCCTGCTATTACACCACACTTAATAATAAGAAAGTAACACTGTTTGTCGTAGCTTCTGATTGAAATATAAATAAAACAAGCACATATGCACATACGCAAACTACCATGCAGTAAGGAGGCATTGTCTGTAAAACAAAATGTGTTTCTGAAGTCGCTGTGGACCACTACAGAGTCAAAGGACAACTCGAGAAAGAATCTCACAAAGTTCCTCGACAACTATGGAGATCCAGAGGACGACATCTTGGAAAAAGTGACGACGCAGTTAACAGGAGCTGGTGGACCGAAATGAGATGCGTGCGGGGGTTCTGCGCACCAGGCGTGGCTTGCGTGTGTGGTTCGTGTAAGCCCGAAGGTTAGGGGCAAGTGGCGGTGATGGCGAGTACTTGTTTCGCCAGCACCGGCCCCAACCCCCCAGTACGACACACACACACACACACACACACACACACACACACACACACACACACACACACACACACACACACACACACACACACACACACACACACACATATATATATATATATATATATATATATATATATATATATATATAATGTCCTGTGCCAAAGCAGAGCCACAAGTGGAAGCGAAAGAAAAATACACGTGGTTGGATATTACTCCTATACTTTCACGAAGTCGGAACAAAACTACAGCACGACATAAAAGGAGGCATTGGCTGTTGTGCTAGCGATTAGGTATTTTCGATCGTACCTAGAAGGCACGAAATTCAAGCTGTTCACTGACCATCTGGCACTTGCTCAATTGCTGAATGGTTCTCAATCTAAAGGCCGAGTTGCTCGATGGATAAGTGAAATTCAACAGTTTGATTTTGAGGTGGCACACAGAAGCGGACAAGATTTGTCAGACGCTGATGCCCTTTCTCGACTTCCCATTGTCAGCAACGATGAGAGTGTGAACTCACTTAAAATGTGGGAAGGCACCGAAGAGCTGATGTATGTAGACGGAAGGTTTCACGTACCGAATACTCTGAGAACAAGACTTCTCGGCTTTTATCACGACAGTCCCGAGTCAGGAGGGCATGACGGCTTCTGGCGAGCATACAACAAAATGAGGAGAAGGTTTACGTGGCCTGGCATGAAAAAATATATTGACGAGTACATTAGCTCATGCCGACAATGCCAACTGAACAAAGCGAAATACAAGCAGAAGACGGACAGCATGATTTTCCCACCTCATTCGAAGATACCATTCGAAACTGTGCATGTTGATTTCGCCGAACTGAAGAAAAAAAGCGAAGGAGTGAAGAAAACACATTCCTTTTTGGTGTGCATTGACGCACAAGGATGCTCGCAGCCAAGCCAGGAAAAGAAGATGCTGCTGCTGTCATATCGCTCTTGAGCAGAGACATGTTTAAAGCAGTTAAATGTGTTGTATCCGATAATGGACCCGCATTCAGAAGCCAGACATTCGCAAGGTGGGCAAAAGAAAGAAACATTACCCTGAAGTCTACAGCCCCTTACCATCCATCAGCTAACGGACTAGCAGAGCGTGTCATCCGAGATGTAAAACAATATATAAGTATGTACCCAGGGTTCCCAGGAGGGTGGAAGTGTTGCCTTCAAGCAGCTGTGTCCCACCACAACAGATCGCATACAAGTACTCTTGGATGCAGCCCTCAATACGCCGCTTTCAGGGAGCCTGCCTATTTCCCTGCGGACGACATACTTGGCATATCAGAGAAGCTGCACTTGAAGGAAACGAACAAGGGGGAAGAACAGCAAAAGAAGCACAGGGAAGTGATGAAGATAGCTTTTGAAAAACGTCATAACACAAATATTCCCTCAATAGCCCTAGGTGATATGGTTCTGGTGCGGAAAGGTTATGGCGGTCCGAACACAAAACTTGTAGGGCCGTTTAAAGTGGTAAAATTGGCCACAAAAGAAGGAGTGCTGAAGACCATCGGCTACACGACGGAAAACGGTGCAATGGAAATAGCAGCCATTTCCAACGTCATCCCCTATCTGGAGCGGAGGGATGAAATAAAGCCCGGGAGAGTGTAGTGGGTCGGTGTGACAATGGACATATTTGGTGGGAACGGGGGCAGAAAAGAAGAAAAAGGAGATCGTGCTTCGGATCTGTGCAGGGCAGTCGTGGAATGTTGGTGTTGCTGGAATGGTGGAATGTTGGTGTTGGTGGAATGGAATGGTGTTGCCGAGCACCTTCCTTTTAAGGGTACAGGAAGGGGAGAGAGTGCGGATACAAAGGCGTGTATGTCTGTACAGGCAATGGCTATGAAGTCTGCCTGGACAGAACACGTGATCGACTGCGGCGAGTCACGAAGCGACACCGTGGCCTCTCAATTAACATCAAGGCGGCACACTTACAACCCCGAGGGATTCTACTATAGATGCGTTACATACAGGTAGTAGAATACAGGTAGCAGAAGACGAGGTGGGAAATGTGTGAACAAGGACCAATGTGGTAAGCAAGCAGGAATTGATGTGTAGGGCTGAAAATAATATGCCCTGTTTAATAATAATACGTTCTTCCCGTGGAGGTTCGGTCGCAACACCGTCGGCTCTGCGAGGATCCTAGTTTCCCTGTGGCTCCTCATGGTTTTCTGTGGAAGGAGATCCACGAAGATTTTCGGGGACCATAAGTAACATTGACTCAGATAATCCTATGTTTTCCTGCGGGTCATTTCAGTCAATAATGGGTGCACGTAGGCATAGCCCGCGGGTTCTGATAGCCACCGGTTCTGCGTCACCCCTGGTTAAAAAATGGCGTTTAGGTTGTGTTGCCAGCACCTATGCATCGTAATCGAGAGACAAGCGTTACAGATGGCCCATTTTAGTTGTTCACTGTACGCTGATGAGGAGAACGGTGGATAATGGTTACACAAGAAGAAGAGCCAATCATTGCGACAATGTGAGCCAACGGTGAAGGCACCGACGGGAATGTTCTATTTGGCGGTTTCCATTCCACGCTGATTAAAACAAGTCAAATCGGCCATTGCCATGCTTCTTTCTTTAATGAACTGAACTGATCCTGGCGCATGTACTGAGTGATAGCTTTCAAACACACGCTGTACACCAGGAACCTCGGGTTATGTTTATAGATTACTTGCCTGTGTACTTTAGATAATAACCTCAGAATGAACAAAGTATAGCAAGCAATCTACCGTGAACGCCGAGTGGGTTAGTGTGAAGCGCCATACGGTTGGACCGATTCCGCGCAAGCACGAAGTCGCCCTTCGATTCAAGATATAAGTGAAGGGGCTAATACACTTCTTGATTTTATGGGGGATCCACTGGTGTTAATATCGGTCGGTAAATTCTGAGCAAGGAATGGTCAAAGATATTCCCTGTGCCGTCGTTTGTGCCACAGTAGCCGCTTGTGATAAGCGCGGATGTGCGCTATCACAGCTTCGCGCAAGAAATAGCAACATTTTATGTGTCAATATTTCTGTTTCAGTGATGACGATGAGTGTCGTTCGCCTCAGGACGCTAATTTCTGGGGGGGGGGAGGGGTTCGTTAGGAAGGAAGAGACGCTAATTTCTGTCTCCCATACTGGGGACATGGCCTAAGTGCCTGATTTCTGCAGCCCACTACTACAGCCCGGCTAAGTGTACTTGTGGGACGGGGGAAAGGACTGAAAGAGAAAGGAATGAGAGAAAATATTCACAGCATATGCACGGAGTGAATGATGATGAGTGGGCGAAGCACCGGAGGTTCATCGTAGATCGTGCCGAGTTCCGGATTAATTTAGTTAACTCGCACACTACGAATCCCTATGGTGCAACTACGCACAAGTGAAATCTCCCACCGGCACTTCATTGCAAGTGAAGATCCATTGCCTATATATATATATATATATATATATATATATATATATATATATATACATGGGTGGCCGGTGAGCGGTTCTCCAGCGCGAGCTGTCGGTATTCTTCAGTCAAGAAACTCGCTATAAGACGCTGCCAGCGTCCAGCTTGTCTCTCGCGGGTGAGGGCGCGTTCTCCTTCTTTGCGAGCTGGTAGCGCGTTCAACGAAGAAAGAGCGTTTCCATAGTCAACGCGCGCCTTTCGCTTTCTCTCTCACAAGACAGCAGATGGAAGAGTGAGAGAGCTCGCGCGCCGGGAGGCATGCGCCGAGGGCGCGCCTCCCACACGCGTCCTGCTAGTAGCGCTTTCCTAGTAGGTAACGCGCTATTACAATGGACGGACAGACCCACACCTTAAGGAGCTTCGCCCCTAAAAAATTACACCATCTCCCGCTAAAGGGGACCATGAGGCGATGCGAGGCAGCACGGGGGTGCGCACCGCGTTTGCATCGGTTTGACTAGGTGTCGCGTTTGCATCGGTTTTATGCTAGCAGACGCTGCCTGCGTCATAGTTGTCTTTCGCGGGCGAGGGCGCGTTCTCGTTCCTCGGGAGCTCGTAAAGCGTTCATCGAAGAAAGAGCGTTTCCACAATCAACGCGCGCAGTTTGGAGAGGAGAAGAGGAAAGCCGAAAGGAGAGGATATGAGACATGGAGAGGAGGGCGAGGAGGATGCGCATGCGCAGTGCGGGTCTGGAGGCCGCACGGCGGATGAATGGAGGGAGGGAGGGAGTGGCATAGGCCGGACCAGAAGCTGCTTCGCATCTAAAACCATAGTGGAGGGCTCCAGAAATTTCGACAACATGGGGTTCTTTAACGTCCACTGACAACGGGCAGTACACGGGCCTCTGGCATTTTCGCCTCCATCGAAAATGCGACCGCCGCGGCCGGGATCGAACCCGCGTTTTTTGAGTGGAAGCCGAGTACCGTTACCGCTGCACCACCGCGGCATACAATAAATCAGATGCGAATGTATTAAGGCAGCCGTGTTTCATTCTCGCTCTCTTATCAGCAGTGGTGAGCAGCCGCCCCGCATTCAGGTTTTCGGGCGCTCGTATCCAGCGTACCTAAAACCCAGCGGCTGCCGGTGAGCGGCGCTTGTGCAGTCCGCAGGCGATCGTTCGACTGCTTCAGACAAGTGTAATACAGACTGTGTTCGTTCCTTGGGTATCTGGGCCGCATTAAAAAGTTCATTGTGTGAAGGCGTTTTCCCGTCTCGACTCGGAGCCCACCTCGGCCAAGCGTAACAGCTGGTCACATCGGTGCGAGGTCGCAATCCCCGGGAGCTCTGCGGCAGCATTCGGTGAGACTTTAGATTTGTACCCTTGGGCACCGGGTGTTTTATTTTCCAGTCAGAGGTAGAGAAAAAGGGAAGGCTGCGAGAGTGGACTTTCGCCACAGTTACGGTGACAAGCATGCATTCGAATAGCTTGCTTTACGTAGGCATTTTCGCTGTAGGGGAAGAACTCGGTGTAGCGATTAGAAAAGCGATTCCGAGACGCGAAATTGTGGGCGAAATTTGAGGCTCTAGGGCGGAAGCCGGCGAAATTGCTGAAGCAGATGATGAAGTGCAAATGAAACGCGTAGTGTATCAGCAGAGGAACTAAAACATGCGAATAAGAGCAGGTGCATGTGACTCTGGCCACTGAGGCAGGGCAGAGAGCCGTCACTTATTACATTAGAAGTGCTCTAGAGCCTTTTGTTATTGGCAGTGAATTGAGGCTTTTTTTTTCAGAATTTTTTAGCGAACTTGCATGCTAATGGGCTTTGACTTTACGCGCATGCCTGAGAGACCCTGAATTTGTTACCGGAAGAAGCCACCTAAAATTTAGCTCTGAAGAAGGGGAACATAAGTGAGGACGTAAAAGAGGCCTTCTTAGCACAGTACAAGTTCTCACCTGAAGTTTTCCAGTTGAAGTTCCTAAAATTGGTTGTAACTTTCGTTCTTGTGTTTTATAACCGGTAAGCTACTCGAAATGCTCGTAGAAGCTAGGAAGCTTCGAAGGAAATTGTCTACGAGGTGTCGAAGTGTTCGATGTCAAGGCGAAAGTGTTTGAGGAAATCTGCCAAGAGCAGTTTCGTTCGATAGTTCCAGAAAAACTGAAGGAGCGGTTTCTCGATAAGCCAAGTGTGAGGACGGGCCAGCAAAGCAGGGGGGTATGCAAAAGACTACTGCACACTCTTTTGACGCATAAAGAAACATTAGAGTCGCACGAGGCTCTACATACAGGGGAGCCGAGGGAATATAGAAATTCTGGAGAAGATAGTAATAACACGAAGCAGGAGGAACCCTTGGATTCATATTTAAGTAAGTCTCTTGAGGCGCGGGAGCCTCCTGTATGGTTAATATGCCACAAAACAAGGCCGCGTGTTGGAGAAGTGTCGCGTTTCGAAAGTGTCGCTGATACATTTCGTTGTGGGGCAGCGCGGATATTTGGTGCAATCTCACATATACGACATAAGTTAACAGCCGACACTGTAAAGACTTCCGCTACGCAGACTGCAACGTATGACATGGTCCACTACTCCGTATTGCATACTGGGGACTTCACAGGTTATTACGTGTGCTTAAGGCAAGCTTTGTAAAGTGGTGCTCGGAGCTTTCCATTAGGAAAAGCAACGTGGAAAGGATCGTTCGTTGAAATTGGCGCGTACGCAGCAGTCTTGGATAGCCTATTGCCAGGGTGTCCATATCTCTTATCAAAGGGAACGGCGGAAGATGTGTTGAAGTCGGGCGTCTTGCTTGGTATAAACCCTGTAATGCATGTGACGAGGTCGAGGGTGACAGAAACTGGCGGTCACCACTAGTCCTTTTCACGCGTTCAGTGTCTAGGATCGAAAACGCCGTTTGTCAGATGATAGCGGTTCTCCAACTCAGGCACCGAAGAAATCAACCACAATGAATGCGAACAGGCGTCGAGTTTGATTTCACCCAGGAGCCACGATTTCCGGGCGTTATCGTTTTTCGACACTGCTACGTTTATCGAGGAACAGAACACATATAACGTTGACGCAACGCCGCCAAAGCGTTGTAAAGCAAGGTATAGGCAGTGGTTTGTTCTTCGAAAGACGTGGCGTTTTGTATCTCGGCCTTCATGGTAAGAAGGGTGCAAGGACTGACTAAACTGCAATCTATTTAATGTGCCGCGAGGACATTCTAGAACTTTCCAGTCGCACTCTGATCCGATCATCTCGGAATTGACAACGCAGAAGCGAGGCCGATATTGATTGATTTTTGGGGTTTAACGTCCCAAAACCAGCTCTGTTTATGAGAGACGCCGTTGTGGAGGTCTCTGGAAATTTCGACCACCTGGGGTTCTTTAACGTGCACTGACATCGCACAGCACACGGGCCTCAACATTTCGCCTCCATCGAAATGCAGCCGCCGCGGCCGCGATTCGATCCCGCGATCCTCAAATCTGCAGCCGAGTGCCATAACCACTAGACCACCGTGGCGGGGCAGGCGAGGCCGATAAGCGAGTATCACTGGCCAAGCTTTTTCTTCACAGATGTGGAGGAATTAGTTCGTAGTTGTGCTGTTTGTCAGTAAACTGGAGAAATCAAACGATAAAAGGAAGAAAGAAAGACACCTAAGACCACAGTTCCCTCTGTGGCAAAGCCGTTTTGTCGATTCGTGGTTGACATTGCGGGGCCCTTGGCTGTGACGAGGTCGGGATGTAAATTTCTGCTGACAGCGGTGTGCCCTGCAACCAAATTAGCCGAGGCACTGCAGCTGCGTAATTTTAGATCTGAAGAAAATGCGCTCCTTTTGATCTTTTTCAGTGTGTGTTTTGCAAGTTAAATGCAGTTGCATAATAGCAGTGCCTTTACCAGCAGTCTCAACAAACACGTTTCGTAACAAGTGCGGAGTCAAGATACACCGTAGCCCTGTTCGCACTGCAATGTTTTTTTTCATTACGGCAACAGTCAAATCACTGTCATGAGCAGAAACATGTTTTTCTCTTAATTTACACAGAAAACTCGCGAGGGTTAAAGACGCACTGAAGCGATTGTCCAGAATTTTTCAGAACACTATGGGAGAGGGTCTGGGTCTTCTACTGTGGAATAACTCAATACCACTGCGTCACCTTTATTGAAAAATGTAGTGCCAACCAAACTATTTGTACTCTCATACATTTTATTTTATAGGAGGTCCTCCAAAGAAACTTATGCCTGTTACCTCTCAGCTTCACAACAAGGCTGTTGAGGTGAAGCTGTTTCCGTAATTTCTGAGACATTGTGTTTTATTGCACACTTACATTAAAAGTAGTTTAGAAGAACTTTTTGTTGGGCGAGTTACTGCATCTTAATCAGTGCCCACTCTATTTTTTTTTTCAAAACCATCGGATACTTCCGATTAGGCCGTTCACAACCCTCTCCGTCGAATCTTTCCTACTCTTTCAAGTCAGCTAGCGCTCCCACCTGCTCCATGGTTGGAGGGAGGGGGTACCATTCATGTACGCCTCATGACCTCTGTCGGAACAAGTATTTTATTGATAAGTTGTAGCTATATGTGCGGGGCCACGATTTACAACCCTCTTGATTGCCATGCTAGGCCGTCACACTGGGTGTTGATGAGACGCTACGTTTGCTTGTGGCACACCTCTGATAGGCGATAGCGGGTGTGATAACCGATAGCGTTTTTCTGCCTGAGCGAAGACAGACGCCATCTACCCGCGCAAAATGATGCTCGTCAACGAGGCGCCTGGAAACACGAGCGTTGCAGCTTACAGCGCTTGAAATATTTAGCGATAGGCAGTCGTCGGCGGAACGACCACTACGACCTGCGAACGAAGCTACAGTAGGAAAATACAAATTACGATTTTACTTCACTTTAATACCTCTTGACTCATGCGTAGCAACTGTGGTCGTGTAATTAACTTATCCACAGCGACTTGTTCCTATGACAATGCGCTTCGCCGCCAAACCAGTGCTGCAGCACAGGTTCAACGAAAAAAATATAGCGAGGAGAAGAAAAAGCGGCCTAAGTACTGTAGATCATGTGCGACTCTGTCACGGCTGACTCTGAATTGCAGAGAGCAGTTGTCATCTGATAAGGTTCTCAGTTTTGTTTCCTTTTATTTCGTAGTGGGTGTGCCGTCTGATTCGTTTAGCACTTTCTGAGACACTAGGCACACGTACAGGAACAACAATGAAGACTGCTTTTAAAGAGGACTAGTACACGTATGCATATCATTACCTGATGAATCCAACGCCAGAGTCCATAGTGTGCATTGAATATGGGAATTCAGTCAGGATGGAGAAGACCGGCTCGTTTGAGAAATCAGGCTACGTGTATCAAGCGTTACCACCACCGTTACCAGCCTCCACCCCCCTTGTCGACGTAGAACTTAAACTGATATGTCTTCTGCCGCTAAACGTGCGGGGCAATGAATTGTTTGATGATAAGAGCCAAAGATGACGGAAAAGGCGCTACGTTTTCGCCACTGCCTAAGTCATTCGCAGGTCGGCGAGGCTAGCGTAGGTCACCAGCCAGAAGCGTGTAAGCGCTTTGTGGAACACGCATGTTACCAATGCATTTAGGATGAATAATTGATTAGTACCGCTGGTTTCTGGGGCATATTGTAGGCCCTCCGTTCGTTTAATTCGTTGCGACCTTAGATATGGCCTTTCCTCGAGAACAGTTTCTTTACGCCAGGAGGCGACGATCCGAAATAAAATGCACGAAAAAGCGAAAGAATGACTGAACTTCGGGGCTTTGCGGCCCAAAAGTACAATATTGCTATAAGAGACGCTTTTGTGGCGCACTTGGGAAATTCGACCACCTGGGATTCTTGAACGTGCACTGACACCTGGCACGCGTAAAGGTTAGGTAAAATCAATCTTCTCACTGCCTGTTGTTGCTATATATCGCAAAGAAAGGTCGAGCCTAGCTAATTACTGCTAGTCACTCGGAGCCAACGAACAATTAGGCACAAACGACGTCGTCAGCCAGGCACACCCAGAAGCAGATAACGTCGATAGGTCTAGCAGAAGGTCTGATTGATCTTTGGCGTCTAGGTTGGAGTAAAAGAGAAGTAGTCAGGAGCGCCTGCATAGATCAAGGCTGCAGATCATGCTGCAGTCAGTGGGAAGAAATGCTTTCCACATCTGTTCACTTTCTTAGTGAGGAGCAATGGCTTAAGAAAAAGATAATAAAAAAGGCCACCTTCCATAGCCGCCAGCACCGCCTTCCTGCACACGGAGCCTATTGGGTTTCAACAGAAGGCCTTTAAGCTACCTGTTGTTTAGACTGTGGGCAACAACTGTTTTTGAATGCGTCCATGTATACTTTGCGAATCATCGCCAGCGTGATGCGTGAGACCAAAGCGTTCAGCGACCTATCCTCATGCATTTGGTTGGAGGGCTTGAAGCACAATGGGAAAGGTGACTGGCGCATTTTCTCATCCGAGTGCTTCTAGGCCAATTTCTAGCTAACACTATGATCAAACTGCCTATAAATAGGCTTGAAGACAGCGCTTCGCTCGTATTTCTAATAGTTAGGAGGTGTTCTTGTTGGTCAATCCGCCGCAGCGTGTCATAAATTGCTTTGCGTTTAAGGACCCAAACAAGGCATATTCATTTTGACCGATTTGCAGTGGGGTATAAACTATGGTACAGGATGTGGGTCTTTCTTGTATTCATTGTAGTTGATTGATTGATTTGTGGGGTTTAACGTCACAAAACCAGCTCTGAATATGAGAGACACCGTATTGGAGGTCTAATTTCGAGCACCTGGGTGCTTTAACCTGCACTGACATCGCACAGCACACGGGCCTCAACATTTCGCCTCCATGGAAATGCAGCCGCCATCGCCGGGATTCAATCCCGCGACCTTCTGATCAGCAGCCGCGTGCCATAACCACTGGACCACCGAGGCGGGCGTCCTTGTGGTTGGGTATGCGGTTGGTTTTCGTGAGGAAGTAACCCATCTAGTCAATCTAACTTATATATGTAGGCTAAAATAGCCGCATCGATTCAGTGGTTATAGCATGTCTATTAATTTTGATGCATTATTCTTCGTGGACGCCTTCCTTTATTCCTTGAACCCGGAGGCTTCACGCATGTTTTGAAATGCTTCGATACGTGATTGTTTTTTTTTCTGCTCCATTTCACACATTATTTTAAAAATACGTGTGTCAATTTGCTTTGTAACGACACTTACATATTTATTGTGTTCAAGTGCAAGATCACCTACAGTTTTGTTAGAGGCATTAGATCAAGGGTCTAACAAAAGGGGCATTTAAATACAGAAAAAGCAAACCAACGTTCGCGCATATTCACTCAGGGTAGAGGGAACTGTCCATGTATCACATCGTGCGTCAGCCTTTGAATAACTCAGCTTGCTTGAAATAATGAGGGGTTAGTCTATGCACACGCTGCAGTGATGCTGACACATATATACAGTTAGCAAAATCTCGGTAACATGCCAAACTGGATGTAAAACTAACAGCCTAGAAAACATTCGTATAAGGCCCAGTGAGAGAGTATGCTTTGATTGTGCGGTCGCCTCACCAGAATCCTCTGAGAGGAAGAATAGAGAGAAACTAAATTATCAGTTCATTTCGCATGAGGTAAACACCGACCCACACACTGAGGTGCGGTTTTGTTAAAGCCCTGTGAGCCAGAGTCTTTGTAAGGACGAGTGCAGCCCCTGTGTGCAAGTGTCTATCGAAATTCGTTTTAAAGTTGGTAACCTGAGAAAAACAAATCAACGATTTATACAGACAACCCCCAGAAAGGCGATGTGATCGTCATAACAGTAGCACAGTTTTCAGCCGTATTTCAGACGTACAGATGTTTCCTGTTGCTTTTCTGGAAATGTGGAACACAATGGAAATGTGGAATAGTTTGCCCAATGCTCTTTTAAGTCGCAAAACGTCAGCCGCTGTTGAGATGTGTTAGGTAATTTTCTCCGTAGTGATGGGTTCTAAATATTGGTACGAGTGTTTATTTGTCGACTTTTATTTGTACAAACGCTGTTTGTATGCGATTTTTCTGATGTTGCTTATTCATCTGGCATCCTAGTGCTATTGAATGTTAGTTTTTGTGGTTATCTTACGTATCATGTATTTCTGGCACGACACCCTCCCTTTAATGACCCGAAGCACATGGTTGGCAGTATAAAGAGAATAAATTATGAAAAAATCTCAGCTTATTTGCCTACTACCAACGCTGTGTACTGCGAACACGTGACGCGGAAGCAAACTACCATATTGTGCGATCTTGTTCATTTATAATGCAAATTCGTACACACATATACGCATGTGAATCTGCGGTCAGATTCCCGCTCGACCCATATTTCCCTTTTATATTTCGGATAAGATCATAATTGGTGAGCAAGCAAACAAGAACTCACACTTGCATGTCGTGGATTGCTCGTATGCGTCATTTTAAATTTTGCATTTTGTAAAATAATTTTTCGTCTGCATGCTTGCTAAATAAGTCCGTGTTAAGTATAATCCAAATTGCCACTGTGGCTGCCAGTTTGAATTCGTATATTATATCGTGCATCGCTGTGGCATTGATTCCTTTGCCCTTGTGGCGAAAATGCGATTCTTTTTGTCATTGTCACAGTCGCCACCAGCACCCAGCCAGTGTAGCACGTGGTGTTTAGAAATAGATCACTAATAATACCTGATTCCGAATACTGTCCCAAATACACCACGCAGAGACAGCGACTCGAACATGAGCTACGTTTGTTAGATTCAGCGCGCACTTTTTCGCTTCAGAAAATATTAGGACCATGGCCACCAAAGATTCACCACAAGGCCTTAAAAGCTGTTCAACGCTTCTTTGAAGAGACTGAAATCGGGAACAATTACTGACTGGACCGTTCTTACAGTGTTGTGTGTGAGATGCGAGCGGACTCCTTTGGGACTAGTTTATTATTATATTTTCTTTTTTATTTTTTTTATTATCTAAGCGAAAAGGGGTAGCCGTCACCAAAAATGGCGACAACAACTCCTTAATTTATTTTTACATCAATAAAAAAACTATCTTGACTGTATTATTATTATTATTATTATTATTATTATTATTATTATTATTGACCTAGTTGCTGATGTTGACATTACCTGCCTCGAATTGCCTACGAGAACGAAGGCGATATCTAGTCCTTCCCACCCCGCCAACACTTCATATTTCAGCGGCAGAAATTGTCAGGCGCGTAGGCAGCTTTAGTCATCCAAAACATGAGGACATAGCCTGACCTCAGAGATGCGTGCTTGTTCCACAATACGGAGGTGGTAAGGAGGTTTGATTTTCATACCAACTGGCACATCTTATTTCAGAAGCATCGGCTTCATTAGCGTGAACCTTCTGTACGAGCTTTACGAAAATTAGAGCACTCATTGCCTCAAACATGACGTTGTCTCTCCGTTGCCGTAACACCCGCGACATAATTGCGGAATTCTTGATACTGGTGAGTGCTACAACTACGCCAGAAGAATTGTTTTTTGAGGCCTGTAAGAATTGAGGAATATTAATAGCCCATCTAATAGCCCTCAGGCTCTGTGGGTGCCTACGTTATACAACGTAATGCTTAAGCTGCCCACGCCATATTGATTGTGTTTGAAAACCCCGCAGTGGGCGTAGACGGGATGATGATGGTGCTGGAGGTGATAATTACGTTGGGGCTTTTGATGATCGTAGCTGACAGGTTAACAACATCAGCCACTCCCATCCAACATTGATGAGGATTAGATAACTCAGTCAGATTTGCACAATATTGCTTCGCAATAGTCAACGTTTGACATTACCAGCTGTCAGTTAGCAACCATTATTAGCGCAGGTCAAGAATAATGTTAGCGAATATGATCCGACACTGCCCAGCTCTATCCAAAACCTACGCATTGTTAGGGAAGAGTGAGCTGCCCCTCGTTCACATTAGCAAGCACTAGCAAAAACAACATTATGCCAGGCAACCTTATCATACTCTAACAGCTGTTAAAAGTTAAGGTCAACTTGTGCGAACCAAGTTTTGTGTGAACGCTAGCAAGCTTTAGGTAATTCTTATTGGTAATTAGGCAACATAATTCATCTTCGTAATGATTTGCGCTGTGACAACACAACGTGCGCCCCATGTTCATGGAGCATTTGCGAAATCACATGCTCGCATAGTCTGCTGGCGCATGCATTAAGCAAGGTAGAGGGCCACATCTTGACTGCATTATCTTGAGAATTTAATAAACAATTTTCTGCTAAACCCAGCGGCAAATGTCAGGGAAGCGCACTGTGCTTGTGAAGTCAACGAGAGCATAACAATTTCTGAACTCTGAAATATCCACTCCGACAGCAATTCCTTAAGTGTAGTGCCTTGCAAGAGAGATACTGCCGACAAATATTTCCAATTGCGAGGAGTATATTGTTCACCTAGGTGAGTGTTTTGGGAAATGTACTTCGTCATGGTTTAAGATGTGAACGATAAGCTCCTTTGTCAATACAATGCTGCATATGATTTAGCTGTGCAATAAGAAATGCGCGTTTGATATGGAAATCATGTTCTTTCAGAGTGATGTGGTTTTCACCATTACAGAACACTTCTTAAACCCAAGGCATCTCTACACCTCACGCGACCGCGGGTTAGATTATTATAAAAAGCAGTGCATGCACACATAAGCAGTGAGCAAAGCACATCTCAGACAAACTTATAGTCTATAGCTATTTCGTATTTGCTTGATCGAACAGTCTTCTTTCAACGCTGGTACATTAGCGCACTCCAGCAGGCCTAAGCCTATCGCGGTCGCTTAAGAAACGCTTTAGGCTCTTCTCAACCCTTCAAATCAGCTGGCGCAGCGCCTTGGTCGTTTACGAGCTGCGTAACCTGTGTTCTTTTTCCGAATTCCAAAACATTACCTTTCTCGGCAGCCTTTTTTTAATGGTGAAAGCAGTAGAGGCGTAGACTTCGGAGTTAACATGAAGAAACCTTCGCCTGGTATACTTACACATGTGATGTGTAGCAGTCTTCAAAGGCATTTTACGAAGGTTGTGGTTTTTTAATGAGAAACAAATTCTTGTCAATAAGGTGCTTTTCTGACCGTATCTGTCTGTCTACCTCGCTTTATATATATATATATATATATATATATATATATATATATATATATATATATATATATATATATATATATATATATATATATATATATATATATATATATTATATAAAGCGGAGAAACTTCAGTGGGTGCGGCACGTATAAGAAAAGAAGCGGGTACACGCACGAAAAAGCTATAACTTTATGCCCAACGTTTCGGCCGTGCCACGGCCTGAGTCAGAGAATACATATACATATATATATATATATATATATTGAAACGGGCACAGGAATACGCTTCTAACGGTAGTGTATTCTAGAACGGAGTGATTAGCCGGTGCAGCCCCAATGGCGGACCGTTAGCCTGCGCCCCACTCCTGTGTCTTCTTTGTTCCCCTCGGGATCGTCGTCTTCGTCCGTGTTCTTGCACCGTGACATCACCCCCGGCGGCAAAAGCGCCGACCCGGCGCCAGCTAGACCGCGGCCACGTGGTAAGGCTTGAGACGACTGACGTGGACGACATCAGACGACGCGGACGACGAGGAAGCATCGGCAGGAGCTATTTCATAGGTCACATCACTGAGTTGTCGGACAACGCGATATGGGCCGGAGTAGCGGGAGAGCAGCTTTTCCGAGAGGCCGACGTGCCTTGAAGGAGTCCAGATGAGGACGAGGTCATCTGCGGAGAACTGGACATCACGGTGGTGGCTGTCATATAGAGATTTCTGTCGTGATTGGGACTCAGAAAGACGGTGATGAGCAATTTGACGTGCTTTAGCTGCAGCAGTCATGGCGTCGCGAGCGTATTCAGACGGGGACTGGAGATCGTGAGGCAAGATTGTGTCGAAAGGTATTGTCGGTTCACGGCCATAGAGAAGATAAAACGGAGAGTAGAGAGCGGTGTCGTGACGTGACGAGTTGTAGGCGAACGTCACAAAAGGAAGGGCTACGTCCCAGTCACGATGGTCGGAGGAGACATACATCGATAGCATATCAGTAAGTGTGCGGTTCAGGCGTTCTGTGAGCCCGTTTGTTTGAGGATGGTATGCCGTCGTTAGCTTGTGTTGGGTGGCACAAGACCGAAGTAGGTCCTCAGTAACTCGGGATAGGAAGTAACGGCCCTTGTCCGTGAGAAGCTGTCGAGGAGCTCCGTGGTGTAAGATGACATCCCGCAGCAGAAAGTCGGCAACGTCGGTAGCGCAACTGGTCTGGATGGCTCGTGTTACAGCAAAGCGGGTAGCATAATCCGTTGCGACGGCGACCCACTTATTTCCATTTATGGATGTTGAAAAAGGGCCCAACAGGTCAAGACCGACACGATAAAATGGTTCCGTGGGTATCTCTATTGGCTGGAGTAGTCCAGCTGGAGGCAAAGCGGGCTTTTTGCGACGTTGGCAAGGTTCGCAAGCCGCAATATAACGTCGTACAGAACGGTAGAGTCCTGGCCAGAAAAATCGTCGCCGGACACGGTCGTACGTCCTGGAAACACCAAGGTGGCCGGCGGTGGGTACGTCATGTAGCTGTGCGAGTACAGTTGACCGCAAATGCGTGGGAACGACTAAGAGCAGCTCGTTCCCTTCAGGTCGCATATTTCGGCGGTATAAGATGCCATCCAGAATGACGTACATACGCAGCCAAGGGTCTGACGGATGTGCATGGAGGCGGCTGATGAGGTCGAGTAAGTTGGCGTCACGTTCTTGCTCTTGTGCAATGTTGTGGAAGGCCGAGAGCGTGAAGATTCCAGCAGGCGCATCATCGGAGCCTGGGCAGTCGACAGGGTGCCGAGACAAGCAATCGGCATCCTGGTGTAGTCGGCCGGACTTGTGCACCACTGTGTAGGTGTAGTCTTGCAGACGTAGGGCCCAGCGACCTAGACGACCTGTGGGATCTTTGAGTGTTGAGAGCCAACAAAGGGCGTGATGATCCGTTGTAAAGATGAAAGGTCGGCCATACAAGTATGGGCGGTATTTCCCCACTGCCCTTACAAGTGCGAGGCACTCGCGCTCCGTGATTGAATAATTGCGCTCAGCGGCGGAAAGCAGGCGACTGGCGTACGCAATAACTCTGTCGTAGCCCTGTTGACGCTGGGCTAAAACAGCGCCAATTCCATAGCCACTAGCATCTGTACGGACTTCTGTTGGGGCAGATGGGTCAAAATGAGCGAGAATCGGCGGTGTGGTGAGCAGTGTGATAAGGCTTGAGAAAGCAGCAGCTTGATCAGGGCCCTATGCAAAGGACGCGCCTTTCTTGAGAAGGTCGGTCGGTGAAAGGTCGAGCAATGTTCGCAAAGTTCCTTACGAACCGACGGAATAGGAGCATAAGCCTACAAAACTGCGGACGTCTTTAGCGCATGTGGGCACAGGAAAATCGAGGACAGCACGAACTTTTGCGTGGTCCGGGCGGAAGCCAGACGAATCGACAAGATGACCGAGGATAGTAATTTGGCGGCGACCAAAGTGGCACTTTGAAGAATTTAACTGTAGGCCTGCAGCGCGGAACACCGAAAGAATAGAGGAAAGACGTTCAAGATGGGTTTCGAAGGTCGGAGAAAACACGATGACATCGTCTAAGTAACAGAGGCAGATGGACCATTTAAAGCTGTGCAAGAGCGTGTCCATCATACGCTCGAAGGTGGCGGGAGTGTTGCACAAGCCGAAAGGCATGACCCGGAACTGGTAAAGGCCATCTGGCGTAACAAAGGCGGTCTTCTCGCGGTCCATGTCGTCGACAGAGATTTGCCAGTAACCGGAGCGGAGATCTATTGATGAAAAATACGTCGCACCGTGGAGACAATCCAACGCGTCGTCGATGCGCGGCAGAGGATATACATCTTTTTTGTAATCTTGTTCAGGTGTCGATAGTCCACGCAGAACTCCAGGTGTTGTCTTTCTTTTTTACCAAAACGACAGGAGAAGCCCACGGACTGGATGATGGTTCAATGATGCCTTTGTTGAGCATCTTATCAACCTCCTCCTGGATGACTCGGCGCTCGGCGTGTGACACCCGATAAGGCCGTCTGTGAATGGGCGCGGCATCGCCGGTATGTATGCGATGCTACACCAGCGAGGTTTGGCCAAAAGGCCGACCGCCTATGTCAAAAATATCGGAGTACTGGGTCAGCAAATGCCGGAGCTCGTTGGCTTGTGAAGGTGAAAGGTCTAGGGCGATCATTTTCGTGATGTCGTCGTGCGCTGGAGCTGGCGTGGCCGCAGGCGAATCGCGGGTGGCCGAAGAACTGGTCGAAGGCTGATGCGGCGAGAGGGACAAAAGCTGGTATTCGTGTGACGGCGACAGAGTGGCGAGGGATATGCCTCTAGGTAGTACCTGAGGGCAGAGTGTAAAAAAAATTCAGCAGCGGCATATAAGCTTTTTGGTCCGATATGGTCACTACCGTGTGAGGTCACTATCATTGTAGCGGCGTGGGTCACATTTCTCGGTCACTACCGAGAAATGTGACCCACGCCGCTACAATGGAAGCATATGGGCCTGTCGTCATGTGTTCGCCACCGGGCTGGATCTCGGTATCGTCGAAACGTCGGTGATGGCCGACGAAGCGAATCGGCAGGGGTGACTGGAGGCCTGGTAATGGAGCACACCGGTTGAATGCCGGCGTTCGCGAGTTCCTCGCGGACAACTGCCTTGATGAGAGAGACTGTCGCTTCTGCATTCTCTGATGGGCGTACGAGAGATGGTACCGCAGCCTCGATTTCCCGTCGCACGATGCGCACAACGCTATCCGGGGTGCTCGGTTGAAGGGCTTGATGAGCGTCTTCGCACGAAGACGTGGCAGCGGTGTTTGGAAGCCGCGTGTGTTGGGTTATGCGACGGCTCTTGGCGTGTTCGAAACGGCGGCACTCATTGATAATTTCGTCCACGGTCGAGCAGTCGTCCTGTGCACTCTGTGTTTTCTTACGTCTTCGTCTTTAGCGCTACGTCAATCATGCTCTAAAGACGAGCAGGTTGAACGCGTCATCGGCGATGCCCTTAAGGCTATGGCCTACTTTGTCAATCTCGGTCATGGTGGAGTCGACGAGGCGGCAAAGAGCTAGAACGTCGAGGATGTAAGCGACGTACGACTCTGTGGCTGTTTGGGCCCGACAGGACAGGTCTTTCACGGCAGCGGACTTGCTACCGGCGGGCAGGCCAAAGAGATCGCGCAATTTCTGCTTACATACGTCCCAACTGGTCAATTATTCTTCGTGTGTGTCAAACCAAATGCGTGCTGGCCCCTGGAGATAGAAGAGAAGATTTGCGAGCATCACCGTGGGGTCCTGTCGGTTGTGCGCTGCAACCCGTTCGTAGAGGCCAAGCCACTTTTCCACGTTCTCGTTGGACTTGCCCGAAAAAGTTCCAGGGTCACGGGGGTGAGTCAGGACGACTGTGTGTTGTGGCGTCTGGGATGCTGACGGCGCCGATGCCGGCGCCGAGTTTGATCCAGAGGCCTGGTCGTCGGAGGCCATGGTACAGCGGTTGATGACAAATCCGCTGAGGAGTTCCGTCTTGCGCGGTACCCAGCACCTCTCACCAAAATGAAACGGGCACAGGAATACGCTTCTAACGGTAGTGTATTCTAGAACGGAGTGATTAGCCGGTGCAGCCCCAATGGCGGACCGTCAGCCTGCGCCCCACTCCTGTGTCTTCTTTGTTCCCCTCGGGATCGTCGTCTTCGTCCGTGTTCTTGCACCGTGACATCATATATATATATATATATATATATATATATATATATATATATATAGCGAGGGGACCAGGAGGTCACCGAGACGGAGGCGGATATAATATATATATATATATATATATATATATATATATATATATTATATCCGCCTCCGTCTCGGTGACCTCCTGGTCCCCTCGCTAAAGCGTGAACACAGGAATGGTCGTTACTGAATGTACGACAAACCTTATTTGTTTAACTTTACATCCGCAACGTGATGTACTTCTTAAGTGCGCCACGATTACTGACGATACCATATATGTAGCATATATTCGCACTGCTTGAAGAGGGACACAGAGCTATGTGCCGCTCGTGAGTGAATTTTAGGATTGCAGCCTATGCAAATCAGGCACAAACGAAATATACACTGAAGCTTGAGCATTTCAGACAACCGGAAATGTATTGTCTCCAAAGGCAACTCGCTCTTTGTGAAGAAGAGGCAGACGCGGCAACCTTCGACGCTGTAGGAGAAAAACAACCGAAGGCTGGGCCTCTAGTTGCCACACAAGAAATCCACTCTTCTACGGCATCTCTTCCTACGCAGCGAATTATACTAGTGTACGTTTAATACAAGAAAAATACGCTCGAAATAATGTCACTCGTGTTTTATCGAGCTTTGCTCGATATTCTAGGAATACTCCAATAAACGACGCTAATGACATGCACACTAATGCACTGTAGGGTGTAGTGTGCTGTCTCCTTTGAGAAAGCTGGCACCTGTGCACTATACGTTAGGTTGCGGTTGGGTTGCCGCGGTACTGTTAGCACGCCTGGCCATCGCACTATGCGCACAAAACTATGCAAGTTACCTAAACACATTCTTCCTTATAGCAGAAATTCACTTAAAGGGCAACTCTGGCGGTTTTTTTCACCATGGTCTGATATCAATGTTTTCTAATGGTATTGCTAGTCCTGCAACCACCAGAGTGGTTCAGTTTGCTCAGAAACGCACTAATAATGTTAAATCAGCAATTGAAAGTCGTCTTCAAACCGAAACCGAAACTGGAAGACGCTTCGTGCAGCGCGTGTGGTGACGTCAAAACCTTCCCGTCACCAGAAATATGGAACTTCCGCCAAAGAAATGACAGTGGCGAGGTCATCAGGTGATATATGGAGTTATGCCTGCCTTTCTGATCATGACAGTGACGATTTGAGCGCTGAAGTACCGTCGTTTTGCTTTTGAAGGCCCGATGGCTCGAGTAGGCAGCGCGGAGGCGATGACGTCAAAAACACAGGGTGGCCTGCGTGAGAATCCGCTAAAAAATTTTAAAATTCATTTACAGGAAAAGTAAATGACCTACATTCGCTTGACTTGGCACATGTTATTACAGTACCGAGGAGAATATATATTGAAAATTTTATTGAGATCTGTGGATATTGAAAAATCGCCGGAGTTGCCCTTTAATGGCGTACAATTTGTCACAGGCAATATTCTCCTTCACTGCTTTGTATGACATCGATCCCCACAATGCATGGGATCTACCGCATTTTTATCTAGGAGCGATTGGCTGAACAATCAATATCACGGTGTGATTACAAGCTGTTGTTAGGAGCACTTTAGATGCGCGTTCCAGGCAATTTTCGAAATAGTGCAGGCTGTGACTAATCCGCTATCGGCCACGCTACGGCCACGGCCACGTTACGGTTATGATAGCGTGGCCGTAGGTTTTACTATTCTTTAGTCATACAAGCCAACCATCTGAGGCTGATATTTCTTTCGAGCTCTTATCGATTGCGAGATCACAAACACAGTCAAAATTTTACTTTGTGCACAGCCGTCTTTTGAAACGTCCCTGCAGAACGTAAGTCGATCATGAGGTGTCGCACGAGTCATAATTGAGCACAAAGTGAGCACTGAAACATGTCTCTAAGAATACACTCTCCTGTTTAGTGTGACGTGCGCAGTGTCATTCGATCTTTCGATACTGAGTAGTACAGTGCAGCCTAAATACATCGATGTATGAGCAACATGTTCTGTACAACGCTCATGAGTGACCTAACATTCGAGAATGGTGCGAGAGTATTGAAGCAGCATTTGTACGTGACGACTTGCAGAAAACAAGCAGCGTGCGAAATGTGTATAAACGCAAGTGGCTGCCTTCTGTGACGAGAGAAGAGCCAAGCTGAAACCATAGCACAATAAATATCCCAATAGGAGCGGCGGCTATGTTGAGACATAGCTGAAATGTGTATCTAAACATTCGGCATAAAAGATCGTTGAACCTAATTATTATTTTGGATACCGGGTTCCCGATCGGTTGTTCAAAAGATAGCCCTTATATTTCTTTTGTTTTAAGGATATGACCAGGAAGCAGTCGTTCAGGGACATCGAAGATTACGAAAAAACAGAAAGCTTCCGTTTTCTTGTGATTCCCCTATGGAGTATGTTAGTGTGGAGGAGGGATTAAATTAACAGTTGGGAGACGATATGGCGCGGCAGCTCGTGCGAAAGCGTGCTGTAGTGAGTCTATGAGCGCACCAATGCACGGCAGAAGCTTGTGCGCAAACATGGAGCGCTACTCCTTGCTTAATGTAGACTTACAAAAAAACCCAATAAGTGATAGCATTGAGCAACCGAGTGCAGTTTTCTCTTTACTTATACGACGAATGCGCCCCGCTGAGACCGTTCCATGTACACCGAAGTATATGCGTTACGTTTCAAATGCGGAGCACTTCAGACTCTCATGATTTGTGCGTCCGCATCAGAAAATTACCATCATCATTAGTTGAGGCCCCCAAGGGTGCGCCGGCTCTTCTTATATGCAATGTTCAGTGAGCGGCGTTCACACACACGCTCCTTTCTTCTCCTACGCAAATTACATCAGCCCACTACTGCACTGGCGAAACTGCAGGTAGGGGGCGCACATCTCAAGCAGAATAAAAATAAGACACAAACACATTGTGCGTGGATTTCTCAGGTGCACAGCATACAGAAAGTACTCTTTAATGATGCCGACACCATGTGTAGCATGCTCACCTGATTTACAGCACCCCCGGAGCAGGTCATGTTGCAAAACAAGGAAAATGGAAGCAGTATTGACTAGGTTGGGATGTAGGATCCCGACATTCAATTTCTATATGCACCAAGCTGCCCTGGCGGTGTCTCCATTATTTTTTTTCAACACGGGAGACCATCGAACACTTTTTGGTGGAATGCAGATGCTTTACCTCCCTTTAGAAAAGCACTACCGAAATAGCATTGCGAAATCTGGGCAGTCCCTTACCAAGCACTCTACTGCTTTCATTCGGCTTTTCCGTGCTGGGACACACGAATAGGAATTTGCGCCCTGCTGTAGA
Organism: Hyalomma asiaticum; assembly: GCA_013339685.2. Taxonomy (NCBI): domain Eukaryota; kingdom Metazoa; phylum Arthropoda; class Arachnida; order Ixodida; family Ixodidae; genus Hyalomma; species Hyalomma asiaticum. The sequence goes on along the minus strand of CM023490.1, from coordinate 31,816,025 downwards.
TAAATTCCTTACTGATTCGAATCGATTTGGTTGGTCTCTTAACAGATCCAAAGTCTTGTCTTTTCCTCTCTACGATTCAGTATTATTTTTCTTAATAAATCATTCCTTATCAAAAACAAAAATAACTCACGCTCATAATATTCAAATTCCCATCAAAGCACGAATAGACATTTCAAGTAGGAAATTTTATAAATTAAGGTCAAATCCGCCTGAGTCTTACGTAATCCTACAAAGTGGGTAGACGCCAAATGTTATTTATCATCGTCATCGTCGTCGTCACCGTCCTCGTGGTACATAGCTTCGCACCATGAGCTTTCGTGATATTATGGCGTGAAGCTGTGCATAGTGTAGCACAGCAAAGGGGTAGGACGGCGTCCAGCCGAGACCATGCGTTCCGCGTCTGGTACCGGCTGTGGTTCGACGTGAACGTCTTTACGCTGAGCTTGGTACGAGACGTTCAGAAGCGATCCCTGGGCCTCGCAATGTTTTTTTTTATGTGTTTTCCGAAGCCTCGGACCTCGATGAAAGGCGGGTGTGCCGGCGACAAAACCGGACCAGCTGACTAGCAAGTCTAGCGAGTCGGCTTCGCTAGTCTTGCGCCACTTATGAAACCTGCACTAAATTTTTGTGATATTTAAAGGAGCTAGCTTTCATAGACATGGATTCATGGTGCATTATCAGTAAAGTCGCGTTACAAGCTTATTGTTCTACTCACGCGGTGTTCGTAGAACTGCATGTGACACAATTTTCTAGACATGCGCAGCATACGGTAGCTGCTCTGAAGCGATTAATGTAGGTCCGCTCCATTCATGCCCACAGACAAAAGAATGTTCATTCCCAGGAACAATCGCTTTCGTCCGTGAACAGCATTGCGAAAACCAGCAAAATGCGATCCATCAAGCTCTTTCTTGGTCTCTGGTGCGCCCATCCGTTTAAGTTCTGGTGAGGACCTGCGCGTTTTTTTTTTGTTTTTTTTTTGTCATGGCACTGGTCATACGCTATGTGTAGTTTTTTTCAATGGGAAACAATTCAAACGCACTGGAAAGGCGCTGGAAAGGCATTGAAAGGCACTCCACTGTGAGCCTCAAGAGACGGGAGCCGTAGCGAGTTGCCTCTGTTGTGTGTTTCTCTGATCGAACGACCATACCCGTGCTAGTGAAACCCGCCAGCCTACACGCCTCAGATTCTTCGCTTATACATGTACGAAACGAAGAGGAATATACTTTCAGCGATTCAATAAGCCGTTGTGATCGTCGAAAGCTGGTTTCCGAAGACTCAGTAGATATAACTTACACATGTAACGAGAAAGGCTTCGCTACGACTTCGGCATCGAGCCGTATGACGGCCATGAGCGCGTGGACGGTGAAAGTACCATGACTGCAATACATCCCGTTCGTAAGTCTGGTAAGTACATCATGGTACCCTAGTCACTTCAGACGGCAGAGATTATATTTCGTCTGTGTGCGGAAGAACGAGGAACGAGGAGTGCGTATTTTGCGATCGCCAGCGGTTGTTCGCCGTACAGACGTGCTCGACGGACTCGAAAGAAAATGCCGTCGGAATGAAGCGGGTGGTAGCGGAGAACCCGGGTGCCACTTTTCTTCGCTGCCGTTGATGAAATTCCGCCGCTATTATGTTTATACTTGCTCCCTGAGTTGCATTTTACAGCTTCGTGAACCAGCATTGCGAACGCGCGTTTGCCCGTAAAACAGAATGCGAGGTCATGATAGGAATGCGTTAATCTAAAAGACATTGTATTTTCCGCGCGTTTAGATTAAGAGATTTATGTGTCTAACCGCTATCTATGAGCCAACACTAAATATACACCTGTTCTATGCATACATTTTCTTTATTTATGCAGAACAGTATCTTACCAGTTGCGCTACATAGCAGCTCAGGTATACGGGTTATATATACCGGACTTCATTGTTAGACTGTATCTCGAGTGTGCTGTGGGTTGCGTGCTTTGCGGCGGTTCTGTGATCGGCATGTATGTGTGTTTGTGTCATGTCAACCTGCATGTTCTGTGTTCAGTCTGATGTAATTAAATACCTCTTTGCTGTGTGCTCGAAAAATGCAGTGTTTTTTTTTTGGTTTTTGCTACCCCCTTGGTGACTGCAAGCGCTCCACTTAATGAGGTAGTGGAGGTCTCTTTAAAAGAGTGTTCGAATCCCCTTCGGAGGCGTCCTACTTCTCTGTTTTGGCGAGAGTACCGGCACCGTGCCAGGTGGAGTGCTAAGTTCATGCCTGAAGTTACTATACTCTGCACAGATGGGGTTGATCTACTCTGGAAAGGGAGTTAAACTTGAGACAAGAAAGTACTCCTCCAAACTGAGTGCCCAACGCTCTGTTTTTAGAGTGTAAGAACGGTCCCCAGTGCTTTGTCCACTCGTCATGATGTACTAGGTGGAGATGCGTGGATTTTTTGTTTGTTTTGTAACATAGCGTTTATTCAAGCAAGACGTGAACAGGACACGCTCAGCAAATTAGAATCAGTCGATCTCAAAAAACACCAGCATCAATGTCTTCTGCGTACTATGTCAGAGCAGGTGCGGGTTTGCTTGACTACAATCGCTGCCCATGGAAAAAGAAGCCAACCTGGCGACTTAGGGAGATGGGGCGACAGAAGGCTTGTAGCACGGTTTGAGCCATGCTACATGAACTATTTCGCGCCCTCTGCGACGGTGATCACAGCAAGGTCTGAATGGCTCGATCACATAATTTACTGGAGAAGTTTCTTGCATGATGCAGTAGGGGACATGGTGGCGGGACAGTAGCCTCATAGAAAGACCGCGAGTGGTGGAGGGCGCCCACAGCCAGACCAGCATGCCCGAGGTATACTCGGGAGCATATGCGGATGCATCATGGTGCGATTTTTGACGCCATAGATCTTGCGCTGTAAGCGACTGAGGGAGTTGGGTTCACCCTTCAGCCGCTGCTTCGGTTACAGGAGTCGTTCACGTCCGTACAAAGGAAAGAAAGCGCACAAGCCGGTAGTACATTTTGGCGCAGAATTACGGGCATGCGTGATGAAAGCGAGCACTTGGTCGGAATTGCAGTGTCCTTCGTTAACGTATATGGCAACCATGTCGCCCAAGGTACGATTAAAACTTTCCGTCATCCCATTTGTTTCACCGGTGAATAGTGCGACATTCACGGAGCAGTGCCTCGACTACGTTCGACAGAAAGATGCGGCCACAGTCGCTGAGTAATTCAGGTAGTGCACCGTGTCGGTCAATAAGGCGACGAAGGATGCAGCTGGCGATATCCTTAACAGTAGGAGCTCGCAGCGCAGACGTTTCCGCGCACCGTTCAAGATGGTCCACGGCGACAATGATCCACTGGTCGCTTTCATATGTGTTGGGGAGGAGACCGTAAGGTTAAATTCCAACGCTCTCGAATGTGCGTGCCGGAGAGAGCACGCACTGACGCACTGTAGAGGAGCCGCGGTGCTATGAGAAGGTGTCTTACGGCGTTGGCGCGCCCTAACATCCCCGAACGTAGCAGCGAACGTAGCGGTACATGCCGCGTCAATAATAGCGTAGGATAGGCTAGAATACGTCTTGAAAACGACGGCTTGGCCGCATTGGGGGTCATCGTTGAATGCGAAGCGTATGTCCGAACACTGACAACGGAGCCACCTGCACCGGTCGGTTAAACTTCGTCGGTACAACGTCTTCACACACGACGAAGTGTTGGCTTGACGACGACGAGAGCGTGGGAAACCCTCACGCGAATGGTGGAGGGAACTTGAAACACAGGTGCGATCCAGGCATCATTCAGCTGCTCGCCCGGCATATCCGTGATGCTGAGATGTGAGGCATTGCAGGTGGTGACCGGTGAGCGAGCAGGTTCAGGAGGCACGGGAGAGTGTGATAGGGCATCGGCGTCTCAGTATTTGTGCCCAGAGCAATAGATGACACGTATGTCATGTTCTTAAAGCCCTAAAGCCCAGGGAGCGAGGCGGCCACTGTGGTCTTTCAGAGAGGGGAGCCAACATAAAGCACCATGATTGCTAACACCGTCAAACTGGGGTCCGTCAAGTTATGTACAGAGTTTTACAATTGCCCATATAATTACCAGGCATTCCTTTTACGTAGCGGAAAAGTGTTACTGTGCATTTGTTAGAGTTCTATTGGCATAATTGATTTGTAGGGTTTAACGTCCCAAAACCGGCTCTGATTATGAGAGACGCCGTAGTGGAGGTCTCCGGAAATTTCGACCACCTGGGGTTCTTTAACGTGCACTAACATCCCACAGCGCACGGGCTTCAACATTTCGCCTCCATCGAAATGCAGCCACCGCGGGCGGGATTCGATCCCGCGACCATCACATCAGCAGCCGAATACCTTAGCGACTAGACCACCGTGCAGGAGCGACTACAAGTGGCATAGGCGACAACATATTCTTCACAGCTATCTTTGCATTGATCTATAATGGCGCCAAGACCGACACCACTAGCATGCGTGTGGATCTCAATAGGCGTACTGAAATCGAAGTGGCGCAGTACTGGAGGGGATACAAGGAGCCGGCGGAGCGTCATATTGCCACCGCGTGTATGAGCCAGTGCGTGGCCAGCAAAGCGGTAAAGAAGAAGTCGAGAAAGAAGACCTCGCGCGAGTTCTACGCCAGTTCGACGCCATTTCTCTCTTGGTATCGACGTCCCAGTCTGGTTCTTTTGAGCGGCTCTTGCTTTGGTGCGTGACAAACTGGCGGAGGTGCTGGGTTATCTATGCACCAAACCCCTCCAAGCAACAGGAGCTCCAGCCCCATATTATTGGTCACGCCTTTGCACCGCGCAGCAGAAGGATCCATGGGCAAGCACCTGAGTTCGGGCCACTCCCTGAAAAAATGGCAGCTCCGACCATCCCAACCGGTATGGAAGGCTGAACGCCATTCATTGCACACTACTCACTCTGTGGACACCGAACCCGTTTCACGGCGCTATGCATGAGGACGTAGAAGATTGGCTAACTCACTATGAACGTGTTTCTGAGTACCAGTGGGAGGACTTGGACAAGCTGGAAAACGTATATTTCAGCCTCCATGATGGCGCACGTGTTTGGTATGAGAATCGTTCGGATGCGCTAACATCATGGGAGGAATTCATACGCCGGCTTCTGGAGATGTATGCGAGCCCTGATCACCGAGAGCGCGCTGAGCGTGATCTCCAGTCCCGCACACAAATGCCGAATGGGGGTGTCGCAATGTATGTCGAGCACATGACGCGTCTCTTTTGCCGGGTCGGCCCCAGCACGTCCGAAGAAAAGAAACTGCGGTGCCTCATGCGCGGGGTGAAAGAGCAACTCTTCGGCGGTCTCGTGCGCAGCCCGGCCCAGAGTGTGACTGAATTTATCGCTGAGGCTGTTACTATCAAAAAAACCCTGCGGCAACGGGCACCGTCGTACGAACGCCAAGTGAACGATGCTTCATCGACCGACTTCTTTGGAGCTCTCGGGGGTCAAGTCGATTTCTTCCGCGAACTCCGTTGTCCGCGAAGAACTGCAGAAGCTGACGTCACCCTCGCCCTCTACGGTTAGTTCTTTGTCAAGTGTTGTCCGCGAGGAAATTCAGCATGCGTTGAGAGAACCGCCTTTTCACGCAGAAGCTTAACTCGACTTCCCGCGGAAGACTAATTCTCAAGTTTTGAGGCAACCCGTCACACAACCTGTCGCGCAGCTTGTTATGCAGCCTGTTCAGCCTCTTCCGCCTTTCAGCTCGCTTCACATCGTGCCACCGCCTATGCTGCAGTCCGTTCAAGCGGTCCCGTATTACACCGACCGCCGGCCGACCCCGAGAAAAGCAGACGTGTGGCGGACACCAAGCCGCCGGCCTCTTTGTTTTCACTGCGGCGAAGCAGGTCATGTATACCGAGAGTGCTCATACCGGGAGCTCGGAGTGCGAAGATTTCCAGCAAACTCGCCGCGACCTAGCTTCGGCCAGAGGGCCCCTGAAATTGAGGAATATGTTTCCTGGGCAGCGCGGATCCTCGACGTTACATCAGGCACGTTCTCCATCACCGCGGCAGTTTTCTCCAACTGGACGTGCCTATTCAAGCATAGGGCAGGGACGGTCGCCCAGCCCGCGTCGGGAAAACTAACTGCAGCGACCTTCGGGGGCGAGGCCGCTCACTCGGGCCGTGCTGAAGGACCCCTACCGACACATACGCGGAACGACGACGATATGCCGACATCGACGACTACTGCAGCTTCTGATGACGGAAAGAGGATTTCTTTCAACATTCCTGTGGTACTCGACGGTCACAACGTTATTGCTCTGATTGACACAGGAGCCGATTACTCGATAGTCAGCGAAAAGCTTGCCACCATCCTGAGGCAGGTACCGACACCCTGGAATCGAACGCCAGTTCGGACAGCTGGCGGTCATATCCTCACACTGCGCGGCCTGTGCGCGGCAAGAATAACGATTCGCGGATCTACGTTTGCTGCTAACCTGTGTATTCTACGCCAGTGTTCTCGGGACCTAATAATCGGTATGGACTTTCTTAGAGAACACGGAGCTATTATCGACATTCCACAGCGTCTCGTAACTTTCTTGACAAGGAGGGCCGCCGTGACGAGCGATATCGCCCACCCTCGAGCATCCCTTTGTGTCGTTGGAGACGCTGTAGCGTTGCCACCACGTGCAAGTGGCGTAGTTGAAGTGGTGTGCGACGAATTACTGTGAGGCGAAGCGGTCGCGGAGAGTAACCACCCCCTTCTTCTTTCTCAGGGCGTTTGTGTAGCAAGAAGCCTTGTTAACCTCCGTGATGGCCACTGCGAGATCCTTGCCACGAACTTCAGCTGCGAGCATCGGCACCTTTTCCCCGGTACCGTCATCGCTTATGCCGACTCGCTCGCCGATGTCAGTGAGTGTTTTGCTTCCGAGGCAATCGGCACTGCTGGGGCACCTCTGCACAACGAGGACATCAGTCCAACGTTACCCGCAGAAAACAAACACCGCCTGAGCGAGCTGATACTGGAGTTTCGCACTTGCTTGGCACGTTCTTCGAAGATACGTCAAACGTCGATCATGAAACATCATATCATCGCTTATGACGACCCGCAACCTATACGCCAGCATCCTTATCGCGTTTTCCCGGCAGAACGACAAGCGATTCAAACGCAGGTGAAGGAAATGCTTCAAGACGCCGTCATACAGCCTTCATCTAGTCCCTGGTCATCGCCAGTCGTCCTTGTTAAAAAGAAAGATGGCACGCTTCGGTTTCGTGTCCACTATAGGAAGCTCAACAACATCACAAAAGAAAGACGCGTACCCGTTGCCTCGCGTTGACGATTCCCTGGACAGGTTGAGGCGCGCGAAGTATTTCTCTTCCATCGACCTCTAGAGTGGCTATTGGCAGATTGAAGTAGATGAGCGAGACCGCGAGAAGACGGATTTGTAACTCCGGAGGGCCTCTAGGAGTTTCGAGTACTCCCTTTCGGCCTCTGTTCCGCTCCAGCCTTTCAGAGAATGATGGTCACCGTCCTAGCTGATCTCAAATGGAAAAGCTGCCTCGTTTACCTTGATAACCTTATCATTTCTGAAAGCTTCGGCGAACATCTTCGTCGTCTCCGGAACGTGCTTGAAGTCATTAGATATGCTGACCTCACACTCAAGCCAGAGAAATGCCATTTCGGCTACGAAGAATTGAAGTTTCTCGGTCACATTGCGAGTGCTGCAGGTGTTAAGCGCGATCCAGAAAAGACTGCAGCCGTAGCTACATTCCCAGCTCCAACGGACAAGAAAAGTGGCCGGAGATTTTTGGGCTTGTGCGCGTATTATCGGCGCTTCATCGAACACTTTTCGAAGCTTGCAGACGCGCTATTTCGCCTTACCCATGATGACATACCTTTCGTCTGGGCTGATGAACAACGGACCGCCTTTTCGGAGCTCCTGCGTCGATCGTCTCCTCCTCCCGTGCTGGCTCATTTCGACGAGGATGCTCACGCGGAGGTACGCACTGACGCCAGCAATATTGGTCTCGGAGCTCTCATAGTTCAAAAGCAAGACGGTGTCGATCGAGTTATAGCCAACGCGAGCCGCACTTTGTCCCGCGCCAAGTCTAACTATTCCACCACCGAGAAGGAATGCCTCGCCGTCATTTGGGTCACTACATGGTTTAGGCCGTATCTCTACGGGCGGCCATTTAAAGTCGTGACAGATCAACACGCTTTATGCTGGTTGGCCAACCTCTGAGACCCTTCTGGACGACTAGCGCGACGGAGTCTGCGTCTCCAGGAGTTCGGCATCACAGTTGTGTATAAATCCGGCCGGAGACATGAAAATGCCGACACACTGTCACAAGCTCCTATTGCGTCCAACAGCGCAGATGACGACGACGACGAGAGCGCGTTCCTGGGAACTCTCAACGGACCGGATCTGCTCGACAAACAATTAAAGCCCATCATCGATCACTTGGAAGGTAACACAGCGTCTATCCCTCGCCACATCTCGCGCGCACTGTCGACGTTTTGTCTACGAGAGGGCATCTTATATAAAAAGAACGTGCGTGGAGGCGACGACGAACCGACATCTGCACATTTGGCTTACTCAAGAACTCTGGACAGGGTACGACACCTGTACTACAGGCCAAAGTTGGCTGCTGACGTTAAACGTTACTTCAAAGGATGCCGTGAATGTCAGCGCAGCAAGTCACCGCCATTCAAACCTGCCGGCCTTCTGCAACCAATAGACCCCCCATTGGCGCCGTTTGACAAAGTAGGAATGGACCTCCTTGGGCCATTCCCCTTGTCTTCCTCCGGAAATAAGTGGATCGTTGTCGCCACTGATTATTTGACTCGTTACGCCGAGACCAAGGCACTGCCACGAAGGACAGCATCTGAGGTCGCGCAGTTTTTTATGCATAGCATCGTGCTTCGGCATGGCGCGCCGTCAGTCGTTATTATTGACCGAGGGACGGCGTTCACGGCAAGGCTGCTGTACGATATCTTCAACCTAAGTTACACGAGCCATCGAAAGACCACGGCATACCATCCCCAGTCTAATGGTTTGACAAAAACGCTGGCACACATGATCTCCATGTACGTGGACGTACAGCATAAAACATGGGACGAAATCCAGCCCTTCGTCACCTATGCGTACAACACTGCGACGCAGGAAACTACACGCTTCACTCCGTTTTGCCTCGTTTATGGTCGAGTTGTTCAGACTATGCTCGATGCCATGATTCGCTATGACGACATCGACAAGCTTGACCAATTAGCGCTTGACGTTGAGGAATACATTCCGCGCGCCGAGGAAGCCCGTCAACTGGCCCGTGTCCACATAAGACAGCAGCAGTGCTTAGATGCAACAAGATGCAATCGTTACCTGCGAGAAGTTACCTATCAACCTGGTGAAAAAGTTTGGGTTTGGACCGCCATCCGACGGCGGGGCCTAACCGAGAAACTCCTGCACAAGTACGTCGGGCCATACAAAGTACTGATGCCTGTAAGTGCGGTGAACTATGAAGTGATCCCAGATGTAGACGCGCCATCGCACCACCGTCTATCACCCTGTGCAGAGATTGTGCATGTCGTCCTTCTTATACCGTATTTCACGCGGTGATGTTGAATTGCATGGAGGAAGGAGGCATTCATTCTTTGTTGGTGTCGCACCGTCCTCGAAAGAACTGCGAACTATGTTTTTGTCGTGGTTTTTTTTTTGTTTCTTTGTTCCCTACTGCAAGCCGCAGATTTTATTTCTACTTTGTCGTCGGCATGTTCCCGCGTGTGTTAACTTGTTTATTTTGCTGTGTTCTATTTTCTCTTAATTCACATACCTCCTGCCTGTGCAAGTCTTGTGTATGAGCATCGAGGCGATGCTCCATTGAGAGGAGGAATAATGCCACCGCGTGTATGAGCTAGCGCGTGGTCAGCAAAGCGGTAAAAAAGAAGTTGAGGAAGAGAAGACCTCGCGCCAGTTCTACGCCAGTTCTACGCCAGTTCGACGCCATTTCTCTCTTGGTATCGACGTCCTAGTCTGGCTCTTTTCAGAGGCTTTTGCTTTGGTGCGTGACAATATGTTCACTTTTTGTTTGCCTGTGGGTTAGTTTTCAATTTTACAAATCAAATGTAACGTTAATGTAACGACACATTCCAATTTTCGAAATATATCTGGAACGCGTTCCTCATCTTTTAAAGTAAATTGTAACCGAAACTCGTTACAAAATTGTGAAGGAACGAGGAAACACTTTTCTTTCCTGTTTTGGGGGAACGTGTACAACACTGCACTGGAAGCGCTTCGAAGGTAATATACATTATGATTATCGAGCGATAACAACCCCAGGCTCCATAATTTGCTGATAAGACATTACATGAAAGTGACAAATGCTAGTGATCGCCAATAAACATAATGCCTACACATAACTGTGGGGGCGAATTGTTGATATAGGTGCGCGAAGAACCTCGACACATTAACTTGCATGTGCATTTTCTCACTTACGATTCTCCGTGGCCATCCTGTACAATGAGTTTGCACTCCGGCTTCACAAAAAGTGCATCATTAACTTTGAAATCCCCGCTTAATAGTAATTTGCTGTGGCACATTAGGAAATGAAGCCAGCACGACTTAGAAGGAAGTGCATGATTTAACTCCGCTGCTACGCGTGACGTAAACATTGATTTAAGCAAGCAAATATATTTTTCTACATGGTGGGAAAAAGTATGGAGTATGTACACCTTAGATGCAGGCGACGTAGCCGTCCGCAACGAGGATACCAGATGTCGCTCTTCTGGGAGATCGGGCAGAATTGTTAGGGCTTGACTCTTGATCACTACTAACGATGATTGGTTACGTCACGCTAAGACTCGATGTTTCAAGTGCAGTGCCAGAACTTGCCGTCTGTGTCCAACGAAGCTTCCCCAAACCTTTAATGCACTCTTACAGAACACTCGTACATTGCTCATCCATTAAACAATTACGTGTACTTATGCATGCCTTCATGCAGGTAGCCTGATATACTACCAAGTTTTAGTCGAAGGTATACTCTTCTTGAAGAAGTTATGGTTAGAGTACAAAACATTGGAAATCTCCAGGTTTTGTTTATGTCCATATAACAAAATGTACTCGAGCTAACCGATTAACGCAATGTTCACTCAGGTACATACTGCCCCTTAGGCGCAACACCTCATGAGTCGTGGTATAAATCACGTGGTGGTGACAACGAAGGGCGCAGTATGGGAGCTGTTAAAGGTCGAATACATTTATTGGGTAATAGCTACCTTCCATACAGGGCATATAGTGCCCTGTATGGAAAGTAGCTATTACTTTGAAACCACAGTGGCAACAATCGCAATCGTAGGTCGTCGATAAGAACAGCTGTCTAGTGGCGAATACCGTCCGATTTAAAACATTTGCCACAGTGAGTTATGTCGTGATCACTTATGCTGTGGAGAGCACTCAAATATGCTTGATGGGAATGCGCAGCTCGTGGCACAGTCCGGATCATTCGAGAAGCAGAATGCAAGATAAACGCGGCACACATGAAAAAATAAAAACGGCGGACCCCGCGATGCAAACTAAAGAAGTGTGCTTACGAATCAATGTGTTTGGACAAGTACTTGTTTGGTGTGATTGCACAGTTCGTCCTGGAATCCCTTATCGCGAATAGAACGTTGAATGCTTCTCATGACGCAGGTGTAATCAGAGATAGTTGTAGCAGTATCTGCAATTTTGCCGCTCTTCACAGGCTGCCATTTTAAGCGAACATGTACATTGTATTTTGGGGCTATTCATATCCATTGGCTCTGACATGATCCTCATCATAACTGTCATGCCGCTACAGGTCAACTCATGTGCTTTGCAGAACGCAGGGGCCTTCCACAGACTCACATTTACGCTCTTATCCCAGAGTTAGTTGCATTTTAGGCCTGCAAACTGCTAGAATACAGCCTATTTGTGTAGACCCTGGATTCACTTCTTCATCCCTAAAACAGATTGCTTGCTGAAGTTCCCTTGACATGGAGTTCCTAATAATGATTGTCATTTGCACAAGTGCGATATTAGAAACTACGGCATGTAAGTAACCTGTTGTTCCTGTTGTCTTCTAGTACTCCCAACTTTGTTGTAACCCTCGCGCCATAAAAGTATTCATGCTGCATACGCAAATTCAGCAGTATGGATAGCGATATTGTTTATAGCTCAATAGTTGCATCAGAGTTGTGACATAGGAAGCAAGCTATTTGAAGATGTTATATTATTTAAAAAAACGCAGTTTTTTTGCAGTCTGTTTTTTCACATTGGCGATGCTTCCGCAGGAGCTTCGTTTGCACATAGGAAATAATATAAGAGGCGCTCCTCCTGAAGCGAAAATGCGCACAACGAGCAAGAATGAGCGGATATGGAAAACGCAACAATTCGAATTGACATAGTAAGACTGCTGTGAAAATTCGGAAAACTAGAAGCACATATCCTGAAAAAATAGAAGGTGGAATTATCTGAAAGAAAAGAGTGCTGAAACATTAAAGATGTTTGGGAGCGAATGTTAATATAAAAAATAATCAATAGAAACGACCTCCTTTTAGAAAAATTTGCGTATATATTTTTTTTAGTTTCTATGATGCGTGTTGTGTACGTGGCAGTTTGAGGCTAGCACGTACAATCCCTCAAGCGTTATAGCAGAATAAGTTATACACGTGCACGAAATCACTGAATATCTCAAATATCTCAAATAAAGAAATACTGCTCTTGTTTACACAAGTTTTACAATTAAGAAAGGTCATTCAGTTTTTTCTTACGACACTGTGCTCGGATATTGTGACGTTGTGAATGAAGATGCTGCACTCAATTCTGTGGTTCGAGGGAAGTATTGATCTTGCTCTGAAAGGTAATCCTACCCCTGGCAATTAGCTTCTTTGTGCAAGCAATATAATTTATATGACACTACCTTATCTATGTGGTTTCGAAGATTATAAACAAAATGTGACCTACAATACTATGGTAATTTCAAAATGATCACATGCGCTTACACCGCCTGCATGAGCTAAGCAGCTATACAAGGAATATTTTTTCAAGAAACAATTTGCCATGAAATAAATATCACAGTGAAATCCAAAGCGGTTTGCTTCACTGACTTATGGGGTTTGACGTCCCAAAACAAGCTCTGATTTTGAGAGACGCCGTAGTGGAGGACTCCGGAAATTTCGACCACCGGGGGTTCTTTAACGTGCACTGACATCACACAGCACACGGGCCTCAACATTTCGCCTCCATCGAAATGCAGCCGCCACGGTCGAGATTCGAACCCGCGACCATCGGATCTGCAGCCGCGTGCCATAACCACTAGACCATCGTGGCGGGACCCAAAGCGGTTCTGTGTGGAAATATGAGATACTCTTTACAGCTACCACTCTACAAAGTCGCGAATCCGATCGAGTTATTTACCGTAGTGTCGTACACATTTTACAATGCTCTTTCATAGGAAGCTGTGTCTTAAGCTGATTCCATACGCTGCTGCTGTCAGCCCATCGCCTTCTACTGCTCCAGGTCAAAATTTTCTTCACCGGTGGCGCCCTCTGCTGTCACTTGTGAAACTTGTATCGTAGACACTCTTCGATCGTCGATAAACTCTAGCTTCACTGACTACTCAGCATTCAGTAGAATGACACAAACACTTAACACTTCGCGCAAAAGTGTATGGACAGATGCACGTTTACGTGCTCAGTGCACGCACAGAAACAACAAATACCACCTCGCGCTATCTATGGGCACTATAAAGACTGAATGCAGCACATATGAGCTCAGCGTCATTGAATTTTCACTCTGCGCTTGAACAGCAACCGATATGACCTCCAAAGAGAAAAAAAAAAAAAAAGACTAGGTCTCCGGCGGCTCGCACTTCAAACTAGGGCATGCTAAAGTTAATATCACGGTGCGGCAAATAACTCATTTGAGCAGAGGGTTATCTGGCAAGCTTATCTAGGTGGCCAAATTGGAGTTTTCAATTTCACTATGGTTTTATGTCGCAACCAAGGTGATCTTGAATATCTGACCCTGGTACAAAAATAACGACGCAACATATCTTAGGTGTTGTAGTTTTAAACGCGAAGCATTTCGAGCTCTCATAATTTGTGCACTATCACCCAATTATTATTACAATTAGTTCAGGGCCCCAATAGCCTGCGTGCACTTCTATGTAATGCTCGACGTGTGGTGTTCGCACTAGCTCTCCTTTCTTCTGCGCAGATTATCGTAACCCACTATTACACTGGTAAAAGTGCAGCTGGCGGGCGCCACAGGTTCAAGCAGAAGGAAAAAAGACAAAGGCAGTGTCTGACACTGGATCTTATTAGGTGTGGCCCTGCTCTGTGCCCTAGCGCAAGCTGTGTGCAGATCTGATTAGGTGTGGCCATGGTAGAACCAGGATAAAAAATATTACGTATAGCCAAGTTCTATCGAGTTCTGCCTTGTGTTACAAAAGGACTTACTTTTTGTAGCACAGGGTAGGCGCGCTGGTCGCATCGAGATCATCGCAAGTATTGTCGAGTTCTACTAAGTTATACCGGGTTCTACAAATGATCTACCTAGGTGTAGGTCGCTGTCAGTTTTGTCAGCACACATGAGCATACACGGACACAACTATTTGTGTCCGTGTCTACTCATCGGCGCTAACAAAAATGACTGCGAGATCCGGCAGCCAATTACCCGCATTTCCGCCTTGACATTTAGGCGTTGCCCCGGCCGAGTCGCCATTACACACGGGGTAGGACATTACACCAAGTAATGTCCTACCCTCTCGAATTTAGAGGCTGGATTAGTAGACTATCAGCAAGCTTCACTGTGATCTGGCCGGGCGCGACCTAGCTGAAGCTGCGTCCTTTTTATTAACGCGAAAGCGTTTCTTGGCTAGGTTGGAGAAAGCGCGCTCCCAGCTGCCTGGCGTCGCCGTAGCAGCACTAGGCGTACGAACGCTGCACCTAGCCCATCGTTCCTCGCCGCCATGCGTGCCGAGTTCAGTCTCGAATGGAAGACACTCACTGAGGCCATCACGACGTCGAGATGTACATGTACGTCCATCGATCTCGCATTCACCACCGACCCATACATTGTGCAAGTTATTATGTATGTATCCACCTAGTACTCGGATCACAAGGCCATGGTAGTGTCTATGTACCCCGGCCCAAGTACACCTTCACCGGAACGATAGGAGGGTGACGACAACGGTGACTGTCTAATGACACCACCCATGACGCCGCGGCGGTGCTTCAACATGCCCGAGACCTGCCTCGGGCATATCTGCGTACACTGCCTGGACAACAAATTACAAGAGGACATGTGAAGTGTCCACAACACTTAGATGGCCAAATCATCTAAATAAACACAATCCGCCCTCCCACGTTGCCTTACTCTTTATAACACAACTCGGCAACACCAATTTGCAGCACCCCTCGGCAACAACAATCTAACAAAAGAAACGCTTTCACGTTCTCATGTCATAAGAATATGCTTAGAGATTGTCGAACATTTTATTTGAATCGATATTGCCTGAAGAAATACTCAAACGCGTTCTGTTGTGCATTACGTGTAATCTTACGCTTCAAGAGTGAAGCGGATTTCCGCAGGCTACGCGAAGAAGACTGCTTCCACATACAGTGGAAAACGTGGCAGAAGCAACCAAAGAGCGCTTATTGGTTCATTCTGAGATGGTGGTCAGCCGTCCGACATTTCTCATTCTTTAATATGGAAATAGGTGCTGGCTTTCGTGGCTTTCCTCTTAGGCTCCTCCGAATATGTGCGCATTTCTTCAGATGGCCAAGGAGTTGGACAGGGGTCGTTTTCGCTGTTAAACGAAGCAGCCGTATTGTCAGCGTGCGGGTTAATACGCTAGCAGCTGAAAGCGTTTACAAGCGCTTAACCACGTGAAATAATACGGAGGAGGAGTATATATTCTCCGCTATGTAAGAATAATTACGCTGCGCATCAATTAGACGCCGCAGTGCCTTACTTTACGTTGTTGTCAGCTATAGCGGCACATAAACATGAAATGGCTATAAGTCGGTTTCTAGGTTGAACGGGGGATATTCAACATGAGGTGGGTTTTCATGTTAACATCTCATTTTATACTGAGTAGATGGGAATGTATTTTCCGAGAGGAGCGCATATTCCCGGAATTATTCGGGAGAACGTTAATCCGGCTAACCTTTTTGGAGTCATAATCGCTATTACGATAGCGACAGCGATCACACCATGTGAGCACATACCCATGATGATCTTTCCGACAGCTAAACCAAATGACACCGTAGGTGATACCACGACATTTTACAATGAAATGAACGAAAAAGTTGCCGCCAGGCTCAAGTTCTAGTCTGGACTTCCAATTATGTGATGTCTCCACCACAGCTATTGTCATCTCTGCGGACTGTGTCATGGACATTCCTTCTCGCAACAGCGTCACGCAATTCGGTAGATTTAGCCGTTTGCGGTGCAATTTATAACGCTAATATCTAAAGCTCTGTAATGTGGCGGCGGTCAGCAGCACTAATTACATCGTTGAACCTTATTATAAGAGCATTTTCCTTCAATTTGTGAAATATGCTTTCTGTAACAGGCTTCCATAATTGCAGCAATACAGTCTGTGGTTAAAAAACTGCATTACCTTGAGTGAAAAAGTTGAGGAGCACATTTAGTGGCAACAGCCTTCTATAAGGAGCCACGGGAATGTATCATCGTTATGATATAAGGTAATGTGTATGTTTCTTACATGCGTCAGTTCTTCATCACCCAGGCAAACAGCTTTACCTTGGCCTCCAAAAAAGCAACAATATATCTACGGCGCGGAATCTGTTTTCTTGTCATTATTGTGAAATGAATTTACGACAAATCTGGTCCACTTCTGGACATTAGAGGCAATACAAGCGTTCATTCTTTGCTTACCTTGCTCCCATTCAGCTTGTCCAGAAGATGAAGGGCCAAGTATCTGTGATGGCGGAGACCTCATTCCACAGCTATACTGTGATAAAGTCGAGCAAGAAGACCGCTGGAATTGCAGAAAGAAAAACAGGGAAAGGTGCGCGTGCAATGCTCCTCTTCACAGAAGAGCAGATGGGAAATGCGTGGAGAAGCAGCATTGTGGTAAGCGAACCCAGCTTGAGGCTGCTCAAATAATCATAATAGCAATGATTGTCTTTCACACCCCATAACCACCTATTATTATGAGGAACGCAGAACAGTCGAGCGCTGCGGGGTAACTGCGAAGGCTGGCGCACTTCCAAGTCAGTTTTAACACAAGGGGTCTTTAACTTGCCCCCCCCCCCCCCGCTTTATCGAATCGCGGCAACTTTAATTGGGCGGGATTCAATCCCACGATCTCGAGCTTCGCAAGGCGACACCTTCGCTAATCTAACATGGCGGGGGTGACCCTAAACTAGGGCTAAAGAAAATACTACATATGCTGTTATAATGAATCCTTTTCTATCCAATGTTTTTCTATGAGTGGCACAAAACAAACATTACGCCACGAGGGCTTATTATAAAATACCCCACTCTTTCGATGGTTAGTAGCGGTTTTGCTTTGTGTACTTGCCTTATTGCGTAATCGCCAGTTTTTTTTATTTGCGCCATACGAGCCCACGTATAAATGTTTATAGTAACGTTTTTGGAGTGTTGGTGCACGATGCGGAATAACGCATGTTTGGAATCAAAGCTACTGTGCCATTAACAAATGCGAACAATAAATGGCGACCTTGAGTCACGACCTTGAGTAGATGTATATCGCTTCGCGTAGGTTTGATCGCTGGGAAATTCAAGGTGTTTTGCTGCCACAATAAAAAAAGAAATACAGAGCTGAATTATCTACATGTATATTTTAGTTTTGAGTCACCTGTCCACATAATTTAACCTCCGCTGAAGAGGAGGTTATATCGACAGACAGACAGACAGACAGACGGACATCATCATAAACATCTATCTATCTATCTATCTATCTATCTATCTATCTATCTATCTATCTATCTATCTATCTATCTATCTATCTATCTATCTATCTATCTATCCGCCTAGGTCTTGGAGCTCTCTAGGTCGTCACGTTTATCTGACCTACCCGAATATTGTCGCGGTAGGGTACAAACTTAAACGGGAACATTTGACAAAAGCCTGCTTGGTTGGGTAGGATAATGATAGTTGATAGTCTGCATGGTTGAGTAGTGATAATGGTAGAGCCCGCGCTACCAAGTGCCCGAAGCGGTCAGTACTTGAGGTTGGTGACGCGGATGCGCGCTTTAAGCGTGACTTTCTCGACCACACGTTCGGGCACAGCAGTAAGGTGTGCAACCGCATATGGTGCGATAACAATGACCAAGATCTCAACCATCAAGAAACAGCATTCCCGAGCCAACGCCATCGCCGTTCTGCAGCGGGAGTTTGCCGCCGATGACTATCACACTGAGTACGGCGTTTGCTCTACGTGCAAATATTCATTGGTGGCAGGCAGACTCCCCTCGATGAGTGTCACGAAAGGCTACCACTACCCGCCGAAACCCGAGCACCTGCCCGAGCTCAACCCGGTGGAGGAATATCAGGGGAACCTCGAATGGAAGGACCGTTAACAGTGGTGGAGAAAAAAAAGATTTACACAACTTTAAGTCGACTCATGGCTGCTTCGCATACTACTCAAGGTTGCCTTTATGGGGAGATGCGGACTTTTTTTTTTTTTGCATGTACCTCAAATTTTCGCTTAAAGAAAACGGTGATTTTCCTGTCACAACCAAGGACGCTGGCGCCGAAAGTGGAATTTTTGTGGATCGAGCTCTTTAACGCCGTCGCGTGAGAAGGACATCGCGGCATATCTGACACTAAAATTTGCTTTTTAAGATCCGCAATGTTGCCGGCACTGCGTAAATCTACGCAGTGTCACGTGGACTAAAACATAGCTGCTCTTAACAATGCGCAGACCGTGTTTTGAGCCCCAAGGAAACTCAGGAGTATTTGTACAGAAACGAGGGTACAAATACGGCGCAGCAGAACTGCAGTAATGTACACAAGGAAACGATTGCTGAATGCCAGGCGCTGGTTATCGCATGCCGATACACTGCGACCGTTATATAATACGGGGCAAACAGGACCGCTGCGTGACTGAACGGCTTATGGGCCTCGCATACATTTATTAAGGCGTCCTAAGATACTTTCTTTCAATTCATTCATGATTGTGGATGTGTTCCTCTGAATATCACAGCTAAAAACGGCTCCTGTGGTGTCGCTCTTACCAACTATTGCTCCTGGCAGTAACCTTGTCCACTTCTTCACCAGCGCTCGCCTGCTACCAATCACGTCGCGCTAAAAACCAGTATGCACAAGATTGACCAGAAAGCCCAATTTGTCACCCTTGTATCCAGAAGAACACCGGTATCAAATCTAATATTCTAATAAACCAAAAGAAGGCATCATTGCTAGTAATCTCACTATACACACGGGAAGTATTTTGCAACAATTTAGAAACCACACTTTGGCAGCATGACACGACCTGAAAAATATGTGTTTGGATAGTCGTTTTAGAGGGTTAGGTAAACACACTGGCGAAACAATCTTCAGCTGATATAATAGTTGTCGATATATGCCTCATAACAGATTTATCAATGTCGATATGTGTATACTGCTTATATTAATGTCCGAATGCGGCTGCGAGCGCGATTTGAGGGCTTAGCACTTGCCCTTATTTATTTTGCAGTTGATTTTGTCCTCTTGACCAATATACCTAAATGGGCGTCCTAGCTGAAATAGCTTACTATGTTTACTTCGGTAGAAATATCAGCTGCGCCAGCTGAGCCGGACCCTGAAAAGCCTACTAGAAAGACGCCAATAGAATACGAACCTCATATACCAGAGCAACTGCGGGGATCTGCGCGGGACCTGGAAAACGCAATAAAGGTAACATAATGTAAAAATTTCTGCACGTTGCGCATTACACTCGGATCAGGAGAAATGCTAAAAGAACGTCTCATGTTTTCTCCTAAAGAGGGACGGGCGAGATCAACTAGATACTTGTGCTTGAAAAGAGTCCGCGAAAACCTCACGAGTGTGTCAAAAAACTTCTACGAAGAGCTTCGGCAATCTTTCCACAGCGGAGCCGTTAGTCTTCTTATTATGCCATTTGTCGATCGAAGTAAGTAGCGGGCTGACTGCAGAGATAGTGCAGTGGGACATTTACGCTCCATCTCGCCTCGCCTTAGTTTACAAGAGCTTAGTTACAACTAGTCTGAATGCGCGATGCAATGACACAGCTAATTACGAAAATTAGGTCACGCCATGTTACATCTACTCACGTCACTTAGCAATTACCTGTTGTAGCCGCGCTTAATTAGCCTAGAATAGTGGCAGGTGGCATTACCATGTAAACGACGTCACATGTCATGTGACCCAAATGGCTAAACATGACGCCATAGCAAGCCACGTGACGGGTTCCGACGAAAACAATGCGCACATTTCCATCCGTGCCAATTTGAACGTAGACAAGCGACGCAAATCACCTAGTAATATGCGACAGCTGTAACAGGTAGTCACGTGGAGGTTCCCACGAAAACCATGTCGCGTGATTTATCGCTTGACTAATCGTGACATGGATCGGGTGGGAACACGACACGGTTAGTCAAGCGAGAAGTCACGCGACTTAGTCGAGCTTGCAGAAGCCGGGAAAGGGTACGTCGGTCACAAGCTCGGTATTACTAAAGCTTTGCACCGCTAGTGCACGCTGCCCATATTTTTTTTAGTTATCTGTGTAGCGCGGAGTTATCTAGTGGGAATATGTTCAGTAGTTTCCTATGCGCAGTTTGCCAATATAAGCCTTAGTACTAACTCTCTTCGAAGCACGTCCCTCCATTGTAGTAGAAGGGTTAAGACACTCGGCTGCTGATGCGTGGATTGCGAGCCCGAATCCTGGGCGTGGCGGCTGCGTTTCCATCGAGGCGCAATGTTAAGGCCCGTGTTATGTTAGTCGACGTTAAACAACCCCAGTCATTTGAAATTTCCGGAGCCCTGCACTACCGCGCTTCTCATAATCATATCGTGCTTTTGGGACGAAAATAAACCCAAGAAATCAATCTTCCTGAAGCACCTGCTTTTTCGTTATAGATTTCCCCTATTTGCCGACAAGAGACATTGTGTTTTTTTTTCATTATATTATTAGATAGCTTTAAACACCAGAAAAATATGCAATATATTTTTCTTTTCATTTTTGTTAAATAAATGGCGCATTCACATAAGACAGTCTCATCTCTGACCTGAGCCCGCCATTGGCAGTTCGCGCGAATCTTTGACAGAACTTTCATATCGGCTTTCAAGCCACTGTTCCGTGCTCTGTTTGATTGTGGTTCGACCCTCAAACATTACAAAGCTAGTGCTCAGCACGAAATTCCAAAGACACTGACTTAATTATGAGAGCACAAAACAAGATGTACTTTCAGCTGTCATCGTGTTGAAATCCAACAGATGCAAAAGTGTAAAAAACCGTGCCGACAGAAGCTGCCTCAAGATGACACCTTGAAGTCTGGAGGGCTCGGCCTTGGGCACTCGGCCTTTCGCACGCTGCGGGCGGAAGGAAATGCGCGATTGCGGTAGGGCATTTAGCAAGCGATGCTTAGAGTCACCTAGATGACACTTTGGAGAGCATACACATAATTTTTTATGAGAACAAGCGTCCTGCCAACGTGTCGGTCCTCTGG
The DNA here is from genome assembly GCA_013339685.2 of Hyalomma asiaticum. Lineage (NCBI taxonomy): Eukaryota > Metazoa > Arthropoda > Arachnida > Ixodida > Ixodidae > Hyalomma > Hyalomma asiaticum. The sequence continues at coordinate 31,794,372 of CM023490.1, read as the reverse complement.
CTGCCCCATTATACATCTAGCCGAGGTATCACAATAATGACCGACCTTCATTTATATAGTGATACATTCGATCAAATCCTTTTGGTGATATTCATCGGCATGCTGCTGTTGCTCCCTCTTATATATGGGAATAAAAAAAATCTTTGAGCTCAGAGTTCATTGAAATGCTCCTCAACCACACGAAGGTCGCGTACATGTAAGTTTGCGAATGCATGACAGTGCGCTCTATTCGACCTCTAGAGGTTCGGCGAACAGGAACAGATACTAGATCTGAGGGAAACGATGATCACGAAGAGTACCGGAAAAATCGAGGGAGTTCGTGTGCACTCATCTATTCTTTTGTTTCAGAACCACTGTGGTATGTCATTTGACATAACTTTGCGCACAAGTACCTTTTAAAAATATCCTGCTTTACCTTGAGTTATCTATCATATGTGAGGCAATGCATGTAAACCTATGAAATCAGTTATTCTCCTTGCTTTCATTGTAATAAAGTCCTCATGCAAAAGGTTGTCCACATAAAGCCTATTTAGAACTTTAATGAATTCCAATAACATCATGTTGAATCAGAAACGCAAAGAACGATGATAGCAAAGTAACAGCAAAGAAGCCAGGCATGCGCGGAACCACCAGGCAGTTACAGCGTAAGCTAGAGGAGCGACCTTTTTAAATGCCATTTTAAACGCTTGAGGAACTAGTGCAACTAGAGGTGGTAGGTATCCCCTGCTCCATAACTCATTGCGCCAAGTAGAGAAGTACCCACTACGCCATAATTACTGCGGTATTGTGACGTAAAATCTGTACAACTGCACATCTTCGAGAGTCTCTTGGCGTCGTTTTCTCAAGAACGAACCGAACTCTCGGCCCGGCGTCGATGGTGAGCTGCGGTTTGGGCTTCTCTCTGCACAGCTTTCTGTTGTGCCCGACGTTGCCTTGCTGCAGCCGCGCGTAGCTCTGCAATTAGCTTCTTCAGCAGCGGTCTGCACCTTGCGAGGAGGCGCCATCAGGTATATCGAAGAACCAAGTCAGGTTGCTGTCGGGGCTGCGCACGTCGCCTGCCGCGTGATGCATGGCCACATACAACAAAACTGCTTCAAAGGGCAGCGCTTCGTAATATTGATGACGGAAATGTTGAAGAGGATTGTTTCATAACGATGATGTTGATAATGCCTCTGTAATTGGTTCAGAGCTACAAACCATGCAGCCCTGTTCTTTCAAATGATTCCTCTAATTCTTTATGCAATCCACTTTTGCGCGAGGTGTAGTGGCATATTATTATTCTGCCACGTAACATTACATTTGTTAATGCGATTCCTCGGGAGACGTTATACCTGTTAAGGTCTTTTAGCGAAGATTTTTCAAGGAACGGCGTGGCTCCGTGCTAGAATGCTCTACTGCCATGGAGAAGGTTTGGGTTCGAATCCACGCAGAGGACGTGGTCTGAATCGTCCTCGGTGCTGGTGATTTTTTCTAAAAATTGCGCGAGAGCGGTTACGGGCCATGGCGGCGGTGTCCGTAACCGCTATCCAATAAAACGAATTAGAATAATACCACGTTCCAGTTTAAGCTTGTGACAAGCCGGTCTCGCAGTTAAAGCATCGTAAAAACACACGTGTTTCGTATTTCAAATCGGACCTTTGCGACATAATACACCTGATGTCAGTGATTCCTCTTTAGACGAACTTTTTACCTGTAGGAAATATTTTTCGTGGTTGTTAAAATGAGGTCATTACTAACGTTTACGAAAACAAGCATGCTTTCACCCACCAAAAATGAGAAAATGTCTTTAACGTTCCCTCAAAAGATGACAAAAAATGATCGGTGCTGCAATCCGTGGTGACGAGTGTCAATCTCCAAGTGTGAAGAACAAGGAGAAACACACGGAAGTTTTTTGCCTCTAAGCGAGATAGTTAAAATCGTTCATTATGTTACAGGAATCAGTAAGCGCGAAAGAGACGCCTGTCTTTGCGAAGTTGGGCATGGTAGGTCAAGTTGTAGAGTGCCAGCTGAACAATAAAGGGCGGAATGGGTGGACAAGAAATTGAGACTGAGAATGATTTCATGGGTACAGTGGTGACTACGTTGAACAGATCCGATATTTGGTGGCCGGCAACACAAACACGTGCTGCACAGAGGCCAACTACGGCGGCTGCACAACCATCGCCAACACAAATAGCGTGTGAAGGGGCTGGAGTGAGGGCCTTTTTCAACTGCCGACGGACGTAAGAGTTTATGATAGAGATATAGATGCCGGTATCAATCAGTGCTGTAACAGGCAAGACAACCACTTGAACATCAATAAAACTCGTGGTCTGATTATAAGGGGCGTCAACAGAGGAATTTCAGGGCACGTCTTATCAGCAGCGTCCCCTTCAGGAGCTGGACTCGTTAGTTTCCCGAAGGAATGCATTGCGTGTAGGACGAGGACGGGAAACGGCGAGGCGGCGTGACCGGAACACTACGTCGCGGTGAGATCAAGCGGCTGTACTCAGGGGCGGTCGCATTGCTGGAGGTATATTTCGCTGAGTCATCACGGGACGGCGGAACTTGAATGGGACAGCTATGCGATGAGCGGAACTGAAAGAAGCTTCCCCGGGATGGTGGAAACCACGTCCTTCGGCAGCATCGCGAGATCCGCCCCGCTCGTCTACATCGATAGCAAATGGGCCTGTCAACGGGCATCCTCCATGCATTTGGATCCCTGGTAATCACAGGATGGTAGTGCTGCAATGGGCTGAGGTTGGTCGGCGGGAAAGCGTCGGGGCGATGCGCCTAACAAATGGCCTGCGCTTGCCAGTTATTCACTCGCAACTTGTATTAGCGATATGGTCTGTCGACGGTAAATGGGTGCCTTCACATGAGCAGGTCATGCGGCTTAAATTTCGCTTCGAACGATTCTGGTGTGTTCCCGGACTGGGGCTGGGTGTCCAGACAAACGTCCTCGCGTGCTGACTTCGAAGCAGTGTGCTGGAGGCGAATGGATTAGTCGGCAGTACGCTTGCTCTTGGCTTAGTCAAAGCGCTTGCCCTCGATAATGACCTCTTGAACCGTGGAACAGTCCTTCCACACAACCAGGTGAAACGCATCGTCCACGATGACTTCAGCAAGTAAGCGGCCTTGTCGGCTTTTGTCATGGTGACATCAACTTGAGGCAAACAGACAATACGTCTTGAATGTTGACCAGGTGCGACTCCTAGGGTGTGTGTACACGCGAAGCAAGTTCCCGCTGGGCGGCACGCTTGGCTCACGATGATTGGGCGAACAAATCGCGTTATTTGGCTTTGCATAGGCTCCAGCTCATGAGCTCTTCCTAGTTGTTATTGAACCTGGTCTTGGTTGTTCTTCTCAGGTAAAATATGATTTTGGCCAGCATCACGGTTGGGTCACGCCTGTGATTTTCGCTTATGCGCTCGTATAGCCGAATACACTTATTGGCGACCTCGCCATCACTGCTTGAAAAGCAACGAGGATCACGGGGTAGAGCTGCCACGATGACCACAGGAGAGGTGGCGCCGTCGGTACGGCGCCACCACGCCCCGCTGTAGACATGCCTGGCGTGATGACTTCACGCCCGCTACGGAGCTGTGTCGTGCGCAAGTATAAGGAGCACCTCCACCAAAATGTTAAGGCACACAGTATATTTACAATATACTAAAAATATGCTGTTACGTGAGCAAGATGGCCCATCGGACGCCAGACTTACGAACCCGTCCTCTTCTTCAATGCCGCTCTCGAGGCTTGTTCCTGCATTAGTTCTAGCATAGTAACAATACTGTAACCAATTTAAGTATCCTTATCCACTGGCGAGGCTAAAAAGATTTCTTCTCATGGCTTAAGGTTATTGCGGGTCAGATTCCATACAAATAAAAGAAGCGTGTAGATGAATATAACCCAGCGCACTATTACGCATCAAAACAGCACCTCATTCACTTCTGTGTAGTGCTAAGCCACCCGGGTTTCATATGCGATTGAAGTAAGCTCTGAGAACATTCCCTCCGGTACGACACACCTTCGAAAGTTTTCTCCAAGAGCTCAAATATAAGCCTCGCTAAGTATCTGCTGCACTTTGTCGGCAATAACTTCTTTTCGGCATGTACTTCGTCACCGACAACCTACACCAATTGAAATGATTAGACATCGTTCCGATTTTGTTTACTGATCATGTGGAGTTTACGATGGGCTCCTTTGGATTCCTTCTTTTTGCGCAGTTCCTACAACTCAACAGGAGCATTGTTCTCTCGGAAATATCAAACACCACCTGGAAAAACAGCCGTTGTCCCTGCGTGACTTCAACCCTATCGCAAGTTACTGACTCAGGAGCTCAAAGAAACCTTTTCTGTTTCAAAAGGATACATATAACGTAAGTCTACTAAGGACATTCGTAACTATTTTTAGCAAAGTGCTTGTACAAGTTATTGATATAGAAATATTAAAACATCTTTCTTAATATTCAGTGATATTCCAGAGGAAGATTCCGCAAAGCTCTCTTGCGAATTATAATCTTAACGCGTACTTTTCTGTTCCTTCTCTCACAGTATAAAGTAATGCGAGTAAATGGACATGAGTACATAACACGTGTCGATTGTGTTAAGTTTCCCTTCTGTTTTCATTCAAAGGTGCCAGGCCTGCGCGGAACCGCAGGACAGTGACATCGTAAGCAGGAGGAGCGACCTTCCTAGGGACCATTCCAAACGCTTGGGGAAATTAGTGCAAGTAGAGGTGATAGGTACTCCTGCGCCGTAACTGTTATCATTTCGCCAAGCAGGGAACTACCAACTATGCCATAATTACTGCGGTATTGTAACGTGCAAGTGTGTATACCTCCACGTCTTAGTCTCCTGGCGTCTTTTTCCCGAGAACGAACCGAACTCTCGGCCCGGTGTCCACTGCGAGCTGCGGTTTCGGCTTCTCTTTTGCACAGCTGTCTGTTATGCCCGACGTTGCCTTGCTGCAGCTGCACGCGTAGCTCTTCGGTTCGCTTCTTCAGCAGCGGTCCGCACCTTACGAGGAGGCGCCATCAGGTCTACCGAAGAGCCAACTGAGGTTGCTCTCGGGACTGCGCACGTCACCTGCCGCGTGACGCATGGCACGATACAACAAAGCTGCTTCAAAGGGCAGCGCTTCGCAATGATGATGTCGGAAGAGTTGAAAAAGACTGTTTCATAGTGATAACGTTGATAATGCCTCTGTAATGGGTTCAGAGCTACAAAGCACGCAGCCCTATGTTCTTTCAAATGATTTCTAGAACTCGTCACGCAATCCACTTTCTGCGACGTGTTGTGGTGTATTATTATTTGTTAATGCGATTACTCGCCAGACGTTATACGTGTTTAGGTCTTTTAGCGAAGGCTTTTCAAGCGCAGGCGTAGCTCAGTGGTAGAATGTCGACTGCCACTCAGAGGGTGTAGGTTCGAATCCACAACGTGGACGTGGGTTTGAAACCTGCTCGGTTCTTGTTATTTTGTTCTAAAATTTGCGCGATAGCAGTTACGGATACCGGCGGCGGCGGCGGCGGACAACTACGGCGCTGAAAACGGCCATTGTTCTGATCTCATAACAGCTTACGCTTTAAAAGTTTTAGTTGTACAAGACATCGGCAACTGAGGACTGTTTTGTGAACAAACAGCATTTCGCTACTTTCTTTGCACGAACGCCCTGGCTACTAACTCAGGATGCCTCTAATTCATTCCAGCGTCGATATAGGCTTCCAGTGATGACTAGAAGTCTGAAGACACATTTTCCAAGCACGTGCTGTGAAAACTTTCTATGCCTACTTGGCCATCCTTGGGCGGTTGTAGCGAATTTAGCCCATCCCGTTATTTTAGATTACGTGAATGCCGTAATGCAGAGAAGTTCACAGAATCACATTGATAAGAATGATATTCAGTGGAATGTAACCAACGCAAGGCCGTATTTAAAATATACTAAACAACCTACTTCAATCTACTTAATATGCCCATTTATCTCTTCCATAAAATTTAGTTTACCTATCCCGATTAAAAAAGTGACCTTCTGGCGCCACTGGTTTCTGTATCCACGCGTCCCGGCCACATTTCAATGTTCAAGCGCTAAGTTGTCAGACGAACCTTCTCTTCAAATCATTCCTGCCTACGACAGCATCCGAATAGAACCACGTCCCTGCCTCGGTAGCCAACAATACCGAACAACCATCTTTTCAAGCTGCTTGCAATAACATTGTATAATGTACATCTGTTGACAAGTCCTATTTGCAACATGGTTTTGCATTGATACGCTTATAAATAAATAAGTAAATAAATAATTAAATAAATAAATAAATAAATGGTATGCGTATATGAAGTTGCAAAATGCTTAAAAGCCGGGAGATTGTTTCTAGGCTATGTTGTCGTTATGATATTTGTTAGCAAGAACTGGCATTTATATTGATTAGTGCATTTATTCTCTTCTTGAGAAATGCGCTCTGTTAAAATATCTTTAAATACCATCCCTGCCCTTCGTACTATAGAAATAAGTTTGCATAAGGGCGGCACAGAAGTGCTACTTGCTCTTCTGAAAGATAATGTTGTTGTGCTTATACAAACAATCTAATTTAATGTGCATGTTATTGGTTCTTTTGCAGATACGTTCCAACCCATCAGCAACACGAGTACGTTCGTGCTTTACTTCTCTCTTTAGCTAAATACATTGTAATTCAGAATGAAATTGAAATTGCTGGTAATACTCAGATTTGTGCATAAAAAAAGAATCAGCTGATTGTATTTACAAAGAAAATAAGACGAAGACGTGGTTTTGAAGCTCATGCTTGACATGTCTGCGCTAAACTGAGCAACGAGATTGCGCTGATTGCGCTGCACCTGATCACATTGAAATAAAGTGCAGGTATGCGAAAGAATACACCGAAGCCACATAAAATGACACGTCTGCGATTTGTCGGCAGTGGATCCGTTCCTTCCTACTTAGCATCAATGTATATTTAGGGATTTAAGTACATAATGGTGACGAAGGGGTCAGACGCATGGGAATCTAAATGAGTATAAGTACCACGAAGTATATCACAAACGTTTCCCGTATAAGGACAGGCAAACAGGCACTTGACTCGGCGGAGATGCGGCATACTTTGCTGCAGTGCGTCAACGCTGAGTGCGTGAAACATACAAATGTATTAGCCGACATACGAAGGCAGGCACGTAGGCAAGGGGGGGCCCAGGGGGGCCCGGGACCCCCCCGAAATTCGTCCATTCAGACATTAAAGCAGGGATGTACTGTCCGAACATTCCCAAGACAGCGACCAAGGCACAAGTACAAGTAGCGCCGTGCGCATTTAAACAAATTATAAACAAACGATAGTCAAGGAACACACAAAGAACAGCTGCCAAAAAAGTTTTATTCCGAAAGCACTTCAATTCCAAAAGCACAGCAATGCTTCCCGAGAAAGTCAGCGTCCGGCTCCTGAATCAACACCACAACAGAAACACCACACGCTCCGATATGTCCTAGGCGTTAGCGAAACCATCACCGGCATTTTCAGAAAAGAAGGCATCCGAGTGACTCACAAGCCTGCGAAATTTGCGAATACATGTCCTATCCACCGAGGGAGAGAGCCCAAGGCACTGATACAAATATCTTTGCGCTGACTGCGATGTGAGCTACATCGGCGAAACGAAATACCTCAAAGAAAGATTTCCACAGCACAGGAATGACCTCTGCAATTTTGCAAGAGATCACAATAGCCGAACATTCCCAAGACAGCGACCACCGTATCTATCTTCCTGACACAACGGTCATACCAATTGAAACCAATTATCGGAAACAGTTACTGCTCTGTGATTGCGGAAAGAGACAGAAAACTGTGCAACGCAGGGCATTTTCATATATATGAGACGAGCTTGTTAAAAACCGAATTACCCGAACGAACAAAATGTTGCTGTGACGCCCCGAGAGGCGTCGGCTGGGCGAGAGGCAGAAACGCAGGGAGCGGGCATTTTCAATCCTATCTTTCGACTGCCACGGTGGTCAGAGAGTCGCTGGGGTTTTCGTTGCCCGCGAGTTTGCGGAAACCGTGCTTTGACAGCAGAGCCGACGTCTGCACGGTGGCCCCAAATGCGCGTGCACGTTAGGCGGCGACCTTGGAAACGACAGGGTACCGACGCCAAAAGGAACCCGCTTATAAGTGCTTGAACAAGGCCAGCGAGCGTCCCCGGCATGTTTCGATAACCATGCAATGCAGTAAGCTTCTAGAAATGATTCTCGGGCGCGCACTCGACCGGCGAAAAAGGAGCGCCTGCCGACAGGCGCGCCTTGTCACCGGGCGCTTACAGCGTACTGTGTCATATCGCTTGCACCTGGAGTGTTTCGGAATGGAAGCGGTGGTGGCTAACGTTCGTTACGATAATCTGTGTACATGTGTCGCCGGTTAGGCTGCCCGGCGTCCTCTCCAAATGTCGAGTTTTGTGTATGTTTATATTTTGCTTTCTATATTTTTGGAGAGGAGCTTATACTGGATTGTACTATGGAGGCGGACCTCAAACAGTAGTCGCACGGCGGGTTGGACTGGTGCGTTTTCTACGGGCGAAGTTGCCGTAGGCAACCATTGGAGAGACGCCCCGGTGAGGCGGGGCTGGTGAGAAAAGTCGTCTGGGGGCCAAGGACGCGGAATTGGCGGAATTGGGGAGATTCGAAAGACGCGAAGAGATTCGGTGATATTCCGTCGAAGAAGTAATCTTCGTTTGCGATCCCTCGTGGAAGTTTTGCCGTTCGGTTCTCCAACCTCGGAGATGATGTTGTGGTCATCAACGCGAGGCCTCGATGTGAGCAGCAATGATCGGAGATCATCCGCGAGCTACGGCGACTTCCAAGACGACATCCGAGCCCCGCCTGCCCAAGCACCAGTCCATAGGCCGGCGACGCGACTCACGCGCCGATGCGGCCCACTCAGATAAGCATTTCTTCCGTTTCGGCAGCAAGCGCGCTTGAGACGTTCCATCTTTGATATGCGAACTGTTTTACGCCCTTTTGTCGGCTGCTCATTGACGCCTGTTAACCATATTCCTGTGTTATACTATGAGTCGGCTTCGCTCCATGATTGTCTTGTTCGATTATCATCACGTTAGCTACTAATTGTTGTTTGTGTATGTCAGTCTTACTCATGTATCAAATTCCATGTTTTGTTAAATTAATTAAGCCTGTTGCCTCGTTTCTTCCCGGCCCCAGTACGAACCCGTTTTGGGGTTAAACATTATTGAGATGCGTGGCCAAAGGGGGTGAGCGAGTGTAGTTGTGGTGGTTTGGTTTGGTTTGGTTTGGTTTGCTTTATTCAAGGCAAAAATTGAACAAGTTTGCCTTGGGGGACACGACTAAAGGCTAAGTAAATGCCTGACTTGGTCGTGCCACCCTGGCAGCAATGCAGAAACATCGTTGGTACACTACGCAGAAAATTACATCACGTGTTATCTTACACGGGTACCGTTGTCGAACAGAACTAGAAGTATGAATAAAAAAGAAATATTAACAGAATCCTTATTCGTGTGGTGGTAAATACAAACAAGCACCAGGTAAAGGAACAATAATGAACAAGGTGTAACGAATACAAAATATCAATATATACACATTTTAAAAATCAAGAAAGAGCATCGCTTTCTTCAACTAAAAGCTCTTTTGTTATTTTTTTAAATGATCTAGGTGAAATTCCATCTTCCAGTAAAAGTAGTATAGTTGGGTGTTTGTTTAAGATGTCAGGTATTTGTGAAGCTAATCGTTGGTCACCGTAGTTCGTGCGTGATCTATATTTGTATATTAAGTTCTTTCTCAGCTCGTATGGTGTTTGTTTCACATAGTATGTGTCCAAGAATAGTGATGTATTTAGTCTATACTGGTGTAGTATCTCTAGGCATAGCTTATGTCTGTATAACTGTTTTATAGGCAATACTTTGTAAATTTTAAAATATGGTCGAGCGCTTTCGTAAAGGGGAGTGTTAGATATTGCACGTATAGCACGGTTTTGTAATATCAACAGAGAATTAAGGTTTGTGGTGGTCGTTGTTAGCCACACCAAGGAGCAGTATGTTAGCCGTGAATGTACTAGAGCGTAGTATATTTGTAGCTTGACATTTGTTGGGACGTAGTATCTCAGTCTATTTAAAATGAGCGATGTTTCGTGAGGTGTAGAACTGCCTCCCCCTTTGTGCGTGGTAGGGACGGCTCATTGCCATACTGCTTCGAAACCAGAGAAAACGACATTATATTGTCGCGAAGACCGCGTCGCGTAGAATGTTTTCTTGTTCTTTTTTCTTTTCCGACTGCTTTTGTAGAAGGGGTGCTCAGGTAAACGAGCCCGCGCACCGCAGGGAGCCTTCCGGGAGACGGGGACCGAAAATGACCATGTGTGCGCGTCGCGGCCAGTTTCTGGAATTTGTTGTTTGTATTAGTTTTGTGGCGAGGCCGGAGGCACGCGATCATAAAAGCTCGTAGAACATCGTTACCGTCGACCTGTCTGACTGGCCCGTGTAAGCCGTTTTCCTATTGGTGGGAGGCGGTGGTGTTCCGAGACGTTCGTGTTGCCGTGGGTGATGAAAAGTGCTATTTAAGCGGCGACACTGGCCTTTTTTTGGAGAGCGGACTCAGGGACCATGACGCTCGGCACCACCGGGGAGCAGTCCGGCAGGCAGACGGGGTATGATACTATTTTCTATGTTGTATAATTTTTGCCCTGTGTGTTTTCCAACTTCAAGATGTCTTAGCTAAATAAACCCCCTAATGAGTGCTCTCCCAATTCCCTGTGTCGACTCTTCATCGCTTGCCTGCGCGGAGTGGCTCCCACGCCTCTTCGTCTTCCTGACCTTCCGATGCGTCTAACATTTACGGCCCCGACGTTTCGCTACAATATGCCCGTACTTCGTGCGACTTTTCTTCGTCGCATCAGTTATGTTTAGAAAGATTGTTGGTTGGTTGTGTCGGGTTTTCTGGAGCAAAAGCGACCATGGCTATATTGCGCGAAACGAGGATTCTCATCTACGGCCAGGGCACTCGGTAGTTGGATTGCTTCAAGGAAGAGTGGAAAAAATGACAGGACATGCAGAAAAAGATAGCGTTGACTCCACCGGGGAATTCCCTGCAGAAATGTCATTTTTTTTTAAAGATAGGAGCGGTGTCTTTGTCGCTGCAGAGCTAGCAGGCGGTACACTGCGGGCGTCATTTATACAGTCGCGTAGCAGCGGCAACTTAAAGGGCCCCTAAACAACCCCGAGGTCCAAAATTTGTTTTAAAGATATAACTGTGCTCCTGTGCGATGTGAACATGCTCCCGCAAGAATTTTGCGAATAGGTGCGATAATTGTTTCAAATGCTTCTACAATAACCTTGTTTATTTATGCCAACCGTGGATGTTTACTGTTTTTCTGTTATAGTTATGTATACCGTGTTTATTTGTATACCGTGTTGTTATGTATACCGTGTTTATATGACCGCTGTGAAGCTGCCCAGTGTATGAGGTGGCCAGGTTCCCCTCAAGCTGCTCAATGCAGCTTTTTTTGCCTGGTCATCCTCGCAACCTTGTTGAATTGTAAATAAACAATTCAATTCAATAAAGAAGTTACACGGGTTTAAGTAGCCGCTTGCGTCGGTTTCGTTTTCTCGATCGGCGTCCCCATCTTTTATGCCGAGAAGAGGGTAGGCGCGGCGCGCCGTCGAGACTCCGCTCACTTTTGACACGTGGCATTACGTGTTCAATTGACGTCATTGACGCTTGCGCAGCCTTTCCGGTTGCTCCTGCGCTCACGCCGGTGGGATGGCCACAGGAGCTGCCATAGGCCTAGTTTCGACCGATCAACGAGCTGCAACTGCGCTAAGTTCGCGGTAGAACGTTACGAGACCTAGGATGCGAGCGCGACTGGTCAATCGCAGGAAAGAGGCGCGGGAATTGTTTTTTGAAATACAGCGTCTGTGTGGCGCGGAGCGCTGTCATATTCCTATAATGTGATCGCCCCAACCTTCTCTATGATTGAGTTAGCTTGTTTTGGCGGCTTCAAAAAGAGTAGGAGCTTGTTTAGTGGCCCTTTAAGGAGCATTCAGGTGTTTTGTTTGGCTGATAGCCGCGCGGCGTGGGAACACGCACGCGTACGGGTTTGATTTGTCGCTGACGCAGAGTTTTTCCACAACCTGACGGCGGAAGCTAAGAAAAGAGGACTTTTGTATGGAAAGCGGCGGCTTCGACGACCAATTAACCTGTTCGACCCCGCTAGCACCTCTGCGAACCCAACCACCCTTTTACCGCTGCCTCTATCGGAGGCAGGTGCCCGCGTGGCGGAAGGAGTACACAGGGTAAACTACGCTTGTAGTTCTGCGGAAGACTACTACAGGCGAGTTACGTTCATTCCATAAAGAGATGACCTGTAAGCTTCCCTCAAACGGCGCTTTGCAAACCATCGGGAAAACACTGCTAAGTTTGCAATATGCGCAGCCAAATCACGCCTTCAAGGGCAAATTTGAATCTGTGCATCCGGCCTTCGATTTTTTACCTCAGAGATATGACAACAGCGCATATCCTTAAGCTAAAACGTGAATGGGAAGTCTGGAAAACTAAATGGCAAGCCATTCAAGAGGAGGAAGTTCCCCGCTTTGCGACGGACGCTTTACCTGAATGCGACAAAGCCCTCTTCCCGAAAGTTCACACACTCCTCAAGATATTGGCAACTCTCCCAGTTAATACAGCTTCTGCAGAATGCAGCTTCTCGACACTGAAAAGAGCAAAAACCATATTTGAGGAAGCGGACAGCCGAAGAGCGGCTGAATGATCTGGCTCTTATGTCCATTCACCGGATGCAAGTCAGTATCAAGGAAGTTATCAGTGCGTTTATGTAGAAACCACGGCGCATGAAAATTGCAGCGCGAACCACTCTTTTCGGCCAAGATGCATACTCGTTTTTTTTCTTTATTTTGCATTGACCTGTACTATATAGAAAAACCATTCGCAATCTCACTCTTTAATATTGCTTCCTAGAACGAATGTTAGCGTTCTGCATCTTCTGTGTCATGAACGCATCCGTGTGTTGGTTCTTTGTGGTTGAATGAAATTGTTTTCCCGAATATATCTGTTTTTCGTTTAAGAATTGCTGTCATAAATTGGCTCACGTTCTTCTCGCAGGCCTGTTGTTGAGACAGAGTGTGAGAAGTTGGGTAGAGAAAGCGTCCGACAATTATTTTGTTTATGCCGTACATCTGTAAGTGGGCGCCTGCTTCCTTTGCATTCCCTTTTTTTTTTTGTCACTCCTCTATCCGTCACACACTCTGTATGGTCCTTCTTCGTCGAGATTGCTTGGTTGGAAAGTATCCTTTCTTGCGCATACGCACTAGCTTTACTGCAGCGTCAAAAAACTTGCTTTCCATCTCTGATTGACTCGCCTCTTGTGTTGCATTCCGCTCTGTTCTCATTCTCGTCCACTCGGTGGCAGGTGCCAACTTGCTCATTCCTTCTTCCTTTTGTGTCCTTGTGTGTTTTATGTTACTATAATAATAATAATAATAATAATAATAATAATAATAATAATAATAATAATAATAATAATAATAATAATAATAATAATAATAATAATAATAATAATAATAATAATAATTTAGCGCCTTATATATTCCCAGGCAACTTTCCTTTTTCTTAAGACTTTTTTTGCTAACAATTAGGCCTTGGCCCCCCCCCGAAAAAAAATCCTGGCTACGTGCCTGTACGAAGGAGTTCTTCGAAAGAAGATTGGGAGAATTCCCATAAAAAGGGATGTTACAAGGCCATAAAATGTGCCTACTTTTTTTGAGTCTTATGCTTAGGAAACCTACTGATGACCATATACTAGGAAGCAGCTCATGTAAAGATTGACTGAAGATATCGCCACAACATCAGCGAATGGCATTGTGCTATTGAACCAGTGGTTATTGTCATTGAACAGCAAAAATGTCTGCTGAAATAAACTAACAAATTGAGAACGCGGAACGAAATGTCATTATTTTATGCAAGACTAATGATGAACAACTTAGAAAAAGAACAAGAGCTAGAACAAGGTTTACACCCTGCGCAATAGTGCCCCTAATAAATATGTCTAGATTAATTTCAATATGGAGCCGTTTTATATGCAACGCATTATTGGAAAGGCAAATGAGATGCTAGAAAATCAAGCATAGCACAGTATTTCTTACCATACATAGTAAGTCCTTACCTACAAGTATGTTACGAAAAGTAGACATTAATAAAATTTGCCTTTTGTTAGACAACGTATTTTACCACAGTTAGACGTGGGGACAAATTGGCTATTTTTCGTGTTGAACTCTTAAAAACTTCTTAAAAATTATTATTGAGTAGCATCCGTTCAACTCATACATTTCGCTGAGGAAAGTATTTGTAGTGTCGTCATTAGTACTGCTGAGGGTTCTGTTAACGTGGAGCGAATTTTAAGGCCATTCCGTAGATAGCAGTAATGTCGGGAAGCGCACGGAGGGTTAGAAAGTACAAAGGAGAAGTGGAGCGGCTGGCATTGAAAAAAAAAAAAACAGACTGAAATTATTAAAAGTCCCGGAGATGTAGGAAGGCTCAGTGAAGGGCATGCCAACCGCAGTAAATGACGAAGAGGAAGAGTTTTCGGGATGTTTTCCAAAACTTTGATGGATTCACTATCTTTGAGAACAGTGAAGGTCACGTTGTAGTAAAAGTGTAGTCTTCAGTGACCTTCGCATGCAGTCTGAAGAAACGACTTTCTGACTACGTTTAAGAATGCATTTAGCTGCAAATGTGCCGCTAGGTTTGGACACTGAGTCTTTGCGATTGGTATCATGTCACCACATTTGTCCTTATGCTTGCAGCCCCACTTCCAAGTCTAGCTACTCTCGTTGCTGCTTTTCCGGTGGTGAAACTTCAGTTTGAATAGTGCAAGTGTCATTTTGTTCACCGTGTTACATTTTTAGCCGTGAAAGAAATTTCTGCCATATGCTCACTTAACAAAGCTCGTGGCTTCATAGCTTTCTGAAAGTACTTTTCTAACTTTGCTTAAAATTTTGCTGGCAACTCTGGCCATTTTGTCGAGCTTTTGAAGATCGGCATCGCTTTTTCGTGGGCACCATGACGGGTCGAAGTATTTACAGCGTTAGCCGAACTATCGTCACTCTACTTTCTTTTTACCCATCAATATATTCACCGATCCTTCGTTTTGCGATGGACTAACCTAACCTAGTTGGCGCTAATCGTTGCCCGTGTGACGACAACAAATGAAACTCGGCTGCAACCAACATCTCAGAAACTGGCAGTCTCGACTAGGAGTTGCGCCACAGGCGTCGCGCCCTTGTTCCTAAAAAATGCGATCCTCCACCACATCGAGTTGCGTCAAATGATAAATCTCTCGCCTTGTTTATTGTAAAAAGTCATGTTTACTGCTCTCTGCTCATACTTCACTGCATGTAGAGTTGCCAGTAGTTATCGGCAACATCCTAACATACTTGTTCATCAAATAAACAGACGCTCACCTACATGTTGGCTCAGTATGGTTCTTCCGACCACAGTGACTGGTACATGTCACTGTCATTGTCACCTTCACATTAAATCCTCCGGCTATGACACCGCCGATTGGCCCTATTTGATTGCGCTGCTGTTTCACCCCTGAACAGACCTCCACTCTTCAGACTCTAGCACAGCGCCTACGCCCGCTTTGTAATCTCCGTGACAGCATAAAAAAACAGACTACACATACTTGCAAGGCTGACGTCGAGGCTGTTCAGAAGCACCGTTAACATTGCCACTACAGCGTATACGTGGTTACGCTACGATATATGTTACTGTGGTCACGACATCTTTGCGCGGGCTTACGTGAACCGCGAGAACATCCGCCGCAACAGCCGCGTCCTCGCCGCATCCTGCGAAAGCTTCACACGTGAGAGAAGGAAGTGGCCTCAAATGGTAGAACGTTAGTGTCAACCGAGTACCGGTGTCGCTCATCTAATCCACTTGAGGCCCTGCGCACGTGCACTTTCCGAGTCATAACATTAACCCGAGACGTGCCACAACCCTGTTGGTTCTGGTTATGACAAATACAGGGGCTAGAAGATAAAATACCACGAGGAAGAAATTGGCTTGAAAATGAATTCTTTCGTTGCCGTGTTCGCATAACCTTTTGCCGTCGGCATTCGACTGGTACAAACAGCATTTCTACTCGTGTCCGCTTCAGAACAATACTACTCTGTGTTTCTGTGGACATCGGCTTCATTGGAAAAGAAACAAGAAAGAAAGAGAGTTAAGGCACGCTAAATTACCCCGATTTTCCTGGTAGAGCTAATAGTCATCGCTGCTATTTCTTAAAATAGCATAAAACAAAAAGCATGTGTTTATTGTGCATGGCCAACAGAATATTGCGACCACTGCCTTCTCTTGCGGTCGACCATTTAACAACGAAGCTATTGCTCGTCGACCCTGTGCCATACTTCTTTCGCTGGGCCCTGCGGCGATATTGTTGCCCGTGATAGTTGGCGTCGTGTTGATGAAATGGGCCGTCCCGACGACCGCGAGATACCGTGCGACGCAGACAAAACTTCAGGAGCTGCGGGGATTGCCTGTTCGGGCGTGTGTTTGCTGTTAGGTTCTAACTCACGGGCTCGTTCCCCGTAGCCACGGCTGCATTAGCTTTGCGAGAAATGTAAAGAAACAAAGAAGTGCAGGACCGGCGATACGGGCGTGCGCCCTAATAAATCACAGCTCAACCTCGATCCAAAGTTCCTCACCATGGTTGTAGGCCGGGCGTGTTAAGACAACGGAAGGAACAAACACAGAGAGAACCACATTCAGGAAGGAAATGACATATTCATTTCGTGTACTATCGGTGCAACGTAATGGTTCGTATTCTTGCATGAGAAAAAATACCACCTTTAGAGGCCGTATTCACAGCTATATGACATGGTTGCAGCGAGGAACTGCACATTTTAGTTGGCTTAATTCAATGTTTACATGTCCTATTTCATTTCGTGAGCACTGTACATAACTTTCGTGTTACTAATATATTCGCTATTTTCAGAATTGGTAAACTGAAGATGATTAGGAGTGGGGTATGTAACATTTAATTAGATTATCCTTTCATCGCTTCCCCCACGCAGGGAAATGCAGGAACATACTACCGTCTGATGAGTATATGGAAGGCATATATTTCGGATATATGTGTGGGTTATGTAGATAAAATTTTAAAACTAAAAGGCACAAAAGCATGATTGAACAAATGTGCCTAATAGCACATTCATAAAAAATATCATTGGTGCCCATAGTGCAAAGTATTCCTCAACTGCATTGCGCCAGGCAATGAGCTAAGTTGTGTTTTATTTTTGTCACCTGTGTTCAAATACGCTACATCAGGGTTCGCTTTGGGAATAGCGCAAGAGAATGGTAGTAGTAATTATCTTTGTCGTCACAGAGTATGAAATATGTGTTTGTCTTACAAGTAAAAGTAACAGAAATCTGAATGTAACTGTCGTTATTGTGCATGCGACAATATTGTTCCCAACGCGCGTTTCGCGGGGACCCATATTGTAAGCAGCCAAAAAGCTGCAGCAAGTCGGCTAGCACATTTGCATAGTGTAGCCCCGCATTGAGAAAAATACAAAAGGATTTACATATGAAGACTTCATTTGTGATTTAAAAAAGAGGATGAGAGAACGCACACATAAAACCTCCCGAGGTTTGCCAGTGGCTGATCCGTAGTTCATATTTCTTGCCTGGCTGATTTGCGCGATAGCGCCTGCGTAGCATAACTCATGCACAAATGTAAAATCGGTGTTCAGCGGTTATATGGAAGGGCCTTTAACTTTCCGGAAATGCTGCATCAGAACATTATATTCAATGTTTACAGCAGAGAGCAGGGAAGACCGATGATGCTTGTCCTCGGCAGTACAACTTCGCGAAGATAGATAATCCACTTTAAAATGAGTCGTCAAGATCTGACGCAAGAGCTGCTTATTGTACTCAGAAAGGATGATTTTGAAAAGAAATAGTGAAGCTTGCACTAGCGCAGCAATGACAGCGAAGCAGCGCAACTTATGGGGACTTGGCTGGTCCAGGTTTTTCTCAAGCACACCCACACTTTGAAGCGGTCGGAGGCTTCGGAAAACGCATTGCAAAGCGCCCAGCGGACACTTCTCAATAGCTTAACACCGGTCGACCTCAACGTAACGACGTTACCGTCGAACCATAGACCGTGGCAGGCGCAGTTTGCGTGGCCTCAGCTGTCCCACCCCTTTGCTATACTGCACTATGCATTTGCGCATTGCTCCGCGCCATGAGAGGACACATCCTCTCATAGCGCGGAACAATGTTAGAGCATAAGCGGTGATAGTAAATAACAATTCTGCCACCAAGTGCTATATGAAAAATTTAAAGACACACTGGAAAATGTGTTGGTATATTAGCACATATCTTGTACGAAGAAAAGCAGAAGCAAGAAAAATCTCCCCCAAATCATTACCTAACGCATAAGAAAAATTCACTGGCACCAATCTCGAAACCACAACAGACCGACTGCTGCCGTCCAAGCACGTCCCAACACATTTTCCTCTGGATAACGCGGTTACCGTACACTCGTGGGAAAATGAGCTTGCAAAAGGACTAGACACGCGGCGCACTCTTGCTTAAGGTGTCCAAAACTACTATTCAAACACGCGCTTAACATAGCATTCCAATAACTTATTGTCATACGATCTTAGTTTCTCTGTAAATAAAGTAAAGCTATGGCATTATTCCAGTACGCGATAACACTTTAACTCTAAAACTGCCGTGTTCTAGCATTCTGGGTTCTTGGAAAGTGTTGCATACAAAAAAAAAAGAAAATGAGAAAAGGACTCTCGAGACTGCCACCACACAATATATGAAAAGGAATATGGAAAGTGTCCGATTACTTCTGCACGACACCCTTGTAAAAAATATTCAGGACGTTAAAATGGTCATTCCGCCAACACCTATTTGTTATTAAAAAATTCTCTTTGCTTACCTTTTTCCCTTTTGCCGGAATAACACCATGCGTATCTAATATCCATTTTCAATATCTTCTAGCCAAGCCGAATGGACTTTGTTGTTGTGCAACAAGGATGGGTATTTGTCACTGTAAAAACTCAAGAGAATGGTAAGTATGGGTTGCGTGAAGTTTGAGGCTTCTGCGGCCAAGCACGCGATAACCTATGTTTTCATTGCACAGAATAAAAAATAAAGTGGTAGCATTATGCTACTCAGTCAAACAAACTATTGTGTTTTAAAGGTGAACATTTGACAGGGATCTGTCTGGTTGGGACGAAATTAAAGGTGAAAACAGGGGGACACCAACCAAATTATAATCATTTGAAAGTAAAATTTACTTCTAAGGAGGAAAAAACCCGACGTTTCGGGCCCCACTCGGACCCTTCTTCAGGGGTGACTGGAGGCCACCAGACAGCAGCAGTGCTTATAAGGCCTTTTCTTCTCTCTTCCGCGCCCGAAAGACAGGCTGCCGAGGGAGAGAGCGCAAGGTGTGATTTACTCCATTCCTTGTTCAGATTGCGGCGCGTCGTACGTGGGAGAGACCAAGAACTTCCCAGAGAGGCTACGACAGCACAGGAACGATGTCCGCAAGTTCGACAGACAAAGGAGTGCATTAGCTGAACACAGCGAGGTGCACGACCACCGCATCGATTTTGACAACTCCCGCGTCCTCGACTTGGAAACCAGTTTTCACAAGCGGCTCTTTGTGGAATCATGGCACATTCAGGCGACACCTGGAAACATGAACCGGTCTGCAGGTGCAATGCCAAGTGTCTATTTTAGCGGACTCCGGCACCTGGTCCAACACTAGCATGACCCCCCTCGGCTTGAAGAACCGGAAAAAGAGAAAGTGAGAAAGGAAGGAAGAGAGAAGAAAAAAGGCCTTATAAGCACTGCTGCTGTCTGGTGCCCTCCAGTCACCCCTGAAGAAGGGTCCGAGTGGGACCCGAAACGTCGGGTTTTTTCATCTTTAGAAGTAAATTTTACTTTTAAATGATTATAATTTGGTTGGTGTCCCCCTGTTTTCACCTTTAAACTATTGTGTGTTTGGGAGAACACTTACTTTAAACATTAGAGTCCATATAGGATAAGCGAAAATATAAAGCTGCACAATCGTCAAAAGCCCCATCTCCGTGCGTCTCTTAAGGTTCGTGGCGTTGTTGAGAAAAAAACTCTGCAAAATATCCCATACAAGGCGTTCCCTGGAATATAGGAGGCCAAAGCTTCCAGGGTGCACAGTGCTTTTCCGAAGTCGAGCAACCGAAAGCGCATAAATTACCAAAAGTGACAGTGTGTCAGATGCGGCTTTAGTATTTGCAGCCAGATACCTACCTCTTATTTCAAACACTTCATTTATTAATTGCTTGTTTTTACTGATGAAGGCAGAACATTCACCAGGACTTCAATTCGCTATGGACAGTTAGTGTAGAGTGTTTCGCTGCTATTCGGGAAAAAACAAGTTTAACAATATCAGCGCTAGGGCATATATATTAATTTTTGCCATTCCCCAAATATAATGGGTAATAGCATTGAATATCTCAGTTCAAGAACTAACTCATTATCCTGCGTACGCTGCATGGTTTAAATGTGTGGTCTGACTGTATTTTGCTGTACCTATGTCAGTAGACCCTAACACCTCCTCTTAGCCGGACCATCTTCGTGTGTTTCACAGGTGTCGAAGGCGCTGGTGTGTTTTGATTATTCTTGGTTATCTTGGCTAGAAAGCGGAAATTGCACATTGGGGAACTTGGCATTCTAAAAAAAACATCTGGGTGTCTTCTAGGTCACATTGTTTGTACAGTAGGTCGTTGCTATCTTGGATATGCCCAGCTAGAACAAGTGACGCCCGAGCTGATGCTTGTGTTGATGGATTATAAATTAAGTGTATAATCGAGGTAATCGTGTCGTCATTCCCCTTCTTCGAGGTAATAGTGCGATCATCGATCGAACCTACAGAAAAGTGGGATAACCGAATGAATCCGACATGTAATGAGGCCAAATAAAACCGATTAAAATCGGTATAGTTTTCAGTTGTAGTGCAGAATGCGAGAATGCGATGATTAAATCTCCAGCGGCCAGCTCTTCTTAGGATCAATTACTACTGGACACCTTGTGAAAAGAAGATTCTTCCACACTCGCCACACGGGCCATAACGGGCACTAACACTCCCGAAATAAATGCACAGAATTATTCAGTAAACCAGAGGAGATAACTACCGCTGTTGTAGTCCTTTGATAGAGCATCAGACGACTTATCTGAAAGTCGTGAGCTTGGTTCCCACCGACTGCAACAGGAAGTTTTCATCCACTTTAATTCCTTTCTGTTTACTACATAAATCCTAGAGCACAGTTAACAATAGAATTATTTTCCCCTATGCATTCGTTTTCCTCTGTGCCTAATTATTTGTTGAATACAAATAAAAGCCATTACGTGTACAGTATTTGAATTGGGTGGAAGTGTGATACAGCTGTTCACGTGGAAATAACAATGCCTGCATTAAATTTGGCGGGTTCGTGGCATAGCTGCTCAGGTTGCCAATACATGCCGATATTTTAATTTGGCGGCTGCGACGCCACTGAACAAGTAGCCATTAGATGGCCCGTGCCTAAATTTGGGAGCCGTGATTTAGCTGCTCACTTGTCCAGTACCTGCTCAACTAGGCTGCATTTGTATTGCACCGGTATTTAAATTTGCCGGGCCCATTACGTCACCTCGCACTGATATGGATTGTCCCGTTCAGCTAGGCCGATGTCAAGTTCAAATTGGCCAGGGCACGTGATTCACTAGGTTTCAGGCAGTTCAACCTGGTATGCATGACACGTCACTAGTTTCGGCGTCGTGATACGTGGGTCCCAGCTGGTGATTACGCATACCGAAGCGAGAAGCAGCAGTTCCACGTAATTATTAGAGAACACGGAGCGAGGCGCAGCTAGGCTGAGTATTTGTTAACTAACGACAATGCTTCGAGCTTGCTCCTAATAAATTCCGTGTACTAATGCCATGCCTGAAACAATAAAAGAATCTCTTTGTCCCAGACGGCCTTCGCCTTTCTTCATTGAAAATGCTGTAATAAACAGACGTACAGCCCATCGTATAAATTTTGGGCTAGAAGGTCATGTAACATTTGCACCTAAAGAATACGATAGTTACTGTAATTATGCTTGCCAATTATGCCAATTCAATTATGCTTGCAATACCGTTAAGACAATGATAGAGCGTGGTAACAAAAACAAACAAACAGGAAAGGTAGAAACCGGGCTAACAAGAACGAAAACTAAAATAAATTGCTGATATCTATCTGAAGTCCAAAATATATATCAACATAGCAGCGGCACAACCCTCCGTACACCTGTATATTAGAATAGTCTATATGAAGAGAGTAGTGTAATGAGTAAAATTTAGCAACTAGACAGGTTACTACCACTGCAAAGATAAATTAACAAAGCTTAAGCGTGCGCATGGCCAGATACCAAAAGCTCACAATGGTACGAATGTAAGGTTCTAACAGCGCAGAAAAAAGTTGCTTCGACGTACTGCATTACCATTTTCTCTAATAGCTAAGTGCTGTGCAACTATGATGATGGGGGATGTTTTCACTTAGCGTCTGTGAAAAAAAACACGAAAACTTTAACCCATTTGTTGTATTGCGGAAATGAGTAAGCGCCACACACTTACCTGCATGATGCCATCTCTCGGGTTAAAAAGAGCGACATGCAATAATCTGCATCCAAAGGTGGGCTCCCTTGCCTCAACTGAAAAAAATAAAAAAACTTCAGTCACTTTATTTGGCATGTACATTTACAATGCTTTAATACATAAAAGTGTGCTGTTCTTTCTTTTCAGTAGAAGTTGCAAATAAAAAGCGAAGTCCAATAGACAACGAGTACATAGTGCTGGCCAATGATCCCACTTGCTTACTTCTCGCGTATGGTGCTTGGAGAAACGGTGAGTGTGTTCAACTACAAACCTCTGTATGTTCTTTTTCCAAAGTCAGGTAGCCACGTAGAACACATAAGCAGCGCGCGTCAGCACGGGACGTATAGAACGCATCTGTAGCCCCGCTTTGACGCCGATTAGTTAGGGAGTGAGACAGCATCCATTTCCCTTCCCCTCAGTTTTGCAGGAAAGTTAGTTGAACCTCGCCAGGACACGCCTAAACAGGCAAACGCGATAGACAGGCCCGTAGAAAAATAGGCCATTCAACAAGTTAACACGGGAGTTGCGTTCTCTGTGTATCAGCGGCAGCACTAACCGGTGTTGCCTTTGGAGATGGTCGCTGTTTGCACCACCAAACAGCGCTGAACTTGCGTGTTAGAGCAGTCGAGCAGGTAGGCCTTCCAACTTCCTTTGTAGGTATACGAAAAGGGGATGAAAGAGAGCGTGGAGCAGAGGAATGCAGCCACGATGTTGGTTGGTTGGTTGGTCCTTGGGCACCTTGGCGCAACCCACTCGCGGCGATCGGCCATGAACCGGAAAAGAGATTTGTATGGAAGAGAACTACTAATATAAAATACAAAAATTGTAATACAAATTTGATAATGAAATTTAGGTTAAACGAATAGTTTTCTGCGATGACTGAACGTATATAATTATATATAAAAAAAGAAGTGAATGCTATGGAGATTGGTTGTCACGTACACTGATCATTATTAAAATATATAAAATAAAAACTGAGCTGATCAACATTGAATTCTTTTTGTCTCACGAAGAAAATCGCATACGGCTTTGCAAACGTTCCTGTGACTAAATCCGAGAGTAGTCGCACCAAGAGAAAGGACTACTGGAAGAGATAAATTTACACCCATATTACTCAAGGGAATTTCCAGAAACCTTTTACGTGGGATACTGAATGTTCGACACGATATGAAGAAGTGCTCCGGAGACTCGTCCTCATCACAATGCAGGCACAACGGTGATTGAGCCAGACCAGACCTGTACATGTAAAAGTTCAGTGGGGGGTCTCGGCACCGTAATTTAGTGATTGAGCTGTCTGCCCTTCTGGTTCCGCACCATCTATTCTTCCACGGATAAGCCAAGCGTCGCAAAATCAGTTGTGGTTAGTGCAGATTTGTTAAAATTATTGCAGGTAGCATATTTTGTGAAGCGCGCAGCTGTAACAAACGCCGACGTCGGCAATACAGAAATTACAGGGCCATTTAGACCTGACACTGCGAGCGCGTCCGCATATTCATTAAGTGTTAGACCTTTGTGCCCTGGCACCCAGATCAACCGAATGAGGCGTAAGTGTCTTGGCAAAAGAGAATAGAAAGCTTCTAAAGCACTAGATGAATTAGGCGCGTTGAGAGATGAACACAGGGACAAACAGTCAGTTAGAAGGGCGACTGATGAAAAGGACTGGGGTAATTTTCGTGCAGCTAAGATAATTGCCAATAATTCCGCTTGGAAAATAGGCGTGAAATCCGGCAAACGAATTGAGAAGGACCAATTCAGTGATAAGGATACAATACCATACAATACCAACACTTGCCTTCTCTTCCCAGACTGACGCATCAGTCGCTATCACGATTTTTGTGTCTATCTGAGCCAGGTGATCTTCTAAAAGGCCATTTAGGTAAGAGTGAGGCAGGTGTTTAGCATTATTTGGGAATATATTGTCAAATTCAATTGTAATTGCTTGCACAGTGTCATTTAGCACGACAACTTCACATAGGTGCACTTTTAATGGATCCAAGAGTGACTGCGCAAAAACGACTTGGGGGCAATGTAATCTAGGCCAATGATGGGTAAAAAATGCGGCCGATTGATTAATAAAAATATACTGAGACCTCCTCCGGGGAGATGCATAAATTTTTAGAAATGTTTGCACTGTTAGGATACGAAATCTTTTAAGCAGAGAAGGAAGGCGTGATTCCTGGTATAGTACACTGATTGCGACAAATTTCGGGAGCCCAAGGCATAAACGTAATGCCTCGCGTTCTAGAAGTACCAATGGCCTGATTTTGTAAGCAGGTGCCCCAGAAAAGAAGACGCAGCCAAACTCGAGTATCGGTCGGATATACATGCGGTAAACAATGATAAGAACGTCACGGCGTAGCCCGGAACGAATGGAGCTGAGCCGACGAAGAATCCCCAACGCACGAGCTCTCTTAGCTGCTATATTTTCGATGTGCTGACTCCAGTTTTTCATTGTATGTGACCCCTAAGTACAACAGTGAGTCAACTTGCGGTATAGTGTTTTGTTTATACATCAACGCGATATGCACCGGAACACTTTGGTTAAAAACTATGAGCGCACTTTTCCCGATGTTTAGGGATAAGTCAATTCCTTCCAGCCACCTCTCAAGCCTGTTAATATACGCCTGTATAGTTTGATACAGTGTATGTATATCGTTTGCTGCCGCAAAAAATGCGATGTCCTCGGCATATACGTATACCTGGACATCCGCTTGGATAGGGATTGAGCGCAAGAGTATATTAAAAAGTAATGGAGACAACACCGACCCTTGGGGGAGGCCTATAGATTGTTTATATTGTAAAGACGACAAACCCTGTTGGGAGCAGTAAAATTCTCTGCCCTCTAAGAAAGCGTATATACATGATATCAAATACTGTGGTAGTCCTGCGTTATGAAGTGAATTGATTAGATTGAAGTGTTCAACACTGTCATAAGCTTTTGTGATATCGAGAGTCACAAGAGCGGCATATTGTTTGTGATATCGAGCAAGCTGTATTCGGCTTTCTAGATCTTCATGGGCACACCAAATGGAGTAGCCACGCCTAAAGCCAATTTGTTACGGGCTCAAGATCGTGTTAACAATTAACCCATTATCTATTCGGCTGTAAAGGATTCGTTCAATGAGTTTCACTAGATAGATGTAACTGCTATGGGTCTGATCTTATCTAATGTATACCCTGCACCCTGTTTTTTTAGTAATGGAATTATTTTAGTAACTCTCCAGTCAGGAGGGACCCATGAATTCCTAATTGAGTGCTTAACAAGTGCAAGGAGGCCCTGGGGCAGTACTTTATGTATTGTTTTTATTAATTATGTAGTGATACCATCAGGTCCTGGCGCAGAGTTAGGCAACAGTCTTATAAAACCAGCTAATTCCGAAGCTGTGACTTCATCAAAGTCGTCACCGTGGTCAGGAACCTGGGCGTGATTGGTCATATTTGAAGCAAAACGGGTTTCAAGCCCTTTAGCTATTTCTTCGAGCAGATTAGCCAACTCTCTTGGCGTAGGGACCACTGAATCGACATTGATCAAAGCCGGCATTGCTTTCTTGGTTCTAAGGAATTTTAAAAGCTTTTTTCTGTTGTCTGGCTAGGATAAGAATTCAGATCGCTGACTATCGTAGTTATCCTTCGCCTTGGCGATTGTACGCCTGAACGTTCCAGCCGCGTATTTGTAATCACTCCAATTTCGAGGGCAATGGTTGTAAAGTAATTTTCTCAAGGCTGCTTTTCTTAATCTGTAGTCCCGTGAGCATTCAGGCGTCCACCAAGGATTAGCAGAGTCCACTTTCGAGACCTTAATGGAAAATGTGGATTTATTTAAGGAATCTTTCACCACTGAATTGAGGTTTTATGCGGTCTGCTCCTCATCGTCTTCTAACTGATTAGTTAGAGCTCTACATAAAAGCTTTTCAAAGACATTAATATTGACATGAGAGACACTGCATCTGTTCAGCGAGATGCTAGGACAAACTAGTTCAAAAATTATAGGAAGATGATCACTACTGGTGCCTGAATTGACAGTACTCCACGATGATATAGAGAGACCGGCACTGCAGAACGTAAGGTCAAACGCTGACAATGTCCGATTCGCAATAAAAGTTGGTGTTCTTGAGTTAAGACATGTTAGATTATTCTTCGCAGCCCAATCCCACAACCGTTTCCCGCTCAGATCTGTTCTGTAGCCCCACGAAATATGGTGAGCGTTGAAATCTCCAGCCACTAGCATATCCTTCCCGCAATGTGAAACTACCGAGTCCAGCGCATTACTATTATGTACACCCGATGGGAAATACCCGTTAATTAACGAGAATGGCTGACATCCCTGTAGTGAAATGTCTAGAGCTAGTATTTCACTGTCTGGAGTAGATGTCTGATATATAATTTTAGCCCGGTGAGCAATTTTGGATGAAATAAAGACTGCTAAACCGTCACCGCGAGAGGGACGGTCTAAACGAAATGTGCGGTAATCTTTTAGTCTAAAACTCCTGTCTGTTGACAGCCACGTTTTTTCTAAGATTATAATATCAGGGCAATGTTGAACGCAAAGGTAGAATAGATCAGAAGCTGCTGAAAATATTGAACGGCAATTCGAATGAAATGCTTTTAGACCTATTTTGCTGAGATACCAGCAGAAATAACTGCCTTCTCCAATATGCTGTCTTTCAAGAAAGATTTTTTCGAAGTGGTTTCTTTTTGGCATTTTTTTGTTTTTGGCTTGAGCCTCATTGAAAGACCCTGAGATTCAGGGGACGCACGGCGCTTCATGGTTTTCGAGTCAAATTCTATCTGCGAATCAAGAGAATCGGACTCTGAGCTCCAACCTTGGTCCCGTTCGACAGGGATTATTTTCTTTAAATTGGTTTTTGATGGGCCAGGTTGAGGTAACTCTCTATGGCTGACCTCAGAAGGTGGTACAACTGGCATAACTGGGATCGCCTCTGTCGGCCGAGTAATGGTCTGCAGCAGTTGACTCATCTGTGCATTTACTATTTGCGCTAATGAATCCATAAAACTCACAAAAAGGTTCTTCATCACCTTCTTCATTGTCTTCTCTACCGCAGAGGCAATAGCATCTGATAATGATGAGTCTATTCCCTGTGAGAAACGATTCGCAGCACTAGCCACGAAGTCGCTCAGCAAGAACAGCTCGGGCCTCACGTCGTGAACATCGCTTCTGGTCAATAATTTCTAAAATTTGAAGTTCATATGCTCTCGCAGAGCAGTCTCCATTATCGGCCGCGTGGGCTCCACTGCATAGACAACAACGGACTTCCTGTGTTGAGCAAACGTTAAAGTCATGCGCTTCACCACAGGCTCTACATCTCACGCCTGATCTGCAGCCCTTAATGCTATACCCGTATCGCCAACATTTAATGCACTGTAAAGGGCGAGGAGACTGATTCTACCCGGTAAATGAGAGGCCACGCCTTGATTTCTGCAGGGCGAGTAGTGCCGGTAAATGTTACAATGACTGATTCCGTGGGCACCATACTGTTGTCGACGGAACGAGAGCATCGGTATACTGAAATAACTCCTACCACTGAAAACATATCCAGTATCTCTGATGGTGTAAGGCTCGAGTCCACCCCACGAACCAGGCCCTTTACGCATGCTAAGTGGGGAGGTACGAAACAACTCACCGGATGGGAAGCGAAAGTTGTGCACTTTAGCAAGTCAGATATACAGGCCTGGTCTGGCGAACAGCACAGAATTCCTCCACGACTGAACTGTCGCACCTCAGTGATCTGCTGGTAATGGGGAGTAGCATTCCGAAGCTCTTCCTGAATGAGTTTGGGATTTTTCATCCGAATCGTCTCTCCATTGGTCGGTACCAGGGCCACAGGAACGCTGTTCAGACCGCTGCGCAGAAAGAGATCGATGGGTAAATCATTAGGTGCAAGGGAAGCCGACCAGGCAGGGTTCGCCTGGCCGGGAGACGAAACAGACATCAGGCTAAGGAGCCTAGATCAGCACCGCCCAGTCTGGCCGCACTTCCCAGGAAGATGCGCCAAAGCACAGTTGGACGACGAGGACAGGACAGCTACGAAGAAACGGCAGCCTTGGGAACGCAGGACCCTGAGTGGGAGGTTGCAGTGAGCTGGCGTTCGACAGCAGCGAAGAGGAGCAGACGAGCGAGCGAATGGTGCAGGTGACTGGCACGTGCCAGACATTTCCGGCACGATAGAGCAGGGAGCCGCCGGACTATAGAACGTATCATTCTGAAAGTGATGTTGTGGTCGCTAGTCCATCTTCGACAGTGTTTAGGGTCAGGAGAGAGTCGGCGTGAACAATATAAAAAGCCTAAAGATTCCACACACTGTGGGAATTGGTGTCATGCGAAACAGCAAACGAGGATATTGACTATGACGAATGTACATCTTTGGAATTAAGCCACCTGTTACGAGTAGGACTAATGCTATTGTGAAAAGCGCATGTACCAAATCATGTCAGAGTATGTTTAGCATGGGGAACCAGGAACGCCGACATGACCGTCGCTTGTGTATGGTACCTAGCGGCACGATGTAACCTGGAACTCACTTTTGTCCAAAGCACAGACGTTTGTTCTTAACACGCAAGTGTTTTATGCCAGGGTCCACCAATAAGTCTGTGACGTATTTCCATAACAGAAGTGGATATCTGAAAAAAAAATATATTCACAGTGAAAAAAGTTCCACCCAGGGAGACTCGAACCCACTTTTTTCAAGGAAAAATGCGCGGTACGGTGCCTTGATGTGCTATTAATGAATGTACGGAATCGATAAAAGTGCGCAAATCATACCGAAGGTTAATCCGACACGCGGATTGCTATGATGGTTCTTATCACACCTGTACGCGATTGCAGGCGAAACTTTTTACTATTTTTCTTTTTATTCCTCATCTTTCTCTGACCTCCCACGTGAGTGTTTTGTCGTCTGTTTAAACGAGCTTCCTCCTCGTTTGACGACTGAAGCGAATGGTGATTTATTACCCTGCGCGGGCCGGGTGGTCCTTTCTCTCGGTTCCCAGAACTCTTTGTGCAAATGTCGGTGCGCGTGAGTGCGTCTATGTGCGTGTTTCAGCGTCGGCGTGGCTGTGAGTGCCGCTGGACATGTGGCATTGTGGGAGTGAGCGATACAAAAAAGCGCGGGAAGACGAACTGATTGGACACAGAGCGACAAGAGCAGTTGTTCGCGGGAGACGACGAGAGCGCGGGGAGAACCAGGAAAGCGAGCGGGTGCGATGGACAGTGCGGAGTGCGAACGGTGCGATGTGTGAGCGATGTGCGAGCGGCTGTGTGACTGTGCGAAGTATGTGTGCGTTTTACTTTGTAATTTCGTCCTTCTATAACGTTTTAATTCACCTTTTTAATTGTCGAAGTAAATGGTTTTCATTTCATTCTTTTAAACTGTGCGTGTTCTTTTATTTACGGCTATTCACCTTGCTAACACACCTTAGAAGCGGAATTCACGTTACGCATGCACTATCTTTACGACTGCTTGGAGCAATCACCATTTTAGGGGCGAAGCTCCTTAGGGCGTAGGCTTGTCTGCCGTAGTTGTCCGTCGTAGCCACTTCGTCTTCATCGAACGCTGAGCTGCCTCGAGCGCTGGCACGCGCTCTTGTGTCACGAGTTCACGCCGTTTCCTCTTCGTCTACTCCGGCATCACTCAGTTTCGGTTTCGTTTCGTATTACATCACAATAGCCCCAATTTTAAGTAGTTGTTCACAACTTTTCTGAAAGGTAGAAGATGCAAAACGAATACCACTGTGTTCTAGAGAACTCAGTTGTCTGTCCATACAGCACGAAGCATGCTTAATTAATCCGGAACTCGGCACGATTTACGATGAACCTCCGGAGATTCGCCCACTCATCATCATTCACTCCGTTGATATGCGTGGACTTTTTTTACGACTGCTTGGAGCTTGGAGCCTTGCACGTCGGGGGCCCGTGTTCGATACTACATTAAGGCTCGGCAGGTTGCGCATGTGTCTATGTACTTTTTACGTCTGCATTTCAACCGCAGTGTACACAAACGGTGTTTTTGCCTTAAAA
This sequence comes from Hyalomma asiaticum, assembly GCA_013339685.2. Classification (NCBI taxonomy): domain Eukaryota; kingdom Metazoa; phylum Arthropoda; class Arachnida; order Ixodida; family Ixodidae; genus Hyalomma; species Hyalomma asiaticum. The sequence continues at coordinate 31,763,648 of CM023490.1, read as the reverse complement.
GTCGAGCTCTTTGAGCCGGCTGTCACAGTTGCGGGATCGATCCGCGCAGGCTTGACGTTTGATATGTATATTTACCGCTGTCCCGTAATTTTGAATATCTCTTTTAGTAGATCTTTGGTTGACACAGCCTGTATTAGATTCAAACACCAGTGGCGCATGCCTCCTTTCGTGTGCCGAGCACTACTGATATGATCCTCAAGAGATTGCAGTGTCGTTTTCCGTGAAACATATGACGAGTATATCACTTCAGCGTTGCAAAGATCAGTCATTCATATTCGCCATGTATTTACATCCTACCTCAAAAATGCAGGGGTATACGAGATGAACGAGACTACCAGGAGGGCACCAAGACGTAGGCACGTTGATGCTTTCTAGGTCGTCTCGTTCTTACAGGTTGCAGTACGATAAGTTGAGGTAGCACAGATGATTACAGCACGAAAGATTAAGCCGGTGCATTGGCTAATCGGTGCATAGAAGCGGTAATCTATAGAATGCACCAGCTCCACTTCTTGATTAGGCACGATATACTGAAAAGGTTCGCATATCGTTCTGCGCCTTCTTGCATGTCAGTATTTTTAAGCTTCAATTTTTATCTCTACCATGCCGCTGATTCTTAGAATTTGGATGGTTGTGTAATAAATAATCTAAGGCGTTCAATTATGGTGACGGAGTGTCAAAGCAACACTGATTCTTCTTTCAGGAAAACCAAAGTGTATGCTTTTGGAGACGTTGGGAGAAGGAGGCTCTGTTGATGAACAAAATATTTCGTGTCATGCAACGAAAACAGCAATTTGCAGTGAAGATGTGGAGCGCATCTGGAGTGATGAGTGCAAAGAAACATATATAAGAGAGAAGCGGACAGATGAGAAAGCTGAGAAGGAAAGGATCGCCGATATAGCAAAAAATACGGCTTGACGTAGATGACTATGTCCGCAAGAATAATTACATGGGATCGCCTATAGATACAAGCATTTTGTATCAAATGAGCACTTTAATAAAGTAACAGATGATTACCCCAACTGCTATTGTGGTGTCAGAATTAGTGATAAAAACATAACTGTAACCAATGCTGACAACCCAGAAACTGTGTCCATTATGTATATATGTGGTGGTTTTAGTGAGCGTCATGAAATCTTTAGAGGGCGGGGGCGCAAGGATATTTGAAGCGATTACCGTTAAGTGTGTGCATAGTAAAAATTGCCACACACAGAAAACAGGATTTCTATCCTTAATAAAGCACTTATTTGTTTATTTATTCTCATACTCTCATGGTCCGAGGGCATTACAGAGAGGAGTGGAAATGTACATCATAAATACTCGCACTCTGACAGAAATAACTAAAACAATAAATGTCTTACCTACAAAAATATGCTCTCTCTTCTGTGTCTAGTAACTATCGTAACCAGAATCTGGCTACCCTGCCTGTAGACCATCAGAACGGCGTTAGACTTACTTGGAAGAGACATCGCTGTGAAACCGTGGTTTTCTTTGTCACATGCGTCTTCGCTGCTTATTCGCTACTTCACAAAGGTGGTAGAATAATCGGAAACTTCATCGTAGACTGGTCGTCTGTGTCTCGAACACCGTCGTCGGTCCTCTCGAGCTGCTGCTGTAGCCTCGACCCGCTAGGTGTCGTCGTCTTGAAGTCTTCATGAAACCTTGGCTTGTCTCGACCGTCTTGTTCACCACTGAAACGTTGCTGCGCTTCAGAGCAGCCGCACCGTTTCTGAGCGCTACCTCGTAGCCGTTCGCCTTGAAGGTCTGTCTCGGGAGAGCCACGTCACCACGCTTCACCGCAGTAATGTCGTTCCGAGGACTATCTCGTGACTACTAACCTTCTTCGGAAGAGGGTTCATTGCCAGCTCGTATGAATCCGCCGTGATCATCTCCAGAATCGGGGTGCCTCTGCCGAACTGGGGTGGCGTTGACGACGCTTCTTCGACCCACCAGCTTCACCTGACGGCCAGTCGCTAGACGTTTCCGCCGTGACAGCGTAGATCACGGGCCAACCTTGCTTGCTGGTGTCACGTCGAATAGTCTCACCTCCACGTCGAATAGTCTTACCTCAATCTTCCTTTCTTTTTCTTTTCACCTTCGTGCAGTGCCTCCATCTTTCCTTCCACCATGGTGTGCTCGGACGTGGCACGAACCATCAAAATCATTCCGTCCTGCGCACGTGCTTCGTGCCTCGTTCTTCTTTTTCCACCTTTGTCGCATGCCTCGTGCCCTTTCGACCGCTCCTCTGCGCTACTTCGTCTTTCGCTTGTTTTGCACCAGCCTCCGTACTCATAACGGACTTGACATAGATGGCAATTTATGTCCACAAGAATAAGTGCACGGGATCGCCAATAGAGACACGCATTTCATTGGAAATGCGCGCTGTGATAAACTAGCAGACATGTACCACAACTCTCATTAAGGTATCAGAGTTCGTGTTAAAAGAACAACTGTAACTCATGCTGACTACTCAAACACTGTAGCCAGTAGCTGCATATATCGCGATTCAGTGAGTAATGCAGACAAGGCCTTTCATGTCATTGGGAGTGATAATTTGACAAAGGCAAAATCTACCTCTTCTGTAATTATTGCAGAAATGTATATCCTAATAACTGAGCGATAACTGCGATATCTTAGCAATAAAAAACCTCGGGTGCACGCCAACGTTGTCTACAGGAGAAGGTCTATGAAGCGGTTCTGGACAAGTGGCGGCCGAAGTCTCGTGCGACGGCCACTCTCAAGCAGATGAAGCGCGGGCGAGTGCCGAAACGTGGCAGACAGAACCAACATACGGCCGCCGACGCATTGCGATTATGTGTCGTGACAGCGATCCGTCTCGTTTGTAGTGAGGGGGGTAAGTACACCACATATTAGCCGCGACATGTATGGTGAGACCTGTCCTTCATTTGTGTGGAATAACGACGATGGAAATAGAGCAGTAATGCGCATTTTATGAGCGCCTGTGGTTGTTTGTCGTACAGCCGGGATGTACATAGGAAACGCCCCGGGACAACTTCGGCAAGAAGGTAGCACCGGGGCAACTATGCGTCGTGTTCTTCGCCGCCGTGGCTGAATGTGTCCCGTCGCTGTGTTTGTGCGTGCGCAGCGGTTTTATGAGTTCGCGTAACGTCATTGTGGACGCGCGTTTTGTTCAGTCGACACGGTCCTAGCTAATAATTGGAATTTGCTGATTAAAATGGCTCTGACTATGTTTAACAGATGCGTTTGATGCAGCGTTACCTAAGAGCCCGTACTAACTGCACACCTGTTTTTTGAGTATTTATTTGGTATTTCCTCTGAACAAAAACTTGCCACAGGCATTAGGTGGTGTCTGGGCATAAACAGCGGATTGTCAGTGTACGTTAGCGTGAGAGCAGTGGTCTGTCTATGGCGGTGCACTGCTTGATATGCTTGGGCATATGCTGACGTATGTAAAGTCACGCACAATTTTAATGTTAACATGCAAGCGCCGACCGGCCCTATGCCCCAGGGTCCTAGCGGCCAGTTTGCGAACAGAATTTGCATTCTTCTCACCATTTTCGGCTGTTCCTTTCTATGACACTGACCCCTACAACGAATTCGTGAAACGTTCTACCTTCGTTTTAAGACGGAAGTCTTTTACGGCCGGGTCCACCATGAAATCAGTGACGTACTTCGGTAACGGAAGTGGATCTCTGAGAAAATGAACATGTATTCCCAATGAAAAAGTTCGAGCCAGTCGAACTCGACCCCACCTTCACCCGGAATTTGACGAAAGGTACTGGAAACTCTACTGATACACCACCGCAACATCGCTCACTTGGGGAACAGATGGGCCTTATATGTTTGCTACAGCACTTTAGAAGTGGCATTTAATTGTCGTCCGCTTAATGTAAAGGTGTTTAGCACAGTGAACTGTAGTGTTTTTTGCAAGATAAATTACTCCTAAATTAACATCGTCTCTTGCGTGGCCGGGTGCGTTGAGATGCGACGCGCTGGAAGGTCCCTGTGGTATGTCGAGGTGCCGCTGATGTCTACATGTAATGTAATGATGATGATGATGATGCTTGTGGTTCGGTTAGGAAAGGACGCTAACTTCTGCAGCCCATGTAGGGAGCACGGCTAAGCGTCCGTCGGGGTGGGGGAAAGGAAGTGAAAGAGAGAGAGAGAGGAGAGAAAAGCCGTATGTGGAGGGCTCAGGAAAGTTAGGCCACCTGGGGTTCTTTAACGTGCACTGACAACGCACAGTACACGGGCCTCTGGCATTTTCGCCTCCATCGAAAATGCGACCGCCGCGGCCGGGATCGAACCCGCATTTTTCGGTGGCAGCTAACCACCGTAACCACTACACCAACGTGAGCCGTGTGCTCACATGTTCACAGTACACAAGCCATCTTCGAACCCTCGATTCGCCAGATCGCCGCTTATACATTCCAAAACTTCGCGAAGACAGGTTTTACTTTCGCGTTAACGGATCCTTATGACAGAGGGATGAACGACATTTTCCTATTTGTTGCGATTAACCGAAGGTAAATTTCCTTGTTAACTTCGCGGGCGATAGAGACAGGATACATGCGGTAAAGCTGGTTCTTGGGATTGAATTCTTGAAAAAAAATACTAGATTCTAAGGCGTACAGAATGTAATCATCGTGGTGTTCTCCTATCTTTCCCTGCCAATGGAGTTCTTCGAGAGATTTTTTTGCAGAAAGGTATAACTGCCGCAAGGATCAGTGAGCTATCAGATCACTTCTGACAAGAAAGATGCCTCAATGACTCAGCCTAGAGGAGGCCATGAAATTGTTTCCCTAGGAAGGTTTACGACCAGCTAAAAATTTCACGAAAAGTTTCCACAGACCCTTCAAGACAGCCAAATATTGCACGGCAGACACAGATATTATAGACACGGCATGAAGCCCGCATGGCCCACGTTCCAGCGGGATCGCGGAACGAGCTGTCCAAGAGGCAAACAAACCTCTCAGCAAAAGAGCCTACGGGACCGCAGGGTTCAACAATGCCCTACTAGAATGAAGAAATAATCCAAGAGACAAGCTACTGCAATCCTCAGCACACCAACTGATGCGAAGAAATAGGACAAAGCCGCCCGCGCACACCAAGCCTTTAGAAGCTGACTACCGCCCAAGCAGGTGACTGCAAGACTGAACGAAACCCGTCAGCGACAAATGACGTACTATAACAGAGGCAGAAGGACGTAGGACGTCTCGGTGTGGACCCCAGCGATCCACGGAAGATCCAACACCGAGATCGTACAACGTGGCAAACAAAACTTGCATACTGTTTCGCAGCTTCCGTGAGCATCTCAGATCCTACAGATCCGCAACAGCGACATCACCACAGCCCTCTGATCCCCATCGCCAACCACTAGAAGAACTGCTAGAAAGCGCCAAAAACCACGAGGCAATGTGGTGGACCACTGAGCGAAGGAATCTTCTATCCTGAAAGAGAAGGAGACGTGTCATGTGGCATCGCTGCGTGCGTCAACGACCTCGCTAGCCACACTAGCGCAATTCCCCTGCTCATTTAGACTCTCAACGAATAAAGGTTTTTTGGTTTTCAGCCTTCGACGATTGCTGCGTACCTGTGCGCTTGCTCCCACAGCGTCCCACAATTGCCAGTGTATTTATTCCCCTTGGACCAACAGCACAGGGTATTCGGACAGGTTGGAAACGAAAGTAGTGCTGAAGCCCCCAATGATATCCGCTGCCGCAAATGGGAGGAGGTGACCTCTCCGAATTAGGAAGCAGTTGGAGGGAACCAACAGGGCAACACTGTGCGAGAGGCTGCTGCAGTACACGGGCACGATCGTTGCTCTTTTCGGAAGAGCGTTGATGTCGGCTTGGTCAAGCAGCTTCCTTGAGAGCGAAGAATCATCGGTGAATGGCAGATCTAACAACGGCGACAGGGCAATTTCGGTCAATGCGCAATCGATGGCAGCATTGACGCGCAAGAACAAATCCGATCCTAGGACCACATCGTTAGAGTATGAGGAGAGGACGAAGAATTCTATAGTATATAGGACGTCGTCGATGAGAACACGAGCAGCGCAGGTCGCTAACAGGTGAATATGCTGAGCACTGGCTGTTCTGAGGGACAGTCGAGAAAGGGGCCTCGTGACTTTCCGAAGTGAGCGGCAAAGCTCAGAGAGAGAGAGAGGCAGAGGTAAGGAAAGGCAGGGAGGTTAACCACACGCGCGTCTGGTTTGCTACCCTGCGCTGGGGAAAGGTATAGAAGGGTTAAATAGAATGAAAAACAGAGGACGAGAGAGAGAAGAGCCCAATCACGCGCACACTTGCACTGGTAGTCCCTAGAGGCGGTCGCAGAGACCTGTCGACTTCAGGTACGTCAGCAACGCCTTCGTCGCCTTCTGAGCCATCGAAGCATATTGCCAGGGCCCAAGAACCTCAGCTGGTGAAAACGGCCTCGAGTCCAGCCTGTCGAGTACCATTTGAAGTTGGCAGCGTTGACCGTCATAATTGGTGCAAATACACAGCACGTGTTCAATAATTTCTTCAATTCCGCAGAAATCTCAGGTATGTGAGTCAGCCATCCCGATCCCACACGAATATGCCTTTGTAACTGCCACCTCCAACCAGAGGCGGCATAACAAGGTTGCATAGGAGCGGGAAATCCTTGATGGTAGGTGTAACTTTAAGTTAGGGTCTAGTTTATGTAGGTGGCACCTTTAATGTTTAGGAGATGACCATTGGTCGTGCGCAAAGCTCAGCGTCCACAATACAAACAGCGGCTCCCGTGTCTACAAGTGGAGATGCGCGAACACCATCAATAAACACTTTGCTAACGTTGAAAGGACTGCGATGAGGATTTTCACATCTTGATAGTATCGCGGCCCATGTCTCGTGGACTGTGACGACTACATTTCTTCGTTCCGAGCCACGGGACGAGTCCGCATCGGTGACAGGGACCTACGACGCACAAGATCCATGACAGCTCCACTAACGTGAAACACGGTGACGTGCGAAGCTTCCAGTGATGCGCGGTGTTTCCCCATGAACTCGTCAATCACTGCTAATAGGCTCGCTTTACTGTGGCCAAGATGACAACGACATTAGACGCCGACAGCCCGAGCTTATTAGCAGAAATTCATCAAAGTCGCTTCTGACGCGACATTCATTTATTTCGCGGTTTCTGTGTTCACTTTACCATAATATGTACACACCTTTTTTGTACCAACGCTTGTATCCCCCCCTATGTTATGCCCTTTTGGGGCCCTTAGGGTATTCGTATAAATAAATAAAATAAATAAACCATTGCCTCCACGATCAAACCACCGTAATGCGCGCATTAACACAAATGGCTTCGCTTTATCGTTTCGGCATGGCGGTACCACCGCGTTGAATTGAAGGTGCAGTGGAACTCGGGCGATTTTAACTGAACAGTAATTTTGCTTGCTAAATACATTCGCTTTAACCAGACATCACTTATACGTAAATAGTGAAGTGATGTAGAGAAGATATTAGTCCGATTTGTCCGCATGCGAATATGACGGGGGTTTATCGGTCGGACTCCCAGCTCCTGTCGTCGCCACTCGGGTTGTTGTGGTTTCGAATCCCTGCTCGTGGCACCTTGGCTTGTGAGTTGTGCGCGTAGGTTTTTTTCGTCATAGCTTTCTTTACCGTTACTATGACGAAAGGAGACGCCGACAGCCCTAGCGCATAAAGTGCTTCGCCCCTAAAGATAGTGCTCTCTGCTTCCACAAGCTTATCAGTTTATCAGTTTATCACTGCACGTGGGAATGCCCATGTCCACCGGGCTGTTCCCCTATCCCATCACCATCACATTCCTCCTGGGAGACTGCGCTGACCAGCTCAGCGCCGCAGAAGCAGCGTCGGCTGATCCAGCGAGCACGTGGAGTGGCGCGAGCCAATGGGGCCCTGAACTAAGGGCTCCTCCCTACGAGGAAGATCCCTCACTTCGTTAAAATAAATGTTTGCTCTCTCTCTCTCTCCACACGCTCTGCCAGAAGTCAAAAGATTCAGTGACTGCGATGAACAAGGTGGAGTCTCGAATCGCAGTTGCTGACGTTGTTGCTGCGTAGCTAAATGCGATGAGCATGATCGAAAGTCATAACTATATCGTGACGTTTTGCTAATTCTCAGGAAATACCGTTCAAAGAGGAGCAGATGAATTTTTGCACACGTGCGTTCTGACGTTTGGAGTAAATAAGCTAGTGCAACTCTCTTTCCTACCTAGAAGAAATCGAAGGTTTGACGGCAATACGTCTGGTCGGGGAAGTGCATGGTTATTAGGCTTGAAGAGATACACCGACCAATATAAAAAAAAAAAAACTGGAAGTTACTTGACGTTTCGGTTGAATCGATGAACACATCGCTAAAAATGATATAAAACAGGGAATGTCGTAGGAGTCAGCGTTTCGATAAGTCCACTTTTAGAAATGTTGGCTCCTGAGACATTCCCTGTTCTATATCGGTTTTAGCGCTCTGTTCATTCCGTTATCCTGCCTATAATATTAGACTTCTCGCTAGCTCTCGCTTTACTGTACGCATCCTTGGCAGCGTGTCGTTGTTGCCCATGATGTACACTGCAGTATGCACGCGTCCCTTTGTGCCCAGTACGAATAATCACATCCTCTGCCAGCAACGCGAGGCTTAACCTCAGGAAAAACGTCTGACTCGTTCCCGCCATGCGTAACACGCAATAGGGGATCTGCCATGAATTGCGCGTCAAGACGAGGAACCTAGGAAGAAAAGGAAAGAAGGAAAATAAAGGAAAAGGACACCTATAAGCGTTTTTTAGCCTACCTTTATTCTTTCAGGTAGTAAAAATCAGCGCCCCGAATGTGCATACCTGCTGAGGTTAACCATAGGTGTTATGAAATCCCACTCCTAAGGTCGACAAATATCAACGCAAACTAATTTCGGAGCACCCAGGCGACACTGAGCAGCACTACATCTAAGCAATGATCACTTACGAATTTTCTGTGAGAGGCAAACGTTGCAAAATATGCGTAGAATTTGCTGAACTTGACTATTTGCTGGGGTTTCGTGTTTAAAAACCAGAGAATATTTGTGAGAGGCGGTGGAGTTGAATTAACCCGGAATTTCGAACCCCTGGTACTCTTTAACGTACATTAACGTCGCACAGAATACGTACCTCACCATTTCGCCTGCATGGAAATGCAGCCGCCGCCGCAGCCATTCCATCCCGCGAACTTCGAATGAACAGCCGAGTCAGCCACTAAAGTACCGGGGCGGGCTCTTGCGCGATCTACGCGCTGCAAGAAACGACATAGGCTAAAGCACAGTGGCCCGAATGCACGAATTCGAGCTCACATCAGCCGCGGCAAGCCGTTACGCCATACCTGTCATGACTTCGCTCTTGAAGGGAACCACTTTGCAAATGGCGTGATATGTCATGCGGGTGATTTAAACACGCGAGAAACACTTTCAACAGTGTTTCAACTTCAACAATGTTCAACTTTCAACAGTGGGTCATGGGGTGGCGAATCGTTTTTAACACGAAAGGGTTTTATGCCGGGTCCACCACGACACCATGTGCCCCTCCCGTAATGGATATAATGCAGTAAACATGTACGAAAATTAAAGAAAAACACCAAAAGAAGCTGTTATTGCGCTGGGAATCCCACTCAGCCCCCCGCGCTACAACGAAGGGTGTCCGATGTGCTACCACGGCGCTAACGCCGCAGATGCACGATGCTGAACTAACACGCCTTCTTGTCTCGTTCGGCTCAGCACGCGCACATCCAGGCCCCCATTGCCTGGAAAGGTGCTGCCATCCAGTAGAAGCAAAGTGAATCATTGCAGCTTTACCTCCTCTCTCCTGGACGGGCACATCAGCGCTGGCCACAGTATTCCGGGCGCGTTCCAAAGTCCGATGGAGGCGAAAATGCCAGGGGCCCGTGTACTGTGCGTTGTCAGTGGACGTGAAAGAACCCCAGGTGGGTCTAAGTTTCCGGTGCCCTCCACTACGGCCTTTCTGCCCTCGCTATCTCTATGACTTCCTTTCCCCCACCCCCACAGACACTTAGCCGTGCTCCCTGCATGGGTTGCAGAAAGCAGCGTCCTTTCCTAACCGAACCACAATCAGCATCATCATCATCATACAAGAACGCGCCCATAGCCGCGTTCGTAGAGCTCCATCCGCATATGCGGCGACAGCGCCGTGGTAGGGCACCGGTCACCTTTCTTCGCGGGTGGCGTTTCCCCGCCGACCGCACTTTGAACATGATGGGAACAAGAACACGGCTGCGTAAGGCGCCAGAGCACACCAACGACGTTGACGTGTCAATGTGGTGCAAGTAAATATGACTGATACCTTTGCCACGCGGCATTTACTACAGACGGTGCCCAGTTATTAGGCCAACGACATGTGTTACCATAAAGGTTTGGCTCTTGATGTTATGGAGGCAAAGCGTGATCGTGAGTACATCCACGTTAAATGTGCCTGACCGGCGAAGCACCGATAGCAATGGGTAAGTTTACTTCGGCGACACAACGAACATTCAACTGCTTATGCGAAGAGATTTTTCACTTTCGTGTTATACCGATTCTTTTGACAGAGGGATCAGCCACATTTTTTTTAGTGGTGACCGTGCGCGGGCAAATTGTGCTTGATAGCGTATGTGCCATGCGGTGAAGGAGGCAATTTGTGTGGGGCGTGCATCGAGTGACCCGTGGTACGGGCGGTGCGAGAGAGAGAGAGAGAAAGAAAAACATTTATTTAAACGAAATGAGGGATCTTCCTCGTAGGGTGGAGCCCTTAGTTCAGGGTCGGTGTTCGAAGGCAGTCATCTACTTCGCTGGGCGTACGGCTCATGGGAGAAACCGCTACCCTACGTCCTGAAGCCTTGCCGTGAACGCACTTCTACCTGTTCGATCTAAGCGCTCGAAGAGTGGGCCTGGTGATCGAGCGCAAGGCTTGCAAGCCTTGTAGCCGTTCACCACCGGGTACGCAGAGTCCCAGGGACAACAGCTATGAGCAGTTCATCGATCACGCGGAATCCCGTAATCACCGTGGAAAAACCCCGGAGTTCGAAGCAACCAGGCTCCTCGCCTAGGTGCTGTACTTACACACCGACGGCGACTCTGTGACACCAGCTCCTTCAAGCGGAACTCTCATGTGAGAGCATTTTCGCATTTCACACTATTAAGCTTGTTAAGCATCTGTAGCCACCGTATATCCGTGTTACATCCCTAAAGACCTCTTTGTGCGTACGCACTTGCGCGCTGCCTCAGATTATTTCTGGAGTAAATCCTGAACCCGGAATAATATCACGAATACATCGTCCCTGATTGCACGAACATGCTTCGCAGAATTTTAGCATCCTACGAAATTCGCCGCCCTTGCGACCTTCGGCATGCTGAAATTTTTCCTTCATTATATTGCACGTCATTAACGTACTTGGCATTAAACGGCCTCTGCCTTTTGTAGGAGTCGTTGGCCGGATAATTTCTGCACACCTGATATTTGACGAAATGTCAGCCCTAGAAAGAGACTCCATGGTGTTCCGGTACCATGCGAAGACCGTCCCCCTACTCAAAACCAACGAGCTCCTGGTAAGGGCGCGCTATTGAGCATCAGTTTAACAGTGCCACCTGGCCGGCCAATCATTTCCATAGTACTTTGGTAATCATCGTAGCCTGATCCAATTTCTGATATTGCCCTCAGCCATGCGAGACCATTGCGGACGAGTTCAAAAATGTTATGGCTACAATGCACGCTGTGAGGTTGGTTGGAAGCAGTTAACTTCTGCCTTCGTTGTTGCTTGCCCGCTCATCGCGCTAGCAGCGAAACGGTTGATAGCCGCGAACCAGGGAACGAGGCGGACGTCTTCACATGCTGGCACCTTGAGGAAACGACAGCTCCGGCGCCCTGTTGTTAAAAACAACCTTTAATCATCAACAATATTTCAACATATTTCACCGGGTTTTCTCTACTTGTCATACAAAAGCACTTTTGGAGTCGAATCATAAATCAGAAAATGTCATTCCTTTCCATTTCTGATTGGCTGCCGTTGGAATATTCGTCCTTTCATCCTATCAGCTCTGCACCCACCTCGCCCACGTCGATCGCCTGTGCACCTGTCTCTCTCTTCTCGAAGTCAGGTGCCGGCCAGTCGTGGGAGCGTGCTCGGTGCGTGGATCCCAGGGCCGGGCTGACGGGTCATCATCCCGTGCCAGTCAGTTCCACGGAACACGAGTTGGGGCTTTCCCCGCGATGCTGCACGTCGCTTGCTTCCTCGACCATGTTCCTTTGTCCGAGGCCACAGCTCTCCGCTGGAGAAATCGGCCGTCACGCCGTCTTTGTGCAGTCGTGGCCGCCGCAGAGGGGAGGGGGGAACGCTGCCACCGTCGAAGGATGACAGTGGGGAGCCTTCGGGTGGCTGCCTCGCGCTTGAACTCAACAGACGCCGAAGCTGCGACGCTTAGAACGATTGCCCGTTGCGAAGTCGCTTGAATTTCACATGCAGTTCAATCGCCTGCGACTTGGCTGGCGCCGCTACCTCATAAACCGACAAACAGTGAAACAGAGACAAATGCGATGCGCTTACACAAGCGCTTTATTGCTGTACAAGAACATTCACGGCTGCTTTATGATCACTGACACACACTGAGCACTTGCTGCACGTGGCCTGCCCATAGTCCCATCATGGCAGAAATGTAATGCACTATAAGTGGCCTTCCCGTGGGGCCCGTTACAACAGAAATTCAAAGTCTTACTAGGCATGTACTTTTATATATGTGCAATCTAGCGGTATCATGTTCAGTGTTACAAACTGTGCCCTGGCGAACCTGCGTTTTAGTTAATATTTTATGTAGGTATTGACGTCACGTCGCCTGTTACAGGTGCCTTATCATCCATCACGTGGTCTTGGTGCTTGTTTCGAGATTTTCTTCACCGTCAGGAGCACTGAGCTGTACGCCTTATTTCAAAGGGGATAGGCAGTTTTTGCTTCAGTTATAGCCTAGGTTTTTTGCCCATGCGTATTTTTTTTTCATTGGGACAGAACTGCTGTGTGTGTGTGTGGGGGGGGGGGGGGGGGGTAGACGTATACAGCTTCGCCGTAAAAACTTAGATGCCTCTAATGCACTAATTTATATTGCCACGATGTTTTTTTCTTTAATCTTCCTCTTCACCATTTTCGCTGCGCTCGCATGCGCTCTCGCTTTCTGTCATGTCATAAATATCAACGGTGCAAAAGGAATTCAGCTGTTGATAACACTTAGTGGTGGGGTCCACTTGTCTTCCGGACAATCCCCATAACAAACACCGTTGTTTTCCTAAAAACAAAAGTGAACAATATAAATCAAACAAATAGGAAAGCTTGCTTAATCTGACGCTATGGCGATACATCCATCATCATCATCAAAGTCATCATCATCAGCAGCAGCAGCAGCAGCAGCAGCAGGCCATTTGTTGTCCACGGCAGGATGAAGGCCTCTCCCAATTGTTTCAAATTTGCCGTATCCTGTACGAGTTGGTTGGACTTTATAGCCGCGAACAACTTAATTTCATCGCTCCATCTTACCTTTTGCCTGTGTTAGTTTCGCTTTCTTTCTATGGGTATTCATTCCGTTGTTCTTACTGTCAATCTGTTATCTGGTCTCCGCGTGATAGGCCCTGCCCAGGTCAGTTCTTTCCTTTTAATTGATATAAGGACTATCAGGTGCTCCTGTTCCCTTATCCGCTCCGCTCGATTTTTTTATCTCTTTGCGTTACGCTTATCAGATATCTTCATTTCACGCTGCGTGCTGTTTAACTTCATTGCTAATTTTTTTTATTATCTTCCATGTTTCTGCACCGTACGTTAGCACTGGAAGAATGCAGTGATTAAATACTTCTTTGCTTTAGTGACCCAGTGGTAATTTTCCGGTCATGATTTGTAAATGTTTTCCGAATACGCTCAGTGCCATTCTTGTTCTACGAAGGATTTCATTTTCTTGAGTAGGCATGGGTAGGCGGAGAGAAGCGGAAGACTTCCGATCGAGGGAGGGGTCAGAATAAGAGATACGATCTCCTTGATAGTATTCCCTGCATGCTTAGAAGTGTTCAGTTTTCTAGACTGGGAACAAAAGGGAATCATTGTGCCCGGAGAATATCTCAGCAACTTGAGGTTTGCCGACAACATTGTGCTACTTAGTAATGACGGTAAAGAATTACAAAGGATGCTTGAACACCTAAACTAGGAAAGTATTAAAATACGACTAAAATTATTATTTCAATTACCAAAGTTATGCTCAGCAGTATAGGTAAAGAACAGGAATTTAATATTAACCATGAACCCTCAGAATGTGTAAAGGAATGCGTATATCTGGGGCTATCCATCTAGGCCGTAATACTTCCCTCGAGGAAAAACAATTACTCCTATTAATAAAAAATGGTGCACTTGCCAACGTTTTCGAAGCATCCCCTTCGCCCTCGTTTGTCGCAGACAGTTATTAATACGTAGCAGGAAGATTTTCGTCTAAAGTGCCGCAAAGGAAAGAATTTTCTAGCTGTAACAATGTGCCGTGCGGCAAAGCATTGCAGTTTGCCGAGTTTAGCATTGAATATTTTTGGGACCGGTAATGGTGAAAGTAGCAAAAGAAAAAAAAAAGACTAACCAGGTGAACTGACATCACCAAGTTAATCCCCTACGAAAACTACTGCTGCTTGCTCAGGCATTTCTTCAGGCCAATACAAATGATTACCTAAGTTTCACTCATATTTCTAGACAAGACAGGGGGAACATGAAGCTGCTTCCTTGTGAGCAAGCGCAGCGTACGGTGGGCGGCATCTGTCTTTCATGTAACCGCGGGCCTTTGCCATCTAAAGTTCAATACCGTAACATCTCGCATTTCAAATGTAATATGCATCTGAGGAACATTAATTGCGAAAGGGACGAAAAACTTGAATGAAAAATATTAGAGCTGAAAGTTTCTCATCGCATAGCGTTCACAGAAAGGTACCGCCATTGTCAGCACCAAACACCACCGAGTGTTAGCACATGCTAGCTATACTAATATATATTTTTGGTGTCAAAATGCCCCACGAGAAGAATCGATGAACAGATCGCTAAAATAGAGTTGAGAACACGGAATGCGGCAGTCGCTGTCCTGACGAAGACAAGTCGACTTGTCGAAACATAAGCTCTTGAGACATTCCCTGTTCTCAATCGTTTTTAGCGATCTGTTCATCGATTCAAGGCTCCATCTTCACCCGAGCTTCTCTTCTAGTTCGGATTTCCACTACAAGAAGCCAGTTGAAAGCATGCAGTTTTCATACCTTTCAGTATTCAAGGCCACTAGGTCTAAGCATTCTTAACACTCCTTTGCACTGTAGAGTGCACAGATTTACACCTCCTTGCCAACTCGCCTATTTGACAATACCGCGCGAGCCCTATTCACTGGAAAGTTCAGATTTAGGTATTCTATTACGAAGCACTTTATAACAACACTGAAAGAGAGAAACTTGTTATGAAAGAAAAACTGAAAGGTCGGCCTGAATCATCCTTGTGAGTTGCTACAAGACTGAATGCTACGCCGAATTCTATGATTAGCTTTCACGAGGTGTGCTTGCTATATTACCGCGATACCGTTAAAGAGGTCGTTTCGTAGAAATTGCGCTGTCGCGAAACTGGTTGCGAACGAAAAAAATTTGCGTAGTCCATGAGCGAGAATTTGAGGATGATACAAATAATAAGGGAAAAATAACCTTTGGTGACTGGAGAATCGAACCTGGCACCACTATCCCTCGGGCTCGAGGCGCTACGTACTCGGCTACCCCACATATTCTCGTGCCTTGTTTATCTTGAGGTGCGTGCGGCGCTACACGAAGCACGCACGAAGACGAAGACTCATTGGAAAAGTCCGTGACGACCATTTCATCTAACATAAGACGATTGCCATGTTTCATCAATAAAATGCTTTTGACACAGCTTTGAAGTTAGCTTTACAATTAGTACGGAGATAATTGAAATAATGATCTTTAAATAGCGTTTATAACTTAAAATGACAGTTTATCTAAGTTACAATATTAGAATATTTACAGTGAGGTTACATTATCCCTGAGAAGATTTTTCATGATTTCAATGTCTACCGTTTATCGAGCTCCTACCACGTTCGGATGTCTTCATCATTACAAGTGAAGAATCACTTTAATTTTTTTCTGATGTTCACGTGCTTCTAGCGTAACCTAACTATACCTAGCTCGCTTACAGATTGCTAAAATGTTTTTCATGGAAGGTCAGTCATAAGGGCAGTGGAAAACTTAGCTATTGCTTCTGTGTTCTCTTTTAGGACCACTGTCTATTTGCAGGGAAGCTAAGTAGATTAATAATGCCAATGAATATAAATATTCAAATTGTTAAGGAGACATAGGAAGCCCTATAATGGTGAATGCGATGCCAATACTTTCATTCTTGTTCTGTTGTAAGCTAAAATATTATTAACGATGCATGAGCGCATGATATTGCAATGTACAGGTCAGCGATGCCCTTGCGTGCTATGAAGAGCTGAGTTATTACGGGACGTCTTTATTTTTCACGACTTATCATCATTTAGTATGCGTACATTTTATTGTTTGAAGGCAAGTACAGTCAAGCATAAATTTGCGGACCACACGAGTTCTTGGCTAACTGGCTTTTCACGCCGCCTAGGGACACGCG
This sequence comes from Hyalomma asiaticum, assembly GCA_013339685.2. Lineage (NCBI taxonomy): Eukaryota > Metazoa > Arthropoda > Arachnida > Ixodida > Ixodidae > Hyalomma > Hyalomma asiaticum. The sequence goes on along the minus strand of CM023490.1, from coordinate 31,747,009 downwards.
CTTTAACAGCGACCGGAGACCTCCACAGGAAATGAGCCTTCCTCCTCGCTAGCATGTAAATTTTTCAGTGCCTCGTCCGTGGTAAGAACGGCACATATATGCCTTGATAGCGATACCTCAGCCGTTAGGGCCTGCATCGAATATGCGCCGATAAAGACATATCAGTTTCACTAATAGCTATCGAGATGTAAACACGCAGCCTCAGATACCGAAGAGCGCGTCGCGTTAAAAAGTGAAAAGTAAACATTATTCGTGCACACTTGAAAAACGCACAGTCCTTATATTTAGGAGGAATGCTTCTTGAGCGAAGCGCTGCTGTCGATTGCAGGTGACGTGGCGTAAGTGTAGCGAAGAAGCTGTCAGCCACGCGCTCGCGTGACCCATAAGTCTTTGTGGTTGACTGTAGCTTATGATATCACGTTAGAAACTCTGTGCGCTGGCAGCGTGGCACGGCGTTGTTGATTTGAAAATGGTGAACAGACACACACACACACAATAAAAAAATAAGAGACCAACCCGGCTACAACTTTCCTTCTTAGGCGAAATGACTGCACAAATGGTGTAACTGATTATGTACTGTAGCACATTGTAGTATATTTGTCAAGTGCACTTGGTGAAATACCGGTAAGGCCATCCAACTGAGTTAACGGCGCTCACGGGGGTTTGGCATGATGGTGTGCACAACAATTTACGCAAAGTAGTGTGCAAAACAGAGAAGGGAAAACGTACATGATATACATGGGAGTATCTTTCGACTCTGGTACTATGGTGTAAGAACGTTATGTGCACATTTTGGGGGATTCACCAATGAGCACACACTTTACATCATAATTGTCAGGAAGAGGAACTTACGTGTAATTCGTTTTTAATGTATGTAACATAATAAAGGAAGCAAGTACTAGGTTATGCACATGAACATATTCAAAACAGACTTACCGCTCTCTGATTGTCCGTAGGACAGCAGAAGGCATTTACGATCTGCTTCTAAAACAGTACATTTGTGAAACAAGTGCATTGGCATGTTCTCTTTTGAAGCAACTGCAATAAATCAAATTGATGGTATTGAGATAACACATAGAAGTGTTGATTACACTGCTTTGTAAATTGAAATGCTTTGAGTTGTCTGAAACCAATGTGCAATATTGTATCTATTGGAGACGGAAGCTTCATTTTTGGGCACATTCGTACATTTTATAGATGTTGTTTACAGGTTGCCATTATCATGCGGGCGTATAGATATTGATCAAACCAGGCGTTGTGTAAATATTAGATTGAGTGAGCATCTGTGATCGTTGAGTGCTACAGACGGTTCGCACCTGCCTTCACACTGCAAAGATTGTGGTTCTGAACCGGTGGCGAGGGAGACAGATTGATTGGTCCGACATGGGTATTAGACCACGAGGGAGGTAACGGCGGCTCTGTTGATTAACAGAGAATGCGGAAGATGCATGAGTCATCGGTCTGTTGCCTTTAGCGAAAAGGACGTGGAATTTCTTGAATGCAGCTTGTCATCTTGAGAAACGCAGGAATAGGTTCCATTGCAAGTTTGTGTTTGTTAATTCTATCTGCTTGTTTGCAAGCTTTTGTCGCACGTGGTTGTTCCACCTGTTATAGCGTTTTGACGTCCCTATAGGATGAATCTGCTGCACACGTGGCTCCGTCGAAACTGGGTTGACCTGTGTATTTGTTCGTGCCGCTTCTTTCATTAAAATTTAGTTGAGAGTCAGCGCTCATGTCATCACAGTTCTCTAACCTTCGTCCTCGTCCCTTTTCCGCTGTAATCTGGTCAAAAAGAAATTCATTTGCTACTGCTCAGTACCTACACTGGGGAAAAAGCTCATGAAGTAAGACCAGTTTTGATAGTGATTGTGAATTCAGAAACATGTAGCAACAGTACAATTAAATCATCCAAGAAATGTGCCTATGACCCTTATTGTCACTGCGGCTCCATCCCTCTTTTCAAATGGCCTCGCTATTCTTTATGTAACGGCATTTACTCAGAATTGTATCTGCACGATCCTACCAAAGACTATATCAGACATTAAACGCGTGTTAGAAGCCTGCCTTATGCATACGCATATCCCTTGTCGAAAAAAAAAACGTAATATCTTAGGATATGACCAGATTTCCGAGGTATTTCTGGTACCAAAACGTGACATTCAATGCTAATAATTTTAAAAATGAAGTCTCGTTTAAATGTATTACCGATAACTTCTGACAAATTCAGCTTCTCTGCAATGTGCGTAAGGCCTTTGCGTTTGAATCAAGTGCAACCGCTTTGTGCTTTAGCTACACAAGCTGACTCTTACTAATTTTGATTTCATTGGCCTTACTCTTTATTATTCTCTCGTTACGCTTCTCGCTTGGCTTGTGCAGATAATCGTAGACATCTACGTATCCGAAATGTTTAATGCCTATAGAACGTTCCTGTCTCTTTTGTTCGGCATGCTTCCAACATTACAGCTACACATACCACACTAAATATGGCAATTACTTGTGTTTGCCTTCCCAAAGTCGACTTTAAAAAAAAACAAATTTTTATGTCAGAAACATCTTGCAGGGATTATGTACAAAAGTGACAGCTTTCTCCATCGGTATCTCATGAGAACGTGAATTTCGCATTATACTTTTGTGTGGCTATTTATTTATCAAGCTGGATGAGTCACCGAAACCGTCAGCGTAACACTGTGCGAACACACTGTTCTTCTGGCGATGCGCTGATGCATCTTTTATAAACTTATACTCTCCGGAATATTTGAATCAGAACTTAGTAAATTTTTGAGCAATCTCTAATCCGAGTTGCATCTGCAAAAGCAAATGTTCTCTGTTGGTTAACTAGCTTTCCAGAATCATTTCTAAAGAGTGAAGTGTCGTATATGTGGAAATATAAGTAATTTAATGGCTCGCCTATCCGGCAGATACATTTGCATCCCTAATACTATTTCTACACAACACAACAATCAACATGATACTCATTTTCATACCTTCTGGTATAGCCTTCAGGGTGACACTTATGATCCCATCCTCATTCACTGCCTCGAAATCTACATATTCTTCTCTGAAAACAGAAACATGCAAATATTTAAACAATATTATATGAACATCTTTAAAAAACACAAATTAGAGCTTCGCGAAGGCGATTGATGTGACTATTGACTTTGCTAAACCATGGCTTGTTACTGACATATATCCCTGAGAGCCAGAACGGCGCACGGAAAGACGCCGCAGGAGTTAAGAGCAATCGCGCTTTTCGCTCCATGATGCATGTTGCTTTCGGTGTGGTACAGTGCCCAAAATGCTTGTGTGCTGATCAGAAAGACGCGGTTTCGATTGCGGCGGGGGCGGCGACAGAGAGCCATTTTCCGCACACTGCGCTCACCAGAACGACCTCATCTTCGATAAACGTATGCATTGTTTCCTGTTCTATGAACTCGCCTTCGCCATATGTCTCCTGTTGTGCTAGCGCTTGCTAAATGCCACGAGGCGCATTCGTGCAAAACACATATAAAGAAAAAGCGCCAGGAAATACAGGTTTGATATGTGGCGGTAGAATGGCAACATTATCGAAGATCATTTCATTTCCAGTAACACTAATTTAGGTCATTCGCACTCAGCTATTCTACCATCACCAATATGGAAGTTTCAGGATTCCAGATGACTGTTTACCTCCGAAAAGAACTTCGTCGCAGCTGTCTAAGGAAGTGGTCGATCTTTGCCTTCTATAATGCACTACATGCTTATCGTGGACGACCGCGCTAAGCTATAGGTATTACTTCCAAAGCACCCTACGTTTCCTGTTAAGAGGCGATGGCAAACCCTTACATTCATTGGCGCTACAGCGCCAATGGATATAAGGGATTCTTCTGACGCTCTCGACTTTTTCTGACGCTCTTGAGAAGTCACATTACTGAGTTATAGAACAGCCATATACACTTTGTAAGCGTGGCTTTAAGCTGCTGGGCGTCGGTTCCTTGTATTACACAGCTGTGCCCCAATAAACATGTGATTATTTCACCAATCGATCTCAGGATAACTTAACACATATTTCCGAAATGTTACCTTTACTGGAAAGCGTGAATCGCACCTATATCATTCCTCTTCTCCTGCGTACTCTAACAATGCGGTCTTCGCTCTTGCAGAGTAGCCAAGGTAGCTTAAGAAAATTCATTGGCCTGACTAATAAGAACCCATGAAAGTGCACCAAGTGTAAGCAACTGTGCTACCATAGGAGACAATCAGTGACCGTGTTACTTAACAGGGCTAACCTTCAGAAGCTGCCTACGTGCAGACAAATTGCACGCTTCAACTTTCCATATACCAACTCTAAAACAAAACATTAAACAGAGATCCAACTTTGCACTCGTACCCTCCACTCTGAGTGTGACCATGTATCAATCATCCCTATACTATTTTACCCGATGCTACGAGAACGGATTTGTTCAAGTTTTCATTTCTGCCTCCTACAATTATTAGCTGGAACAAGCTTGATTTCAGTGTATTTGTTTGTTGCAAGTCAGATGAAGTTTATCAGCGTCGTTTGAAATTGATTTCTACACAATATTGTGTATTATATTGTACATTGTTCTTTTACATCCATGTAACAGCCCTAGCGGACTGTTACAGAGGGGGGACAGTATAATAAATAATAAATAAATAAATAAATAAATAAATAAATAAATTGTGTACGTACAATTTCACGAGACGTTGCTGCCATCTTCTGAAAAACAAGATTTTGTATCAATTCTTCAATGATGACTATACTTGGAATTTGGCGACTCATTATGCTTCTAGTCTTACCTGATATGCTTTGCGAATAGGGGATCTAAAAGAATTTCCTAGGTACACATCAACGTAGACAGAATTAAGTACACAAGCGTCTTGAACCTACTGTGAGCTTGGGAAAGTGTTTAGGAGTTTTATCAGGACGACAAGCACTGAAAGATGTGCGGCAGCGATCGCAGGAACAAAATGATTTTCTGTTGATTCCATTTATGCGCCTTCGCTCCAGGCCGAGACGATTCCACCGCGACGACACACATTTTGGTGCACGACAGAAGCCTTCTAACATTTATGACTTGCGGGTTTGTGCTCGGCCGGATGGCGATGATCAGAGAACTGTGTAGCTCTTTCTTAAGCGTGCTATAGGCGATGCGCAAAGCGCCGACGACGCCATCTGCCGCCACGGCTCGGAAGCGTTGGTGGGTCCGAGCGAGCAGTGTTCCCGCGAGCGTGTACGCGAGTGCGCGGATGGATGTGTTTTCATCGTGATTTAACGACTCCCTCGGGCTTCAGAGATGCCGAAAAATAACTGCTGCGTTGTCGGCTACTCAGACACACACAAGAAATCGCCACGAACGCACTTATACAGATTTCCGGTGCTATTTCATGAGCGAGAGCGACGGCGGCGGTGGATTGCGGCTGTACGACGCAGAAGGCAAGCAATCGCGCTGTTTACAGGAGTGTAAAGTCCGAGGACTTCGATGAAGAATAAACCAGGCTTCGAAGTGCGGCGGGAGACAATACGCCTGAAGAGCGCCGAGCAGCGAGACCCTACGATGCCGTTTTTTTTTATAAAGAGAAACACCTAGAACATCACGCACTCGCGATCCTACTTCGTCTTCTTTCGCGCCCGCTATTTCTCTTTTTTTGTTAACAGCAGTGTTAGAACGATTATCATGTTTTATTTCTCCATTTATGTCGCTACGTCTTCAGCGAACCCTACTAGGTTTACACTTGGTCGCCTCGCCTGCATTGTAGACGCTACAATGCACATGAGGTTGTTAGTACTGATAAGACGCGATGCCTAGGCTCTCTTGAAAAACGAATGGCGCGAAGCGCAATCAATGTCAGAGAATGTGGGGCAGGTGATGGCTCCTTTACAAAAGCGCCGTGGAATCACACGTGTGCTGCACGAAATCGGCTGCATTCTACCTCTTGATGGCACTGGAATGCGATCACCGGTGCAGAATGTTCGCTGTGCGCTCGCCTCAAGTTGCATATTAGCTGTAAAACATGGCACCTATGCACATTTAAGACTTTGACGATCGCGTAGAATGTAACGCCATTTTGCAACACTTGGTAATAGCTGCAAAAAACATAGCAAATACGTAGCCAAGCTGCTACGACAAGCTAGGTGACCACCAGCTCCTCAGTGACTCAGTCTCGCGCCACTAGCGCAAGCTGCCGAGATATATATTCACAAGCCCCGCCACTGTGGTCTAGTGGCTATGGTACTCGGCTGCTGATCCGAGGGTCGCGGGATTGAATCCCGGCCGCGGCGGCTGCATTTCGATGGAGGCGAAATGTTGAGCCCGTGTACTGTGCGATGTCAGTGCACGTAAAAGAAACCCAGGTAGTCGAAATTTCCGGAGCCCTCCACTACGGCGTCTCTCATAACCAGAGCTGGTTTTGGGACGTTAAACTCCACAAAACAAGACAATATATTCACAAGTTTATCATGCTGGTTTCAGTTTTACCAACGCTGACCCTTCGCGTGGCCGCACCCGTGAAATCCATGCGCCGGTGCGACAGCGATCCCTCAAAATCTACTATATAAACACATGGCAAGTAAACGAAGCTACTGTGTCGAAAAAAAAAAAAAAACTTTGGTTCACGCATCAACGCTTGCAGGCATTATAGTGATCGGGACGTTATAAAGAAAGCGGTGCGATGAGCTCCACTTCGTAGGGAAGCTTGTTGACGATTGTCTGTGGCAAACACTTGGCGCGTATGGTGACATTGTCGTCCCACACAGCTGTGACATCGGACACATGTCCACTATTATAATGTGCAGCTCCTTTGCACACACTATCGCCGCAAAAGTAATTATCTGGGACGCGCACAAGCGGCAAATCGCACGCGCGCACTTCCGCGATGCTTGCAGTGAAATGAGGCGTCTGCTACGCGACCCACCACCGGTTCCAACGGCCGCCGCTACGCGGCTTTCAGTGGCGCCCCTATAGGCGCTGCGCATGGCGTATTGTCGTAACGTGCTGCCGTTATATGCCTACCCTGCACGTCCTGGTTCGAGGTGCCGCCGCTAGATGGCAGTCATTCAGATGCAACCAAGAATGCCGTGTATGGTTAGGCTATATGCTAAGCGGGCACATAGCCACTCTCTGTGCCCTTCTTCATGTAGCGGCGAGCTCAGCGCATAACCCCAAGCGAAGGAAGGAATACGCCTAGAAATGCCGCTTGTTGTGAATTTCGTTGAGGCAGTGTACGCGCACTTAATTCATGATGATGATCATTTATATGCGCGGTTTACGGGCCAATGCTCGGCCTAAACAGCTCTGTTGCTTCTTGAAGACATTAATCTGTTGCCTCCTAAATAATGCAGAACTGTTCAGATGAGGCATGGGCCAGTATGATGGAAAGGAAAGAAAATGCTGGTGTACACTGCCTCTATGTGAGCAGTGAGTATGTACTCTATTTAAACAAAGCGATGCCGCAGGCACCGCCACTTAAGCTGGCGGCTCCACCCTGGTCGGGGCCGGTAGACAGAGTCCTTCGGCGACGGCCCGGGCCCTCTGCACAGCCTCTACGTGACCAACAGGAGCCAGACTTTGTCGTTCACGCATTTGACGCTAGGGGCTACTGCGCACGTGCTCCTAAAAGTTCTCAACATTTGAGAGCAGAAAAGCTGGATTTGAGTGTGACTGAAGACCAGCACGGGCCCTGTGGAAAATGGGACCCCTCTAACGGGATGAACATGTGTTTGAAGGAACCTTACTACCCTAAAGAGGAAGCCGCCCGTGTGGTGTATGAGATCATGCTGTAACCGGCACATACTGAACAGGAACTACTCTATTGGATGTATGCCATATAGCTGTGTAGAAAAGGTCATTCAAGCTGATGCTTTTGAGCATCACGGCCGCATCAATATATCACCCGAAAGCGGGCGATGGGAAACCGCTAAGCTGACCAGTTCTGGAGCATCGCATTTCATCGTGCGTTGTGGTATTTCAGAAAGGCATTCACGTGGGAATCTCGATGGCCACTTTTCAGGAACGTTGAACGTATATTGTGTTACTGTAAGAGCCTATAGGGAAAGCCGAATGGGTGGATTTTGGATTTTCACCAAGGAGCACAGATAGCGAGCACAGATAGCGAGCAGGCAAGCACAGGCGTGAGAGGGAAAATGCACATTATAAATTACATGGCTATCAATTCCTGAACAATAGCAGTTTTCTTGGTTTATGGTCTTTTTAATGGGACGTACAGTCGAGTGCATAATTCTAGAGACCACGGGAGCGCGTGTTGAACTGCGTCGCTGCGCCTTCTGGCGGCTGGTCGGCTCAGTGCGACAGCGCGTACAGCGCACGCTCGTCCCATTCTGACCGTCAGCCTGCTCTTTCGCTCGCTTCAACGGCGCGCTTGTCAAAACGTGGCAGGAGGCGCAGGGTGTCACTTTTGCGAAAACCCGGCTGGCGGCTGAAGTTGATCGTCGCTATCCGACGCGTCAGCTCGTCGCTGCCCGTGTAACTAGGTACTTGTACCCTTGTTACACGGGCAACGTTAAACACGGTTAGCACAACAGCGGTTAACAGTTTTATCTATGATGACGTCTCGGTAGCAACGACGTTTATTAGGACCGCACACTCAGCATCGAACCAGCCAAGGCCCACACACGATAATGATGATGCCGAGGCACTGAAGATGAAGCTCAACCACAGCAGGATGATGATGATTATGTACAGATGAGGAAGTAGTGCATAGTAAATGCCCACACTATGGTTAATAAGCAATGGCACTCCGCCGGACTTGCACGGGCTATCGTGTTCGCGGTTGACAGAGGCTCCGCCCAAATACGGCACATCGGCATGCACACTCTCAAGACTTCGTAACCTTCGTTCGTGTATGTACAAAAGATTTAAGTGCATCGTTCTATAAGAAGACTGTCAATAAAAATACGCGTTCGCGAGCGACAAACACATCACAATAATTAATCCGCCGTCACCACTGACTGGTCGTTGCTGACTGCTCCGAAAGCCAGGCCTGTCAAGGTATACGGCGGTGGCGCCGCCGTTCGCGATCAAGGCCGATCACGTCACATAGCGCTTGCTTTTGCCAGCACGATTAGCATTAGTACTTATACGCCATGCCTTAACACATGCGATTACTTTTCTCAGCACCTCGATGTCACAGGAAGGCTCGAAAGTAGGCTTGCCGGTTCTGTGAGTGAAACAGCCGTTGCCGCTGTTTACTTCTCGCATCGCGGCGTCCGGTCTGTCGAACGTTGCGGAAGCGGGAGCTCTTTTGCAGAAATGACCAACTTTATAACTGATTGATTTGTGGGGTTCAACGTCCCAAAACCAGCTGTGATTATGAGAGATGCCGTAGTGGAGGTCTCCGGAAATTTCGACCAGCTGGGGTTCTTTAGCGTGCACTGACACCGCACAGCACACGGGCCTCAACATTTCGCCTCCATCGAAATGCAGCCGCCGCAGCCGGGATTCGATCCCGCGACCCTCGGATTTGCAGCCGAGTACCTTATCCACTAGACCACCGTGGCGGGGCGACCAACTTTATAACTAACTTTGCTCGTATATGAATAGTTTTGTGTCATATAAACAAATCAGAGTCGATATTTGAAATTCTGTCGTGCCCTGGGATACAGCAAACATTTCGGTCTTGGTCCGAGCCAACCGAACGCGGGGTTGATAGAGGCTTCGATCAACTTACCGCGTCTCGGTGCAAAAGCACGCGTTTCGACTACTTCGGCGTACCGAGGTCATATGCTTCTCATGCCACATCGACTGAGAAGATCTCTTTTCCGATGACGCCTAGAAATGGCCAGCACTGCACTCGGCAGGGGTACCGCCGCCATTTTGCCCGTTTCTAAACGTCGGCTTACACTCAACCGAGCTTGGCAAGCTCGGCTGGCAGCTATAGCCGCGATTAGCGGCCTAACGGCCGTTTCATCTGCACGCACCCCGTGTAACAGGGGTATAAGTGTCGCTCTTGCAAATTTCTGTCGAACTAACGATGTCTTAACCAGAAAAAAAAATCGTAGCAGGCAGCATCTGTAAAAGTGCAGAATTAAGCGACAATTTCATGGAAGCTTATGAACGCATCGCTGCTGTCGTAGGCATGCTTGCTTTGCTGCGGCAAGCATTTCGCCAAGATATCGCAGCAATCCAATTCTCCCAGATCATAGACGGGATAGTATGTTCGGAAACGGGCCGCCGATGTCTTTTATCGCTTGAAAACTGCAGTAAACCACGACCGCCATCGTTCTCACGATCGCTGTCAACCCATGCCTCCGTAGATTCCGCCTACTCGAGTTTCGCTGGACTGACACGCTGGCGCTGCCGGCGGCGCCGATCGCTGCGCCACCTGAGCATTGGCGATTGCCCATCGGCCCCTTGTTACGCTGTTTTCTCGAGGTACCGCCAGACTTCTGCAACACTCGGCATTTAAGCAAAGAACTGTTACCTGTAGACCACAATGGATTTCGAGTTGGGTTTGGGACATGTTGTGTGAACGAGGGACTGCAGCCAGTACAAGACAGCGAAAGCCCCGTACTTAGTTTCCGCCGTTCCGCCATTGCGTTGTCGCTGAGCAGTTACACCACAAAGTTTGTCGGATCCTGTTGTGCCATGTAAGTATTACTTATAATGGCGCAAGCATCCAGGCCCGACGCCTGCAGAGAACACTGAAACAACGTTGTATTCTTATTCTTCTCTAGCGCGCACACTTTATCCTTTAGAATTCGCATGCTGTAACTAATATTTGGAATCGTATTACAACATGGAACGGTATGTATTATGTGTACTACAGCTGAGAGGGAGGTAGCCATCTAATATCGACGCGTGCAGTTGTTTTGGTTGGTCAAGTGGAAAGCCGTTACCATTTTTTGTTGCGCGCAGCGCGGGCCGCGTTGATCTTGCATGTCGCTCTCGGAAGCTTGTTGACCGTTCTTGAAACTTTGCTCCTGACGAGCACAATTGACTGTCTTCTAGAATTTCAGAGATAATGCGAGAACGCTTTATGACGTGTGTATAAAAGCCGGCGCATTTTGCCGCTTGTCAGTCTTTCCGTCGACCGACGACTGTTCACTCCGCTGTTGCTGTGCAGTGTGATTGTTTTGCTGGGCACAGGTTCAAAGAGTAAATAGCTCGCATGACATCGGCTTGAGTTCTGCTGCTTTCAAACCGTCACGACCACGTGACAATATCAAGCTTCTTCTTTTTCTCCTAATAGTCCTCTAGCTCAGGGCTATCTGTCATTAAATCTAGGAAATAGGCAAAATGTGCCTTTAGTAGAATGTTCGAATGCTTCCGTCATCGATTGACGGCAAATTGTGCTACGTGGGGACCCATAGAAACATGATTTCGCAAATACGGTGAATACCATGTTTACGACAATACTATCGCCAGCATGTGAAGATGTAAAACCTAATTTTCAGGGTTAATCTTTTAAGATATATTGCCACTCGCCTACGTATTTGAACTTATAAAGCAATCATGGCCGTTATCGCGTGCCATTGTAAAACATCGGGCTTTTGTCAAAATAAAATGTCGGCTGCATACGGATATCAATATTTCAGATCATTATTACTCTCGTGAGTCCATCAGAAGAGTTATCCTGAGTAATACACTCAGCGTACGACTATTTGGTTGTGCCCTCCTTGCAGTTTTATTCTCCCTATAGAGAACTGCTTGCCTGCACAATACTAAACAAGAATTCTTGTGTTGTTTAGGAAAGTGTAGCACATCTCGCCAAGATAACATGACAGTTGGAACGTTACGATGTTTTACAGCATAAGCTGTTGTGAGATTACAACAAGGGCCGTTTTCGGCGCCGTAGTTGTCCGCCGCCGCCGACATTGTCCGCCGGTGTCCGTAAGCACTATCACACCAATTTTTTTAGGAAAAAATAACCAATACTGAGGAGGATTGGAGCCCATGTCCGTTTTCGTGGCAGTCGGGCATTCTACCACTAACCTACACCTGCGCTTGAAAAATCATCCCTCAAAGATCTAAACAGCTCTAAGGCCTGCCGAGGAATCGGATTAACAAATGCAATGTTACGTGGCAAAATAGTAATACGCCACTAAGCGAAGTGGATCGCATAAAGAGTGCGACGAATCATTTGAAAGAACATAGGGGTGCATGCTTTGTAGCTACGCACCCATTACAGAGGCATCATCAACATCATCATTATGAAATGATATTCGTCAACTTTACCGTGATCATTATTACAAAGCGCTGCCTCGTGAATCAGTTTTTTTTTATCGTGCCATGCGTCACGCGACAGGCGACGCGCGCGCAGCCCGACAGCAACCTGACTTCTTCTTCTCCTCTGTAAGTTGTCACGTACCCAATGCACATACCCAATTAAGGTAAAATTCTGTTGCTTGCAATTAGAAGTTTCATAATTGCTAAACATACCTGACTTGGTACTTGATATACCTGATGGCCCGATCACTTGGCCAGATCGTCGACCATTTACAATGGCCTGTAAGAAGGTCGCTCCTCCATCTTACACTGTCACTGTGCTGCGATTCCGCGCATGCCTGGTGTTTTTCGTTGCGCCTTCGTATTATTAGGAAAAAGCTGTCTGTGAATGGTCTATGCCGCTGTAGCTTTAGTGTGCCACGTTTTTTTTAAATGGTCACAAGTCTGAGGGGACATGAAACGCAGGCAAATCCTTAACACTAAGGTAGGACTGAAAGAGAAGTAGAACGATGTATTTTTTTTTTCGAACCACGTCAAAGAGAGCGAAATCCTCCCCATTTTGCCTTCCTAAGTACCAAGGGAAATTGAGATTTCAATATTGCCGCTTTCTAAGAATTCGAGGCTCTTTTCTTTATTTGAAACTGATGAACCTCGCTTATTTATATGCTGTATGGCTGGCTTCTCTATGGGCCCTCGCGGCACCCTATTCAAAATTGTATTCTATTCTCTGAGTTACGCAAAGCTTGCACTGTGATACGAATGGAATATAGTACATGTTCCTAACGACAAAATAAATTTTTCAGTCAAATACCACATTTGCGCACTGCTTAACTGCTCAAAAGATAATAGGATTCAAAACCGAATAACTCTTACAGGCTTTTTCACTCAGCTGTAAATCTCCTTCACAAATCGTCTAACCTACACAAGTATGAAAAATTAGTAATGCTACCTAACCAAAATATACTGCTGCCTACACCACAAAGGCTAATTCATAGTGCCCCTTCCAGTAGTTAATTACCTTCCATGCCTGATATCTCATGAAACTCTCAAGAGAAAATGATAAAACGCAACATTATATGATATTTTATGTAGGTTAATTTAAAGCTGACTCCTAAATTGTAGCAGTTAGGCGACAGCCCATCATCACTGTATTTATGGAAGAGCTATCGTGCTTGTAACTCTTTTTCCCCGTAAAACAGTTCACCTCGGTAATAAGACAAAGAACGCACCCCGTAAAAAAAAAGAACAACTGCAATAAGTGAAGAAATTTTATGATTAAAGGTGATAGAAGGAAATGTTAACGGGTGACGTTGCCTCAATAAACGTAACTCTTATCGTACGCATTTTTACCCTGTACCGTTGTTGGCACTAAACACTAGAAAATGCGAAGATGTTTCGATGTAACGACTCGTACAACTTTATATCTGTTCTTGATAAAATGCAGTGCAGAGCACTCGAAATGCATTCAAAATTGAAGTACGAGTACCTTGTTGTCTTCATTCTTGTACTGCTCCTGAAAAAGAAGGAACCTTTTAATTAGAATGTACTGTTTCGCTAAAAACGAAATGCACGCTCACCTAGGGATTGTGCATCTCGGTTACACCGCTTCCTGATGCGTTCTAAAAAATTTGCATGCTTAGAATGACGAGCGGCCTGAAGTTTTACCAAAATTGGTTTTCTGACAGCCATCTGTACATGCACAGTTAATTTGATACACCCTCTGTTTTTGATGGCAGTGGTCAAGTCTCGCAAAACAATCTTTACAAAAAGATCCTATATCTAAAGCGTAGTTCTCTAATTTACAAGGTAATATTGCAATTACTGCCAATATTCATCAGTTGTTGTCCTTTTGTGGGGTTTAACGTCCCAAAACCACCATCTGATTATGACAGACGCCGTAGTGGATGTCTCCGGAAATTTCGACCACCAGGGTTTCTTTAGCGTTCACTGACATCGCACAGCACACGGGCCTCAACATTTCGCCTCCATCGAAATGCAGCTGCCGCGGCCGGGATTCGATCCCGCGACCTTCGGATCAGCAGCCGAGTACCATAGCCACTAGACCACCGCGGCGGGGCAATATCCATCAGTGGAGCACATTCAAAGAATCTGTCGACATCATGTTCATGAATTACACTTGGAAAACTCAGTTTTTTAGTTGTACTATCGGGTTGCTCATCCGAAAAAACAAGTAAAATGTCGTGAGGAATAACCGTGCAGAGTAATCTGGAACTACAGTTATGCCGCTTAATGATGTAAGCTTACAGCAGAGACGTCGAGGTACACTGTGATTCTTCACAGACTTCAGGGTTTTAGATGATGTTTATTTGGCCGAACTTACTACAGACTTTCGCTCAGAATTACAGTTTTAAACGATGAAATATTATGAAATATTACGTTCAGCATGTCCCTTATGAAAACCCCCAATGGTGCAGTTTGCAATTTAATTTAGAATGGGAAAAGAAAACGCCAATTCAAGATGACTGCGGTGACGCGTCACACAAAGCTAGTATCAGGAGCGCAGTGTTGCATTAAGTTAATTCACGACCTCAGCCACATAAAATCTCCTGGCAAATTCATTGTAATTTATAGAACTTTGAGCTATGCGCCAAAATTAGGGATTCGTTGAAGAGTGGTTCTTAAGAATGTATTTTCGCGCCATTAGTAGATTTGCGTGCTTGGCATCTAAGGAATACGACGCGTACAGTGTGGTTTCATGTCACCGGTACGTCAACAATGCTTGTTCGTGATTTGCCCCTCACCCTATCCTATTTTTCATTCAAGTGAATCACTCTTCCACACAAGCACTACCAGTGTATATGCGCCGAGACCATTAGACTATGTAGTGTGGTTAGTACTTGCTAGTTTTGCAAAAAAATGATTCGAATATTGTTTCTCCGCTCATGAACATCCAGTCACATGAACACTCATTTGGGCAAAGTGGCAGCGTGTTGCCCAACACGAATGCTTTTCTTCACGCCTGTTCAAAGCGATATTTGTTTAGTAAGCGAGCGAAGTACAAGCGGTAAACAAAAGACAAAGCTGAGACAGATCTGCACTAATGCCTTAGATAAGCGGTGAGTAGGCGAAGCTCGGCGACTATTTACAATGTATGTCGCCATAGCGAAACCGTTGCCTTTGACATTCTCGTAAATGTTGCACAACGTAACGACTGAATATCGCGTGTTTCTTTTTTAATGGTCTAGTACATGTTTCATTATCATAATCATTATCAGCCTATCTACGCCCACTGCAGGGCAAAGGCCTCTCCAATGGATCCCCAATTATCCCTCCTGTGCTAACTGGGCCCAATTTATCCCTGCGAACTTCCTGATCTCATCTGCCCACCTAACTTTCTGCCGCCCCCTGCTACGCTTGCCTTCTCTAGGAATCCACTCTGTTACCCTTAATGACCTACGGTTGTCTTGCCTTCACATTACATGGCCCGCCCACGCCCATTTCCTCTTCCTAATTTCTCTGAATATGTCCCTAACACGCGTTTGATCCCTAGCCCACTCCGCTTTCTTCTTGTCCTTTAAGGTTACACCTACCAGTTCCGTTTCATAGCTCGCTGCATCGTCCTCAATTTAAGCTGAGCCCTCTCAGTTAGCCTCCAAGTTGCTGCCCCGTAGGTGAGTACCGGTAAGATGCAGCTGTTGTACACCTTCCTCTTCCGAAACTGTTGTAAGTTACCATTCATTATATGACAATGCTTGCCGAATGCATTCCACCGCATTCTAATCCTCCTAGTTACCTCAACCTCATGATTCGGATCACGGGCCACTACCTGGCCTAAGTAGACATATTCACTTACTACTTCCAGTGCCTCTCCAGCTATCTGAAATCGCTGTGCTCGCCCAAGGCTATTGAACATTAGTTTCTTGCATATTAATTTTCAGGCCCACTGTTATATTTTGCATGTCAGTAATCCTGCTTAATAATTCATCTCCCGAGTTACTTAGCAAGACAATGTCATCAGCTAATCGGAGGTTACTGAGGTACTCCCCATTAACCCTTACACCCACCTGTTCCCAATGCAAGGTTTTAAATACGTCTTGTAAACATGCTGTGAATAACATTGGAGAGATTGTGTCCCCTTGTCTTACGCCCTTCCTTATGGATATTTTGCTGCTCTCCTTATGGAGGGGTTGGTGTCTGTGTACCCGTTGTAGATGTTCTCCAGTAGTCTTATGTAGTGCTCCTCTACGCCCTGATTACTGATGACTACTGAGGTATCGACCGAGTCAAAGGCTTTCTCGTAATCTGTGAAGGCTATATACAGGGGTTGATTATACTCCGCGCCTTCCTCTATCATTTGATTGATAGTGTGAATATGGTCTACTCTTGAGTAGCCCTTACGAAACCCTGCTTTTTTCTTAGGTTTACTGAAATCTAAGGTGGCACAAATTTTGTTAGCGAATAGGGATAACGTATAGCGAATATAGAATAAGGATGGCATAGTGATAATAGCCGAGGATTTTTACAGAGATCTCTACAGTAGTCGCGATAACCAGAATAGTGAACGAAGAAGCAGTTTAGAAGAGGCTGATATTCCACCAGTATCTGACAGAGGAAGTCATGAAAGCTTTGAAATAGGTGAAATCAGGAAGGGCACCCGGTGAGGATCAGATAACAGCAGATCTGTTAAAGGATGGTGGGCAGATTATACTGGAAAGACTGGCAAGC
Source organism: Hyalomma asiaticum (assembly GCA_013339685.2). NCBI lineage: Eukaryota > Metazoa > Arthropoda > Arachnida > Ixodida > Ixodidae > Hyalomma > Hyalomma asiaticum. The sequence continues at coordinate 31,730,141 of CM023490.1, read as the reverse complement.
CTATATACCCAATGCCGAATGGCTGCGAGCATACCGGAATCTTGGAATGCGAACATCATCGTAATCCATAAGAAAGGCGACACAAAGGACTTGAAATAGTAGAGGCCGACTAGCTTACTGTCAGTCATCTACAAGGTATTTACCAAATATATGCTTATCAATCTCTTGTTTACCGAGACGTCGCTAACCTATGTAGCTTGTAAACTAGAACACCGCGAGAGTGACACGAAGACTCGGAAGGAAAATAACGTTAATATTTTTGAAAGATAGATTGCCTGCAGGCCTAATGTCCCAGCGCATCATCAGAGCCTTATATGGGGAAAGTGAACACCGTGCTACCTTCGTACCTTGGTACCAAAGCGGGTCGGCTACATTCTTTTGTGGCAGTCCAATTTCAGAAGGCTAAGCCCTCATATTCACAGACTAATTAAGAGCCATTCGTCTACTGGGAAACTGGAGGCAAGCGAAGATTGGCGTGCCTATGCTTTTCTCCTTCATTTGCTGGTTCATTCAATCATTCACTATTCAAATCCTTCTTTGCGTCTCTCTGTGTATGTTTCTTTCTATTGATTCCATCATTCTTGCTTGCTTGCTCTCATTCTTGATGGCTTGCTCTCCCTGTTTTTTATCTCTTTTTTGTTCCTTGCTTACTTTTTGTCATCGGTTCCTAGTTTCTTTCCTATCATTATTCATAATATCCTTCTTTTCCCAGACGTACATCGTTCACTTGGATCTCAGATATGCTGCCATCATGTTTGTTCTTCAAGCGCGCCATAAAAACTGTGCTATCTTCTTTCTCTTCTTGCGCTTCAATACACATAAAACACAGAAGAAAGAGGTGCGCTCGCACTTGTCTAACGATGACCACTGTTTTCTCGTGCACTAAATTCAGCATCGTAAACGACACGAGTCTTGTAATAGAAGCTGAAATTGAATATCACAATGGGGATTTATTCCTTCCGCCGTTTGAGTAAACAAATGACTGCTTCATTTAACGGGGCTTTGTCTGATTTGCACGTCACCCAAGGCAGCATAGTTCTTTAAATGTTCCATGTTTTTACGAATTAAAGAGGATACCCACCCACGAGGTGGCCATGTGCCATGAACAAATGCCAAAAAAATGTGGGTGATCCCTCTGTCATTGGAATGGGTGTAACAGAAAGTGAAACGTGTCTTCGCGCATAAGCAGCAATACTTTTAGAACATATGTAAGCGATTTAGAGCAATAATGTGCCCTACTAGGGACAGCTGTTCCAACCCTTCCAGAAACGAAACGAATCTAGTTGCAGGAGGTGGGTTGGATGCTCTGCACATGTGAACGAACCCCTTGCATGTACACATCAGCTGCACCTCCACACTTCACAGGCATCTTTAACACTTGCACAAAAGCGAAAGCTCTCGAAAGACTCATATTTTTCGGAAGACGCTGCACTGAACACGCCAGCGCACTAGGTAAATCTGCCATAAACCAGGAGCGTTCGCAAACGGTGAAACCATAGAGAGAACTCGTTTCCCCTATGATGAAACCTTGCAAGCGAAACTGAACTGTTTGTGAGTGCCTCGTTTTGTGAACGCAGACTGATGATCATGATTGTGGTTCGGTTAGGAAAGGACGCTAATTTCTGCAGCCTATGTAGGGAGCAGACTAAGCGTCCGTGGGGGTGGGGGAAAGGGAGTGAAAGAGATAGAGATGAGAGAAGGGCCGTAGTGGAGGGCTCCGGAAATTTACACCACCTGGGGTTTTTTAACGTGCACTGACAACGCACAGTACACGGGCCTCTGGCATTTTCGCCTCCATCGAAAATGCTACCGCCGCGGCCGGGATCGAGCCCGCGTATTTTGGACGGCAGCCGAGTACCGTGACCACTACACCACCGCGGCGGACATAACGCACACTTCGCTGTGCGAAAGGCGCATCATTCGCTTGTAGGTGAGCGTCTTTGCGTTCCTGGAGTAGAGCGGGCTGCAAAGCAACTGGCGATCATATATGCCGCACGAGGCAAATTATGTAGCGACCGTGGTTGAAGCAGCGCGCCGGCAGACCGAGAAGGACGACGAAGCCGGACTACTGAAGCGCTAACTGCCGGCGCGCATATTAACAAACCAATTTACGACTTCGCTTCATCGTTCCTAGGTAGCGGCAATTTCGCTTGTTAAATATCTTTGCTTTAACCAGACATAAACTGGATGCTAATTGCAAACCGGTGCAGTAAAGATATAAGGCCGGTATCTTCCTCCATTTTGCAAGTTGGTCGGTGGTGTTCTGGTAGCGATTCCAGCTCATGCACAACCCTGGTTGGTTGTGGGTTCGAACTTCAGCGAGTGTAACGTTCTATCTAAAATGAGCGTTTATTAAATGCGAATGCATTTCTTAGTCGGGCTATGTCAGGCGCATCCGGCGGCGTCCGCATCTCTCCGCTCTCACTCCCTCTCCCATAGCAACAGCTGCGGGCGCGCGCGCTTATCCTCGCCCCTAGCAACCGGAGCAGGTGAGCAGGTGGTGCGGGCGGAGTAGCGGAGCGCTCTCTGGCGTGTGAGGGCGCTCGCATCGCGGGACCTCGGCGGAGCTTCCGCGTGTGTGGAGAGAGTGTAGGAGAGGGTAGGTGCAGTGCTTCGCCGCTCCTTCTCTCGCCGTTCGCTCTCTCTCCTCCCTGCGCCCCACTCCCGTTCGCTCGCTCGCACGTATATATAAATGCGCATTCGCATTTCCTCACGATTCCCTTCGGGGAGGTGGGGGCATTTTTTTCGGGCATCTACTTCCGTTACGGAAGTACGTCACACGGAATTTTTGTTGGACCCCGGCATAAAAGACTTTCGTGTTAAAAAAAGAAAACTCACAGCCCAGCGCAAAATACTTTATTCTTCTCTCCCTGCTGGCTGAAACGGAACACTTTTCGTGAGGCAGCAGTGGGTCTTGAAGAAAGGTAGCCGATAGTTTCTATGTTTCCCGCTTCAGAAAAAAAATATCTGGCCACTCTTGGGAAGACATCACTCGAGCTAGCATAGCTCTGTTGATGTGCCCTCTCTCGCGATAAGCTTCTCTTTCTTTTTGGTACATTGTTTCCGCTCTTTTTTTCCCATCAGATAATCCATCTTGCCCAACTACACCGCTCTCCCGATTATTATATTATGAGGTTTCCTTTTAATCAGCTTCGCGATTCTAGCTTTGCTCTTGATGCTTGTTATCCGCGCGTTATTTAAGGACTGCAAGGTATAGACTACCTTCTCTAGAGCCACATCTCACGCGGAGAGTGAGGCAGCGGCCGTATTTTGTCGTTAATCTTGTTATCGACGGCTTGTTTTGATGCTTCGGTGGTAGCTTACTGCAATGGTGGTAGCTTGCTGCAATGTCAACAACGTAGTTGTGCAAGGTAGGCCTACTCTGTCCGAGGCAGCCATGTCGAACCTCGAGAAGCACGCCTTCAACGAGCGTCTCATCGACGAGGTTAAAAAAGAAAACGCTATATGGGACATGTCGAGCCCACACTACAAGTCCCAGCTACTCAAAGAAGTAGCGTGGCGTCGTATCGCAATAGCGATGGGACGCGCAGGCAAACATCTACGACGCAGTTTCCAAGGTGCGTCGTAGCGTAGCGGCGTAGCATCCGGGGGCCCCCTCGAGGTCACTGCAGGTACTACTGTCGCGGTTAAACAAAAGATTGCGAAAAAAAGGGAGTCGCCGAACACTTTTATGTCTTTTTTCTCACAAAAAAAGCAATAATAAATTTATCATCTGGTCATTTATCTAGTTTTAAATTCTTTTTTGCAATTTACGTGCGTGCACGCGATAGTTTTCAATCTAGCAACAATGGCACTTTGTCGCCAACATGTGGTTGCAGCCGCCGCGACGCGACAGCGCGACGGAGCTCATTTGTCGCTGTCGCTTGTCGCTGTCGCTCGAAAATCGCGTGCATGCGGTTGGGCCTTAAGACCCCAGGTACGTGAGCGAGAAGCGGCGTGCAAACGTCGTCAACGAGACGCGGCTCCGGACGCTGCTCGTGGACGCAAGCGCCCACCTTGGTGCCTTCCAATACAACGACGGCACCAAGCAATAAAGACACACTTTAACTTTACACTCCTTTCCTTCGCTTCTCGTTCATTTAATAAATAAGAATAATAAAGACGAAATAACAATTAAGCATTCCCAAACCATACCCAATTACGCACCATTCACGCGATAACCCCACCACGCCGCGACGAATTTACTCGTGTTCCCCCCGTGGGAAGATGCGGGCGGCATTTTTTTAACAATGCATGTTTTTGATACAATATTTAGGATATTCCTAATAAACCTATACCTAAGGACCCATTATTGGCTGATTATGTAGCGCAACATTGTAGTAAAGCGCGTAGGAATTTTCACGCAGTTCCTCACTTAATCCGTACGTCTGATTTGTCAGCAATTGCGCTGCGCCTTATTGAGAACATCTGCGTAATCAAATTACTTCTAGGAATGTAGCAGCGACTGACATCTGTTTCACTACTTCAGCTAAATATATTTTTAGAGGAGCTGTTACGCCGTGCTAGGCTGGTGCCGTGGACGTTCTCAGTGTCAAGCTAATGGAGAGAATGCTAAATCAGGAGAGGAGGCACATGTAGAGAAATATATAAGTGAAGAAGTAAATAAATAAAACAAACTAGTAGGGCATGCAGCCTTCTTCGTAGAACATGAATTTATGTTCTGCGCTGAACGGTTGTGTTATAGCGACAATTGATTGTCACACAACTTACTATGGGTGACAGAAAGAGAACCTGAGAGGAAAAGAGAAAGGAATAAAGAAACAAATACGGAGAGAAAAGGAAAGCGACAAGTCAAGAGAGAGAAACAGAGAACGAGAAAAATAGAAAGAAAAAAAGACAAGGGGATTTAAAGGTACGTGTGGCTTGCCTAAACCATTACTTTTTCCTTTGCTAACCTTTGCAATGCATTGGGAAGCCCCACATCCCCTCTGGTCATTGCTGTTTGAGCCAGCCCAGCCGGGCCTAAATTTTTTTCGCGCTATATTTTTTTTGCATAGCAAACAAGATGCAATTGTACTTACAGGATATCAGCGTACAATAGGCACTCCAATGTGCGTTCCGATCCTTCCAGAGGTTTTGCTAGAAACTTAGATATAACGCATTCGCAATCAGTCTGCATCCAGTCATTCACGTCCATCATTTGAAGGTGTAGGCTGCTTTCGCTCTGAAGGAACTGCAAGGAAAGAGTATTAATTCATTCAGCAAAATTGAAGTGCAAGAAGAAAAGCATAATAATGCAGGAATTCTTTCTTCGCAGATTGTCTCTAACGTTATATTTCCAAGCGAGTTTCCAGAAATGTCAAAATACACAGACCAACAAGAAAGGGTCGCAGTATGTTGAGTGAACAAAAGTTCTTTTTTTTTCTTTATCTCGAAACCAGTGAAATTTTCAAAATAATTGGTCGGTTTACCATTGCACATGTCTCGTGTGTAAGAAAATGTATTTTATTTTGTGAGCGTTTTGAAATGCGCGTGAAGACAGTCGTGGAGCCTGACGGAGAAAGGCATACAGCTATAGCACGAGCGACGTAGAAGAAAAAGGCTCGCTTAGAACAAAACCGAAAGATGGATTTCTTTCGTTTTCAAAGTGCACTTGTTGACGACACGAAGAGTGCTATGTCTGTCGACTATGTATAATGTTATTAAGCAATTTGGCGCAGCCGAAACAAAGATACATTATGTGGTTGACATTCATTGAGGACCAGCGCACTGACTCTGGTGCTCAAGCAATATCAATTGGAGCTTGAAGCTGTCGTTAAGCTTCACTAACCCTGCTGTGCGTCTGAATTTCATTTTAAATGAAACGTCCGTTTCGTCAGGTGTACTTTCGTAATGAAATTCAATAAAAGTCAGCACTCTGATGCACATGTTCGACAATCTGCTGTGGACACCACGGAAAAGCACTTGTTTTTCGCCAATATTCGTCTCATGAGTAGCTGGCAGTGCTGCGAACCATTAATGTTCAACAGCAGCCACTTTTACAGCTAAGTGCAATTATTGAGAATGTGGCTACCGCGTTATTGCAATAGGAAAGCGACTGATCATCATCACGAATGATATGCCCAGTCCACAGAAGAAGAATGTAAGATGTGCAGCTCCGGGCCCGCGCCAGCACGCGTGAGGGTCGCGTTAAAGGCCAGGTTCGAAGAAATTTCAGTGTTCACAGACCTGAATGAACTTTTCAATGCATGTTCCCTTTGAAGTGTGTAGATTTGGGCTTGTTGGTGAAACATGACTGAAGTGACTACAGCGCTCAAGACACAAGGACAAAAGAAGAGAGCACACTCTGCGCTGACTTTCAATCAGCGCTGTGTGTGTCCTCTTGTCGTTGTGCCTTTCGCGCTGTACTCACTTCAGTCATGTTCCCTTTGGTACTGTAATAATATATGCGGAGCCAGGCAGTCGCGAGTGTGATGAAGATGGCATTACGTACGGTATTACTAGTTTAATAAGCGGTAAAGAACAACAGGCGACTGTCTGATGAAGCTTTGACACTTAATAGGAGGCACTCCATTTGCGGGGAAGCAAGAATGTCGTACAAATGGCGATTTTAGGCACAAAATCCTGAACTGCGTCCCGAATGGAAGGAACGTTTGCTGACTACTTTTAGAATCAGGTTGACCGCTGGTAAGAGGCAATATTCTACCACTTCAAACCTGGAGTGCCACCCGAGTACATCCTTGAGAAGCAGAGGCTTCTTTGCTTGGCTGGACCTGGATTGTCACAGTCGTCGCTTGTTTTACTTATGATCGATGGCTTACCTAGTGTCTTGCACGACAGGTATTACTGAAAGCTCCGACAACGGTCGAAGCGCTCCTTGAGCTACTTAAGCGGTTACCGCACTCCTGGGCTAAGCGAGGATTTACAACCAGGCGAGACGTTTCATAGACGCCAAGTATCAGTCACTTCGACCAAAAGTGTTTTCTGAGTTGGGACATGTCAATTCAAGTGTAGGTGATAGCTTGACGCTTGCACGTAAACACAGGCATTAGACACATGAGTACAGTGATGTAGCAAAAGATAACCCTGAACACGCCAGGGCAAAGGACAAGACATCGTCAAGTTTGTTGCATATAAAACTCGATGTGAACAGTTAGCCTATGTGAGCTATTGTAGGGAGCGGAGCTTCGGTTTCAGTGTTAAAGGGCAGCAAAGCAAACGCCGAGGGCATATTCATGGGCAGAACTGTGATAGTACGGAGCTATGACGGCTGTCAAAACGAAAACTGCGAACGGATGAGGCTGAAGTTTAAGCCCCAGTTAGTCTACAAACCTACAAGCATTGGTGTTAGAAGGCGTTGAGTATGAGTTTTTACTCTCTGCCCCAGACATGAATTTGCTAAATATTAATACACACTGAGATGATATTCCCACTGTGAGCCAAGATGCACTGCCAGTGGAAAACGGAAACGAAATTTATGATGCGATGAAATGAGACTATTCCCACCATTTTTCCGGAAATACACTGTACTGGTGGTTATCCCCCAGAAACAGAACGGTTTTAAGTTCCGTTTAAACTACGACGCAGTGGTAGTACGCAAGGAGCCTTACAGCCTCACTAGAGAAACAAAACCGTGCCTGAAATGATAGCTTAGGAATATACTGGATGGGGGGGGGGGGGGGGGTATCACCCGTCCGTTCGTATGACCGAAAATTTCGGCACCATGCACTCCGGCATTTTGTCATAATCATGTCTTCGATAAGAGATGTATAGCATCGGTAGATTATTATTATTATTATTATTATTATTATTATTATTATTATTATTATTATTACCTATTACTCCACCACCACGTTTTCACCGTGATTCGGAGCTACGCGTTGTGGATCGTACGGAAACCTCTTCGGCCAATGTCATAGTAAGTGCAAGGACGGAAAAGAAAAAAAAAAAGCACATGCACCTTCTGGAGCCATGGAGTCGTCCACTTTGTTAGTGGCTCAACGACCTCAGCAGCAGAGGGCTACGTTTGTGTCCAAATTGAGCCCTGACACTACAGCTGCTGACCTCAAGAAACACATCGAATCTGTTGACCTTTCTGCCCTTTCCTGCCGGCGGCTCAAAACGAAATATTCTTCTTGCTCCTCGTTCTACGTCAGTGTTGACGAAGATACATTGGAACGTCTGAATGACTTGTCAATGTGGCGGTGCGGCTGCATTTTCAAACCATTGCGTGGGACTCTCCACGACGATATTCTTCATCCCTCAGAGTGCGCACCCGTAAGGAACGGTGCCGTGTAATTTCGATATACTTTATCAGAACGCCCACTTAGACGCGTGAATTTTTTGCTAATCTTGTTTCGTCTTTTTTTAACCTTACTGTGATTTCTGAAACGTGGCCGCGCAGTGAAATTCCTTCATGTGACTATCTTCCGTCGAACTACACCACCTTCCGCATTGATCGGGACTTCTGTTCAGCTAAGCAAAAAGGTGGTGGTGTATTGATCGCTGTAGAAAGTTCTCTAAGATCTGTTAGACGCAAGGACATAGAAATGATTTCTGAATCGCTTTGGGTCGAAATTAGGTTTGTGAGATGCGAAAATTGTACATTGGTTGTTTCTATGTACCACATGGTGTTTCACCAATCGCTTTTATTCGGATCATCTCTACTATTGAAAATGTGGTAATGTCACATAATAAGCACAGAATTATTGTACAGAACGACTTCAACACGCCTGGAATTGACTGGACCACACTTAATTTTTCTTATCATCATTCCTCAGAGAACAAGTGCAGCGTACTGTTAGATTTTCTCGCATTTAATTCGCTACAGCAACACAATAGTAGCGCCAATTCCTGTGGTAACGTCCTAGATCTGTTTATTTTAAATAACCTATCGAAGTAGCACTCTCTCACATCTCTTTTGTTCGTCCTGACAAATTTCACCCACCACTCAAACTAACACTCTGTATGTCACCAGAAACAACAAGCTTTCCTGGAAAAATCGACAAAACGCCCAGATTTGCCTTTAAGCGAGGCGACTACGTTGGCTTGTACCATGACTTGTCCACCACAGATTGGTCACTGCTAACTGACAAACCCAATGTTGATGATCAAGTCGAAAAGTTTACCGAACTCATCTTGACCAGCATGCGCAAGTTCATTCCCCAGTATACACCTAATCGTTGTAAATATCCCTCTTGGTTCTCATCGAACTTATGAGTGCACTAAAACGTAAAGATAAGCGTGCACTAAAACGTAAAGATAAAACGTAAAGTATAAATGTTCTCAGTCAGCTCATTTGAAGGAAGAATTCTCTCGTTTTCGTACTCTTTGTAAGCGCCTTTACCAACGGGATCGCCGTCTATATATTTCATTTTTAGAAAAAAGCGCGTTTTACAGGCCGGCTGAGTTTTGGAAGTATGTACGGAAACGGTCGAGGAAGAGTGGCGAGTCCTTCAGGATTCTGGACTCAAGTGGAATAGAAGTTCAAGCCGTCGGTAACCGTTTTGCCATGCATTTCTCATCTGTTTATAACTCCCCAGCCTCTTTATCTAGTAACGGTCGACAGGTTAAGGCAGTTGGCACAGCTGATGCGGTGTCGCAAGACGAAGATTCCATATCACAATGGCTTAAGCACTTGAAACCATCCTTTTCAACTGCCCCAGATGGCATCCCTTCTGCCATACTAAAAGCCTATGGCGGTATACTTGTACCAGCATTGACTACCATATTTAATAAATCTCGGAATGCTTCAACTTTTCCTAGGAAGTGGAAAACTGCTCGTGTTTTCCCAGTACGTATTTAAGTATGGATGTAAATGTGACGTCTCGAACTACCGCTCTATTTGCCTTCTTTGTGCCGCATCAAAAATATTTGGGCTTGCTCTCCACAAAATATTGTCTTTTGATGTAAAAAATTCATTGATTGCGGAATCAGCATGGGTTTCTCGCTGGCCTCTCAACTTTCACTAATCTTGCCAGTTTCATGATGCAAGTCTCCACGCCTATATCGCAGACGCTGTTTACTGTGACCTTAGCAAAGTTTTTGACATTGTCAGCCATTCACTGCTTGTGGATGAACTTGCGCACTTCGATGTTGATTCTTCAACTGCGAATCTCCTGCATAGCTATCTTCTTGATAGATCATGTTATGTTGCCGTTGATGGCCAAACGTCTCCTTTCTACAAAGCTACTGGTGGGGTTCCCCAAGGGTCGGTATTGGCCCCACTCATGTTTTTAGGGGCGAAGCTCCTTTTAGTCTAACCATGTCACGCGTCAGTCGTCAGGCGTAAACCGCGTGCCGGGAGGCACGCGCTCGCCCTCGGCGCGTGCCTCTCTCTCTCTCTCTCCCGGCGCGTGCCTCTGCTGTCTTGTGAGAGAGACAGAGAGAGAGCGAAAGTCGCGCGTTGGCTATGGAAACGCTCTTAGAGGAGCGCTCTACCAGCTCGCAAAGAAGAACGCGCCCTCATCCGCGAGAGGCGAGCTTGACGCAGGCAGCGTCTTCTAGCGAGTTTCTTGATTGAGAAATACCGACTGCTCGCGTTGGAGAAGCGTTCACCGGCAACCCATATATATATTGATACGGTGCGTCAAATGGTAGTGGAGCAGCAGCAGCAGCAACAACAACAAGGAGGTACAGAGAGCAGCGAAGAAGAAGAGAACGACATGCAGTGCCGCCATATCGATTGCCGCCCAGCTACCTCGAATAAACCCTTCTACACGCCCCGTAACAGAGTGGTGGAGGTGCAGGGTACCTGATCACCCACAACGGAATCTCTACTCGTTGCACTTCGTCGCAGCCGTCGCCTTGCAGGACTTGCACAATCGCCAACGGGAAGCATGCCCCGAGAAGCTGAATCTCCGAGGACAACGGCCCCAGGCCCTTCTCAACTGTACAAGGAGCCACCAAGCTTTTCCGGCGCTTGCGGTGAGCACGTAGACGAGTGGCTGAAGCAGTACCGACGGGTGAGCAAACAAACATAATGGTTGGGATTCCAATGCTCAACTGTCACACGTTGTTTTCGCGCTCACGGACACTGCTCTTATGTGGTACGACAACCACGAGGACGTACTTACGAGCTGGGAGATATTTGTGGAAGAGTTGAAGAAGTGCTTCGGTCACACTGTCACGAAGAAGAAGCGAGCTGAACAGACCCTGTCCCAAAGGGTCCAACTCTCCGGTGAGACCTGCACTATGTACACAGAAGAGGTCCTTAAGCCGTGCAGAGTTGTCAATGCTGGAATGAGTGAAGAAGATAAGGTGGGACATCTTCTTAAAGGGATACCTGAAGATGTCTACCAGTTCTTGATAGCCAAAGACCTGATGTCTGTAGCGGACATAATCCAACATTGCCGCACTTTTGAAGCCCTCAAGATGCGTCATATCGCGCCGAAGTTTGGCCGTTTGACTAATGTACCGACAGTGGCCAGCATCGACACAAGTGCACTATCACCATCCGATTTGGCGTCCACGATAAGACAAATAGTACCCGAAGAGCTGCTCCGGTGCCACGAAAGCGGGCGCTGCGTTGGCCACGACCCTCGACACAACGATCCGGGTTTGTCATCTGCTTCACGGCAACCATCTGTCAATGCAGCGAGCGTAGACGATTATAGATCTGCGCATCAGTCTCAACCCGCGAACCGATTTCACCTGAACAACGAGCAGCAGCGCCGCGCTCCCTATCCCACGCAGCGGTACCGTACTCCACATCCGATGGTTACAGGATACAGAGGCTACGAAAACCGCGACAGATACCCCATGCTGGTCGACGGATATGAAGGCTTCGAGCATCACCGCGAAATCCGGCCTTCCCCTGTGTGCTATAGTTGCGGTGTCCCAGGGCACATCGCCAAATTTTGCGACCGTCGCCGAGCCTTTCGAGAAGAGCCCGTACGCTCGTCGTACCAGGCAAACTATCGACCCCCGTCCGCTTCATGGCCAACATGCCGCCAGCCACTCGTCCGTTCCGGAACACATCACCAGCCTCCGATAGAAGCATAACACCACCGCCTGCCCCACGTGCTCCGCGGTCTCCATCGCCGCGGCGTCGCCTGTCATCACCACCAAACTAGGTAGTGCGGCCGATGGGGGTGAGGTCGCTGGATGCCGTTCGCTGACAACCGATATTCCTCCGCTAGTTTTTATGCTCAAAAACGAAGTTTATGTGCTTGTAGATGGTGTGCCTACTATGGCTCTTGTGGATACAGGGGCAACAATTTCTGTAATGAGCCTTAGTTTTAAAGTGCTACTGGGACAAAAAGTGATGTTTTCGTGGAAAACTATTCCCACGTTCCGTAGTGTTAGTGGTGACCCGTTATGCCCTGTTGGTGTTTGTACCGCGGACGTGTGTTTGTGTGGATAACTGTTTACAACCGAATTTGCCGTTATTGCTAGATCTACCCACGACGTTATTTTAGGTATAGATTTCTTGCAGGAGTGTGGTGCAGCAGTTGATTGTGGTAGCGGGGAGCTCTCAATACAGCGAGAGGGTGTGGCCGGACTCATGGAGAACTGTCCACGTGAAGAAAGCGAGAGCGTCTTTTGTGTTTGCGAAGATACAGTCATTCCTGCACTCTGCACAGCATGCGTCCCGGTAGTTTGCTCTGGTACCGAACATACCACATTTGATGCCGCGACAGAGTCTCTTCATTCGGTTTGTGTAAAGAAGAACGTTTTGGTTCCGCATTGTTTAGTGTCGGTAGTTGAAGGACATGCTGGATTATGGGCAATGAATTACGCGGCCCAGCCCATACTTCTACCTGCTGGCATGAAGCTTGCTCTCTTCACAGAAAAAACACCAACGTTCCTGGCTGCACTGGAATCTGAAGCTACAGACGAGCCCCTCCATACCAGCAGTTAGACTCCAAACTACTCCAGATGGTGAGCAAGTCGCTCTGCACGAGTGAACGACACAAATTAGTGACTGTTCTCTCCCAGCACTCACAAGTGTTCGACTTTGCACAGAAGGACCAGACATTCCCAATTCCGATGTCTCGAGTACGCCATCGCATAAATAAAGGATCAGCGCACCCTATACGCCAGAAGCCGTACAGAGTATCTCCGAGTGAACGCAAGATAATTGGTGAGCAAGTACAAGAAATGCTGCACAAGGGAGTAATTCAGGAGTCCGCCAGTCCCTGGGCGGCACCTGTAATTCTTGTCAAAAAGAAAGACGGCAGCTGGCGCTTCTGTGTTGATTACCGGCGGCTAAACGAAGTCACGACGAAAGATGTCTACCCCCTTCCGCGCATAGATGACGCCTTAGACTGTCTTCATTCTGCTTCTTATTTCTCTTCCGTAGACCTTAGATCCAGCTATTGGCAAATCCCGATGCATACAGAGGACAAAGAGAAAACAGCCTTCGTAACTCCCGATGGCCGTTTTGAATTTAACGTTATGCCGTTCGGCTTGTGCAACGCGCCTGCTACCTTTGAACGTTTCATGGACACTATTCTACGAGGTTTAAAATGGGAGATATGCATGTGCTATCTTGACGATGTCATTAACTTTGGGCGCACATTTAACGAGCACAACATGCGTCTCAGCATTGTTCTCGCCTGTATACGGAAGGCTTGTCTTGTGCTGAACTGAAAGAAATGCCATTTCGGTGAGCGTCAAGCCTTGGTTTTGGGACATCTCGTGGACAAAGATGGCGTTAGGCCTGATCCTGCAAAAACCGAAGCTGTTGAAGCATTTGAACCACCAAAGTCTGTAAAGGAACTCCGCAGTTTTCTAGGGCTCTCCTATTTCAGGCGGTTCATTCCTCGATTTGCTGACATAGCTTATCCTTTGACCAGCCTCCTGCACAAGAACGCGTCTTTCGAGTGCACGCCTGAGTGTTCTGCTTCCTTTCGACAACTGAAGTTCCTGCTCACGTCGCAACCGATCCTCCGACATTTCAATCCTTCCGCGCCAACAGAGGTCCACACAGATGCGAGTGGTGTTGGTCTTGCTGCTGTCCTGGTTCAACGCTTCGAGGAAAAAGAACACGTACTCGCCTACGCAAGTAGGTCACTCAGCAAACCTGAGCGTAACTACACGGTGACTGAGCAAGAATGCCTTGCTGTTATTTTTCCCGTGCAGTGGTTTCGGTCGTACCTGTATGGGCGTCACTTTACGATCGTCACCGACCACCATTCTCTATGCCGGCTCGTGAATCTTCGTGATCCATCTGGACGCCTTCCAAGATGGGCCCTGCGTCTACAAGAGTACAACTTCAGTGTCTCATACAAGAGCGGGCGACGACATGCTGACGCCGACTGCCTTTCCCGGATGCCCCTTCGTGTAACGGAATGTGACGCCGACGGTTTCGACCATCTCATTGCGTCTGTACATCGTGACTTCCCAGATGCCACCACCTTTGCAAAAGCGCAACATGAGGACCCTAGCTTAGTGCCGCTTTTCTCTACTGTGAAAGAGTCAACATCACGTTACTGTGTTCGGGATAGACTTCTGTACAAGAAGAATTTCTCCTCTATAGGCGCGCGGCTTCTTCTGGTGGTGCCAGAATCTCTCCGCTCTTCCGTTTTGCGGGTTGTGCACGATGATCCTACTGCGGGTCATTTAGGATCTACGCGAACACTCCATCGTGCCAAAGAAAGGTTTTACTGGCCTCAAATGCGCAAGACAACAGAGACATACGTAGCCACTTGCACCGAATGTCAAAGCCACAAGCGACCTACCGCAGCTCCGGCCGGTTGCTTACATCCTGTGGTGCCCCTCAGCTTGCCCTATGAGCAAGTCGGCATCGATCTCATCGGCCCATTCCCACGTTCTTCCAAGGGCAACCGCTGGATCATAGTCTGTGCCGACTATCTCACTCGATTCTGCGAGACGGCAGCACTACCTTCTGCAACTGCACACGAGGTGTCACAGTTCATCCTGCATTACATTATACTTTGTCATCGGCCTCCTCGAGTGATAATAAGCGATCGTGGGCGCCAGTTCACAGCTGATGTCGTTGAAGAACTACTTCGCTTTTGCGCCTCACATCTGCGACACTCCACACCCTATCACCCGCATACCAATGGGCTGAAAGAATGGACGAACAGAGCACTCGTGAACATGATTTCCATGTACGTTGGCTCGGACCACAAGAACTGGGATGACGTGCTGCCGTTCGTCACGTACGCATTCAACACTGCGCAACATGAAACCACCGGATACAGCCCGTTTTTTCTACTTTACGCCCGTCCGCCGAGGTACGCACTGGACACTATACTTCCTTTTAGCATGCATGACGACGCTTGTATCGCCTCAACTCTCTGCCGCGCGGAGGAGGCTCGGCGCCTCGCGCGATTACGTACCCTAGCCTCGCAGAAGCGGTACAAGCTGCGATACGACAGTCGACACCGGCAGGTCACTTACGACCCGGGTGACCTACTGTGGTTATGGACTCCTGTCCGTAACCGTGGCCTCCCCCAAAAACTGCTCGCAAACTATGCTGGACCGTTTATTGTCGTCGAACGCCTCAGCGAAGTCAGTTATCGAATTGCGCGGCTCTATGCCACGGGCAGACGGTCATCCAAGAGAGAAGTCACGCACGTAGCACGGCTGAAGCCCTGCACTCAACGCCGGCCCGGCTGACTTCTCGCCCGGAGGGCTTCGTCTGCGAGGGGGGCGATGATACGGTGCGTCAAATGGTAGTGGAGTAGCAGCAGCAGCAACAACAAGGAGGTACAGAGAGCAGCGAAGAAGAAGAGAACGACATGCAGTGCCGCCATATCGCTTGCCGCCCAGCTACCTCGAATAAACCCTTCTACACGCCCCGTAACAATATATATATATAGACACTGGATCTTGACTTGCAATGAAGTGCCGGTGGGAGATTTCACTTGTGCATAGTTGAACCATGAGGATTCGTAACGTGCGCGTTAACTAAATTAATCCGGAACTCGGCACGATCTACGATGAACCTCCCGAGCTTCGCCCACTCATCATCATTCACTCCGTGGATATGCTGTAATATTTTTAATTTATGTTAATGATGTTTCTCCGGACATTCGGAATTCTTCTTTCCTTTTGTATGCCGATGACAATAAGATATCTAAGGAAATTCATTCAATCGTCGATTGTCGCTTGCTGCAGTCCGATTTGTGTTCTTTTTCTGAATGGTGCAGGAGCAATAACCCCTCCTTAAATATTTCGAAAACCAGGGTAATAACTTTCACTAGAAAAACATCTAATGTGCCATTTTTATATTCTGTCAATTCTGTGTCGTTGTCTAAGGTTTGTGAGATCAATGATCTAGGTGTTGTTCTCGATAGCACCTTACACTTTTCTGCTCACGCTAAGCGTGTTGCTTTGCAGGGTCTTCGCACCCTAGGCTGTGTTTTGCAGAATATCTAGAGAATTCCGTTCTCCTCTGCCCTTCCGCAAATTGTACAACGTAATATGCCTTCTTTAACTTGAGTACGCATCTGCGATCTGCAGTGACATTTCCAATTCCAGCAGCAACGCCATTGAACGAGTCCAGAAAAAGTTTCCGAACATCTATAACCATAGGTTCGCTATAAAAGGCCTTGATTCTTGCATTGGCACTGTTGGATCACTGCCACTGCCATCACTACAGTGCCGGAAAAAACGCGCTGATCTGTTATTTCTTTTCAATCTTCTGCATGGTGTCATATCCTGCCCTGTACTGCTCAACTGTCTTAATTTCCGAATTCCACGTAAGCTGATCAGAGAGAGTTGACAGGATACAACGTCTTTGCAATGCTTATTTTTTAGGGCTCTATGTTTTTCACAGCTCCCAGTCGCTGTTCTTCTCCCAGCTTTGCACTGTATTAACAGTGTCGTACACTGCTGACATTCTTTTCTTGTTTTGCCTGCGCATAGTTGTATATGTGCAATTTTATAACGTTTTTTATCCCTGATATTTTAGTATGAATGTTGACCTCTGTTGCTTGTATTAGTATTGTTTTTCTAGAGTCTCCTTATGGTGTTGCTTTTTGTTCTTTTTTCCGGGCGCCAGCAGAAAGAACTAACGGTCGTTGCTGGGCACGTTAAAAAACTTTTGATTGATTGATTGATTGAGTATTATTATTATTATTATTGCTTTGCAGATAAGTGACCTAGGGCTTCTTTTTGATAACACCTTTGCAATTTGTTACTCATGCGAAGTGTGTTGCATCGCGGTGTCTTCGTACTCTAGGCTGTGTTTGCAGAAAGTCTAGAGAATTCCGTTCTCTTATGCCCTTCCGCCAATTATGCACAGCGATAACTCTTCCTCAACATGAGTATGCATCTGCGATCTGGAATGGCATTTCCTATTCCAGCAGCAACGCCATTAAGCGAGTCCAGAAAAATACCTAAACATCTATAACCATGGTTCGCTAGGAATGGCCCCGATTCTTGCATGACACTGTTGGATCACTATCCCTGCGATCACTACACTGCCGGAGAAAACACGCTGATCTGTTTTTCTTTTCAAGCTTGTGTAAGGTATCATATTCTGCTCAGTACTGCTCAACTGACTTAATTTTTGAATTTCACCTGATCTAATCATAGAGAATATACGTTTTCGTGTAATCGCCTGCCTCTATGAACATTCGTCCGTCGACAGGATACGTTTACAACGCTTACTTCTTAGACCTCGATGTTTTTGGCAGTTCCCAGTCGCTGTTCCGCTCCGATATTTGCATTGTATAAACATAGCGTCGTAAATTGTTGATTTTTTTCTTCTTTATGCTGCCTTGAGCACAGTTGTATATGTGCAATATTGTAACGTCTTCGTATTCATAATAATAATAATATTAATAATAATAATAATCAAAGACTTTTTTAACGTGCGATTGTTCCTGGGCACGTTAAATAAGTCCTTGAGTATTATTATTCTTATTATTATTAGACTATTGAATTCAAGCGGAACAGAAGTTGAATCAGTCGCTGACTGTTTTGCAGCACATTTCCTTATACGAAGCCTCACACTCCAACACATGTACCACTGAACTGTGTAACGCAGTTTCTACAACTAGTACTGTCCCACTTGACGAAGAGTTTATCAGTGAATGTCTCAGGCGCTTGAAGCCATCCTTATCCAGAGGCCCCGATGGAATCCTCTTCGCCATTCTAGAAGCTTATGGCACTATATTTGTTTCTGTACTGACGTCTATATTTAATAAACGTCTGAATACTTCCACATTCCCTAGCATGTGGAAAACTGCTCGGGTTTTCCCTGTGTTTAAGTATGGTTGCAAAACTCACGTCTCGTATTATCATCCGATTTTTCTAGTCTGTTCCACATCAAAGGTTTTTGAGGTTGCCCATCATAAGATATTTTCATCTAGCGTCAAACACTCACTGATTCCGAACCAACATCGGTCGCTCGACTGTCACAAATCTTGCTACCTTCATTGTATATTTCTGCTCTAGTACTTCAGAGAGGGCAGATTCACACCATATACTGTGACCTCAGTAGGGCTTTCGACGATGTCAGCCACTCACTGCTTTTGGATGAACTTGGTCACTTTGACGTGGACTCCTCAGTTTTCGACCTCCTCCACAGGTATTTTTTATAGGTTCTTTTATACAAGGTAACCAGTGAGGTACCTCAAGGGTCTGTATTAAGCCCATTCCTTTTTTATAATTTTTGTGAACAACGTCTCTTCCGCCATTCGAAATTCTTCTTTATTTATTTACTCAGATGACATCAAGGTATTTAAGGGAATTCATAATATCAACGTCTGTCACATTCTGCAGTCAGATTTCATTTATTTTCAGAATAATGCAACAACAATTACCTCTCATTAAATAACAATAAGAGAAAAGTCATGGCCTACTGTCGCAAAACTGCATGCGTATCATTCACATAATCTGTTAATTCTGCAGCGCTATGTAAGGTGCATGAGGTAAATGGCATAGGTGTTCCGATTGACCCAACTTTACATTTCCTGCTCACACTAAGCGCGTTGCTATGGGAGGTCTTCAATCCCTCTGCTCTGTTTGCAGGCTGCCATGAGAATTCAACTCACCGATACCCTTCTTTAAATTGTAGGCAGCGGTATGTCTACCCCAACTTGAATATGCTTCTGTGTCATGAAACGAAATCTCTGAGTCCAGCAGTAACGCAATAGAGCGGGTCTAGAAAAAACTTCTCAGAATATACAACCATCGCTTTCCTCTAAGGAGCTCTGGATCTTGCACAAACAGTGTTGGCTCCTTGTTACGGCCATCTCTACACTGCCGCCAAAATTGTGCTGATCTGCTATTTCTTTTCAAACTTTTGCGCGGTACTATAACATGCCCTGAACTGATCCAGTGCATCATTTTCGAAGTGCGCGCAAGATATTTAAAGAGCAAAGGCCTTTTCATGTACTCGTCCACCTATGCCTACGCTCGACCATCTAGCGAATACAAAACCTCTATAATACCTAATTTCTAAAGCTTGATATTTTTCAAGACTCCTATAACATTGTTTTCATCGGAGATTTCCGGTCTTATAAAATACTACCACTCGCTGTCCGTTCTGCTTTATTCATTTTTTTTATCATTTTAGTTTTTTATCTTACGCGCCTTCTACTTTCCCCTTTTTATCAGCCTCCTGTGCTATTCCAGTTCGTGCTTTGAACTCAACCGCCACCCTCGGTAGCTCGTCTATATTAACCCGCTCAATAAGCAGGAGAGGCACGAGAACATAAATGCGACCGATAAATTTTGACACAGTGCTGTAATGTATAAACAGGCTCTGCGACGCATTATGATGGATGACTAAACAATACCGCGGTGGTGTAGTGGTTACGGTCCTCGGCTGTTAACCCGGAAGACGCGTGTGTGATCCGGGCCTCGGCCGTTGCTTTTCGACGAAGGGGAAATTCCGGAGGCCCATGTAATGTAGATTTCGGTGCACGTTAAAGAAGTCAGGGTGGTCAAAATTTCCGAATGACTCCACTGTGACGCGTCTCCCGTAATCGAATAGCGGTTTTGCTAAAACCCCACAAATTACTACAGTGCCATTGCTTTAAATTAAGATATTCCTCCACAAACTTGACGAATAGTGGCGTTTCTAACCGCCGTATTCTGAAACCAAACTTATCCTTATGCTTGTAGCCCGTAACCTTAAAGTGGCCCTTAACGCGTTTCAAGAACCAACCCTATACTTACATCTGAACTTTTCTTGTACTTACCGCCGCCATAAGTTAGGCTTCCTTAAGGTAGCCCCCGACCTACCTTGACGCTCACTTGTAAGCGAACAAAATGGCATGCATGGATGACAACGTTACGGAATTGGTTTAAAATATGGATCGGCATGAATTATCGAGCTGCGGGCCGCATATGCGTAAGTGCGAATGTCGTGGCATGCAATCAGTGATCGCCTAAATCCCATGGAGATTTGCGACAAGCATGGGTACTTGTGCCGCTTCCGCTCCACAAGTATTGTGCTGGAGCTTCATGCCATCCCTGCGAAAGGACACCGACGGTCGCGGAGGTACGTTGGTGGCTCCTTACCCAACAAGGCTACAACCGCTTCAGCGAGACTCTTCGTTTTGTAAACAAGGCGCAACAAGTCACTTATGGATAACGGCTGTTGCAGCAGAGCATCGAAGGAAAGTGTACGCGATCGAATGTGCCCTATTTCACCGAAACAGCTGGGCATGGCACGTCGGCGGAGCTAGCATACATCAGGGATCAGTGTAAACAAAATGTGGTTTTACTAAAGTGAAGTTTTATTGAAAAGCCCAGCGGGACAGAAGAAAAGTACACGCACCAAGCACGAAGGGGTACCAAAGTGAGCCGGAATAATCCATGCGGTAAATGGAAGACCATACACGTTTAATTAGAAAACAATGAATTACAGTACCTAGAAAGAGATATCCGCAACAGACTTCGTTCACGCACTGCGCACAGTTCGTTCGTTTAGAACACACTGCCCGTTGGGCCACTTTGTTGTCGCAAACACATCGCTATTTTGCAGTTGCCTGCGTAGGACCACACTGCAGTGCCGACACAAACACGTACACAAGAATACAGCGTCCACACCTCGGTGTTCTCCGCACACGCGGAGTGGAGATACAAGCACATGGTCACTCGCAAAAGCACGTACACTGCCGAGACTCCGGGAAACTGTGCTGACGAGACATGCCAGCGCACACCCCGTCCGACCAGTCCAACCCCCCCGAATGACCCCCCTCTACACCCCTTGCTCCCCTCCTTTTTCATTGTGCCGTGCAGCTGTGCGCCTGCTTACAAAAGAAAACACACAAAAAATGCGCTTAGCCTCGCTCCCATGCCACTCACTCACTCGGACAAGAGCGCCTTTCATAAGGTCGCCTTAAAATCTTGTAAGGTGGGTTTCGGAAAGCCCCTTTACCTTTTCTTAAACTTAAGTTCAAGTTCTCCTTACAAAAGTAACCTTATCGCGATAAGTTAAGTTTGGTTCTAGAATACGGCGATAAGATTTCTAGTGTCCGTTTTTTTTTGTAGCAAACAATACTTTTTCGCAAAGCAGTGTTTTGGGCGTACGTCTTGTAATATTCGTTCATGTTTTTAGATGATGTTTTCCTTCTCCAATTCCACTGATGACGGTGACTCAGAAAGGTTACTTCTGGACATACCGGTTGCTGGCTACAATTTTGCGCAGTACAGACAACGAATCATTACATCTAGGGGCATGCCTAAATTGGACGTCATGCGCGATCTTTATTTCTGTATAATAGTGCGCCAAAAGGTAATTTATTACTCACCTGCTTTACAGTTTCGATGGATACCCATTGCTTGACTCCGTTACGAATTGGGTTATCCCCTTTTGGTACTTTCAAAGTGCTCTCAGCGTTCGGTTTGGTCTCTTTCAAAAAGTGAAAATTATTTTTCCATTTACAAATACATATTTCTCCTGCCAGCAGCTTATTGAGGTCTTAACATAATTTATGTACACACGAAAACTGAGCAAAGTGAAAGTGTAGGCAGTTCTCATTTCAAACCAGTGGCCTGTCGGTTTGACATTTACTAGCACCACTCTTTCGTGAAAGTCGGCGTGTTTTAACTATATTATGATATTTATATAGCCTCTTTATGAGCACATACGTCCGTATATTTTATTAGTCGGTGATTCACGTACGCGGCAAATGAGTTGTGCGAGCATGGCCGCTAGAAAATCCGGTAAGCAACTACGAAAGAATATGCCAAGCAAGAAATGTGCCGAATGCAAGAATAAATTATATAACTGATGGACTCCACTAAAGTTACAGTGAGAAGCCAAGGCAACAACATATGTATAATTTCTTTTGCTTGATAAAGGAAACTGTTCGCCATATTAAATAGTTACCTCTTGATCATTCACAGTTAACATCGGGGGCTTTGATACGCTCTGGTACTAGAACAATTCTCTCGCAGAAAACCGAATAATCAGTGAGTTTCTGTTCTTACAAAAACAGAATATGTGGGCCTGCCAAACAATTGTTAAGGAGATGGTGTTTCTGATTAAAAAAGATCTTATTCTTCTACGCCTGTCCGCCAATCACATCACTAACATCCGAAGCGCAATGATGCCGTGTAGTACACGGAACGAACATTGGTGTAATGGGTATTTCCTTGAGCAGGTTTAGTTGAATTCGCAATTTCCGATGCTCTGGCACTGTGTTGATTTCTCTTTTTTAACTTTCTCCTCTGACGCGAGTGACCTTAATCTTCAACGTTTCTACGATGCGAATATAAGCAGGTCGTCATCTTTGAACTTCTTAACCGTGTGAGCATAACGTTCTACGTCCACGAGAGAACTTGTGTTCTCAGTGAGGGGCTGCGTCAGATTTTTTAGGACACATTGCAGACGGAGGAGCGATTTCTAATTTGACTTCTAAACTATGTAGTGCTACATGTCAATTTTTGCTTTGTGTTACACTTAAATGTGAAAGGGCTCTACTGCGACTTCCCTTATCTCAAATTATTCGAAGGTAACGTAACGTCATCCACAGATTTGTCTGTAACACGCTTGCTTAGTTTTCTTCCATTTAAACGATAAGCAGTGTGGGCATTGCCAACCGCCCGGCTACAGACTATGGAAGACAACGATGAAGAAGTGCGTGCGTGTGGTGCTGGGCGCGCGCTTGTGCTAGCCTATGCCGGAGCTCGGCTGGACGCCGGCGGACAGTGCTGGGCGTGACGGCCCTCAACTGGCCAGCTGGCCGTGACTGGGTGCTCGGGCCGAGACGCGGCAATCTTCTCCCACTATGGCGTCATTACGTGGGGCCCCGGCAGCGTTCCGGAAAGAACCGTACAATCTAAAAACAAAGGGAGTGCTGGGCACTCACTTTGGGGGAGTAATTTCGTGTCCCAAATTTAACTCCTTTTTTCAGAGTAGATCAACCCCATTGCAGGGTACCGGTACTCTCGCCAAGAGAGAGTAGTAGGACGCTTCCGAAGGGGATTCGAAGACTCTCTTAAACAGAGCTCTACTACCCCACCAGGCGGGGTTCTAGTACTCCCAGAGGGAGTAGCAGAGACAAAAAAAAAGCAACCACTGCGTTTTTCGATCATGCTACAATTAGCCGGCATTTAATTACATCACACTGAACATAGAACATACAAGATAACATGACACGAACGCACATACATGCCAATAACACAACCACAGCAAAGCACAAAGCCTACAACACACTCGCGATACACTGTATTACACTGAAGTCCCGTATATATAACCGTTATACTTGACCTGCTATGTAGCGAAAGTGGTAAGGTACTGTTCTGCGTAATTAAACAAAAAGTATGCACAGAACAGGTGTATATTTAGCGTTGGCTCATAGGTAGCCGCTCGCCACACAGATCTGTTAATCTAAACGCGCGGAACAAATACAATGTCTTTTAGATTAACGCATTCCTATCATGAGCTGGCATTCTGTTTTACGGGCAAACGCGAGTTCGCAGTGTTGGTTCGCGATATAAAATGCACCTGAGGAAGCGAGTACGAACATAACAGCGGCTGAATTTCATCAACGCCAGTGGAGAAAAGCGGCACCCGGGTACTCCGCTACCACCCGCTTCATTCCGACGGTGTTCCCTTACGAGTCCGTCGAGCACATCTGTACGGCGAACAACCGCTGGCGATCACAAAATATGCACTCCTCGTTGTTCATTATTCTGCACACAGATGAAATATAGTCTCTGCCATCAGAAGTGTTTAGGGTATTATGCTGTACTTACCAGACTTGCGAACGGGACGGATCGCAGTCACGGTATTTTCACCGTCGACGCGCTCATGGCCGTCATACGGCTCGATGCCGAAGTCGTAGCGAAGCCTTTTTCTTTACATGTATGAGTTATATCCAGTGAGTCTTCGGAGACCAGCCGTCGACGATCACAACAGCTTACTGTGTTGCTGAAAGTGTATTCCTCTTCGTTTCGCACACGTAAGCGAAGAATCCGAGGCGTGTAGGCTGGCGGGTTTCACTAGCACGGGTACGGCCGTTCGGTCGGGGAAAAACACAGGGGAGGCAGCTCGCTATGACTCCCGTCGGTTGAGGCTCGTAGTCGAGGAAGGCACCGTTCATTAAACGTACACTGCACGCGTTTGTACGCGAAAGCCTGTACGTGGAAGTCGTAGGAAGGCCGCTGCTATAGTTCTATCGAAAAACACTTCACAAAGCGGCTGTTGTCTTCTTCAATCGTCCGCTCCCACCCAAGCCGCCATGTTTGCGGCTGCGACACATATGGGTGTGGCAGGAGTGAAATTGCATTTTACTCTCTCATGCCGCAAGAGGTATGGATATCTCACTCCATGCGACGTTTTGCTAGAGTAGAACGATGCCCTCAAGAGTAGCTGGGTCGTTTCACTCCTGCGAAACCGGCTGCAGTTTTTAGAGTGTATGTTTGTGGGGGACGCCCCGTCACCCCTTCCGCCGCTCATAAACGAACACCGCCCGATCTGCCTGGTGACCTCTGCAAGCAATGGAGTGCAGCAGACGAACAAAGGCAAGTGGCTGCGTCGGCTCTTGCGCAGTTCGTACAGAAAACGCCGTTAGTTCCGCAGAAAAGCAGGCTGACGTCGCGACACAGCATGCTGACAATATAATCTCCGCCAAGGAGCGCCGGCGGCGCCAAGACGGAGAAATCGCAGCAGTAGTGGGTTTCAGCTGAAGTGTTGGAATGTCACGACGTGAAGGTCCAAAAGACCGACCACAAGGACAAGAATATGGGGAGACCGAAGACAAGTATGAGGAGGGGCGCCGGTGAAGACGATAGCGTAATTTATTTATTTATTTATTTTTATTTAATTATTTTTGTTACCCTCAATGGCCGAAGCTTCTTTGTCCGTGTTCCGTGTAGCGCCGCGCCCATGTGAAGATGAACCATTATCAACTATCTCAAGTCTCAGTTACAATGGGGCTACCTTCATCGGCAACGTTTGATAGTGCATCTTCGTCAAATGACGCAAGACGACGGCGTAGACCACGCAACGGGGTAGGCCACACGACGCGGTAGACCAGCAGCGCAAGTAACTTGCAGTTTCTGCCGAGTGATGTCGTGACAATTACGTGTCTAGGCGACTGAAGAGAGTGGAAGAGAGACAAGCGGAAGAGAGCGTGATGAGAATGGGACCAGGCGTCGATATCGCGTTCAACTCTTAAGACCAAGCTTAAGGGTCCCTCACTTTTTTTTTTATTCTTTGTCCTGTCACCCACTGTGTGCTGGCTATCGTCAACTTAGAGTGCAACGTTACACAACAATTTGACATTATGATGATTCCCACTGTTCTCAAAAGCCCCGCCACGGTGGTCTAGTGGCTATGGTCGCGGGGGTCGCGGTCTAGTGGCTATGGTCGATCCGAGGGTCGCGGGATCGAATCCCGGCCGCGGCGGCTGCATTTCGATGGAGGCGAAATGTTGAGGCCCGTGTGCTGTGCGATGTCAGTGCACGTTAAAGAACCCCAGGTGGTCGAAACTTCCGGAGCCCTCCACTACGGCGTCTCTCATAATCAGAGCTGGTTTTGGGACGTTAAACCCCACAAATCAATCAATCAACTGTTCTCAAAAGAAACATAGGGTGCTTTTCGGAGAACGTCACAGTGTCGTGTAATTCCGTAACAATTTTCTTTTGTGAAACGTATTTTCCTTGTACTGGAAAATCAGATACTGTAGGTAAATTCAGGCAAAGCTTAAATGCCTTACTCATAGATTGGCTCGAGAAAAAGACGGTGTCTGTCGAGAAAAACAAGTAATATCATCTGACACTTATGAATATGTGCGGAAATACTCGTGCCAGATCAACTTCGGTGCATAACCGCGTAAACAGGAGAATTTCGGAAGGTCAAAAGGCATTTACGTAGTGACGAGCGACGCGTGCATGCATGTGCCAGCTCGGGACACACAGGTATGCAGAACATGTGATTTTTGGGTGGAGCGATAACCTGCAGCGTATTTGGTACAGCAGAGATATGTAACATTTAGCAATTGCTCTTGCGAACGTCAGGCTCCGCGACAAACGTTGCTGCTTTTTATTGAGACGGAATGAGGTTTGCGAAATGCTTAACTCAAGATATATGTTTGAAAAAAGCAGCATTTACCGTGTATGATTGTTGCATTATCGTATGCTCAGCAGCTTCCTTCCCTGGGCGGTTACAATAGGAAAAAGACAAATCCTATTTGATTCTTTAGGTACTGTGGTTTTCGTTACTACCTGTTGGCTGATTATTTTGGTGTAATTAACTCTTGGAATTTTTCAAGAGCTTGTAATATAAACAGATCAACAATAATATACCTACCACTGCGCGCCCTGCCAGAACTGATGCAAGGACCGCGTGGTCTCATTAGATCTTCCATATCTTGTCGGCATGTTGTCTTCATTGTCTGATAACACCCTGTGTCTTCGATAGTGTCATGGTGAAAAGCCCACAATAAGCACTTCCGTTCTTTAGCTGCAAAGAAAAGAGTCACAGTTTCGCTGCAAGGGCGAAGCAATGAATTCGATAGCAAGAAACTGTAATGCCATGTGAAGTGAGGCTCGCAGCTTCAGGAGCAATATTAATTGTAGCAAACATGCACTTGCTAAGTGAGTGTCTGCCGTGGGCAGCGCGTGCTGGTACGAAGGGCTTTACACGTTGTGTGTCCCAAAGCTACACATACAAAGCCTAGGGGAGGCCGCTAAATTAACAAACAGAAGATGAGCGCGAACTATCAAGTGAAGCACGCACGAAACGAACGCACGAAACGAACGCATAGATATACACCGAACGAGCGCGAATAAGCTGTCACAATGGATTCTCTCAGTTTGAACAGCGCTCCTGTTGCAAAGGCGGCTTCCCGGTGCGCTCCTCGCACCATCTCGCTGGTAATGAAGAAACGCTATAAGCGTCTGCCGTCTCTGAGTCCCGCCAGCGGTAAAGGGCGTGTATATAAGGCTCGCCGTAAGCCCCTTGAAGCGTCTGCTCTTGGTGGCGTAGTGGTTAGCGCCACGCGCTGCGGAGTGAGAGGTTTCTGGTTCGATTCCGCACGTCGGAAGCATTTATCCGAATTATTTTTTGGGGACTTATATATATATATCCTTATACATATACGGTTCATGACGGCGGCGACGGGGACGGCAAAAACCAGCCGAGACTGTCCATATAATTGCTATCGCAATAAAAGGAACACTCATAGGTAATCCGAGCTCTTCTGCCCTGGTAAATGTGTCTAAATACAATTTGTACTAGGATGCTCGTAGTAGTAATGTGGAGTTTGCTTTAAAGGCGTCTAACAACATGAAGTTTTTGTAGGAGTTTTTAAAGAAATCATTGCCTGTTCTACCCAACGCGAAAACTGTAGTAAGTGTGGAACATTGATTCGCCCTCCTTTCCCTTGTGCTGACCTGTATTTTTGTTTTTCTGCTACCTTCTTTCCGACGAATTTGCCATCCAACAACGATGACGTTCATTGGCAAACCCGCACGAAGGCGAACGCTCGACACATGAGTGCAGCTTGGACTCCATAGCGAGAAAGACCGGCTCACTGCGCGGGAAATTGGTTTACCGTTGCGTGTTACCGTACACGAGGGACAACAACCTGTGCCAATAGAAGTTCACCGAGCTTAAAGTGGCGCTGACATAAAAATCTTCGTCTCATTTTTTTTTTCTGCAATACGTAGCGGAGGATCTTAAAGGCCAAACCACACGTACGCTTCTATACGCATCCACGCACGCGCCGACGCGTGAAACTGAGCTGCGCCTGGCGCGGAATAGTGGCTTGCAACCGCACGTCGCGTGCGCCAGCGCGCGTTCACTCCGGCTATGCAGACATCGGCGTAGCAAATATCGCTTCGTGCCGATCTACTGATAGAGCTTCACGCTACGCGATGCAGGCTTGCTACAATTCCGTGGCAGAGGAGGTGCCTCACAACACCACTCCACACCACGAAGCACCGCTAGACGAACACTAGCGCGCATTCGATGGCGTCGTGCACGCTGTAGCAATTAAGGTGCACGATAGGTCCCGCGCGACGGAGTGCAACCACGCCCGCAGCGACGGTAGGCACCCGAGCCCATTAAGCGCTTTAGTGTGCCTAAATGTCTTCAAACTGTGGTCGAAAATGAATATATGAGTACAATGGTAATTGTAATGCATAGACATTTGCTAATCAAGCATGAAAAGGAAAGAACAAACAATCTGAACTGGCTACTATACTTGTGCCGAAGTGCTGCAGGAGTAAAGCCACATAGTAGTTGCGTATGTACACGGCCGTCCACTTTTAGGGTGAACACGGCTCCCCGTGGCCGCGCTCCGCGCAGCGCCAGCACGGCCGGTGCGGCGGCGCATCGAAGCAAACGCGGCGCAGGCGCACAGGGACCTAGGGGAGGTGCTTCGCGTCGTCTGCTACAGCGCGGGAGCGCGCCTTCGCTGTGAAGCACGTTTCACTGAGCGAAGGCGAGCGAGCGCCCGAGGTAGCGTCGCGAGAATGCGCGCTTCACTAATTGGAGCATTTTCCGGCTAGTTTTGTCTGCAGATTGTGCACAGCCTGCTTAGTCACGCTTGAACAGGAACGAGCTTCTCAGCAGGTAGCCGACTTAGCTGTATTTTTTTTTGTTATTGTTAGTGATGAGGGTAAAAGAACAACGTCATTTTTTACGCAGTCTTTATTAGGCCTGGGCTATTTTCTTTTACGGCGACAGCTGTTGGTGCAGTGCATCCAGAGTAACCCATCAGGCACGATTTTCGTGATTTGGATTCTGACGTCACGGGTGTAGCGCGCTGTTTCGCGCATCTCTGGATTATATAACCAATTTTGATAATAGACCTAAGAAAGTGACCGACACCCGCCATAAGTTACCACAAATTCAAAGGGCGATTTTCCGATCGTGCATATATATTTTATCATGTTTGTCATCGGTTCTTCCATTAAGGAGGGCAAAACGGAGTATTTCGACAGTAACTCCGTTGCTCAGCGGCTTCCTTATTGGCATGTTAGTGTCGGTTCTAAGTGTGTGAATCGCGTTACGTGATGTAGAAAACTGCTCTCTCTGGCATAGGAACTGAATTTGCAGTAATTTACGACCAATTTGCATCTTTCTGGATCGAATAAAACATGCTATTCATTTCTGTGTTCATACTTTAATTAAAATCGCCCAAGCGGCGCTGATGCTTACCTGACTCAAGAAGTAGCATTCTCATTTGGAGGAATCGTCGGTCAGTTCTTCGGCAACATTGCTGGCTCGTGTAAAATAAGTGGCGCAGACATTTCATTCTTCTTTTTTTTATCTTTGAAATCAATGCACGCAGCATTCGAAAGCCGTTTCTGTCAGTATGAACAGGTTGTAGGAGTGGAAAATCTATAATGGAAGTGTGTGTTTCCTATAGCTTACATTGCGTGTCGCCGAGTAAGGAAGGCGTTATTCGCTTCCACTTCATTCACCTTTTCAAGAGGCCATATGCACATTTTCCCTAAAATTTAATAACTTGTTAATTTTGGGGTACATGTCCCAAAGAGATGCATGGCATCGGCGTTATAAACGCCATTAAGGGTGAGCGCCAGATAAATTTAGTATGATGAATAATCTTTTTTTGTAGTGAGCGAAAGGGGCCCTGCCCCCTTTTAGTTGAGTACGTAAAACCCAAATATGAATATCGGCAAAGGAACGCTGGCCGCGAACAAGTCATGCTGTAGAGGTCGTGGGGAAGTCACCGTCCCGTGTGTAGAGCTAACGCGGCCACGATGATCTAAAGGGTGGCCCACCAGTTGACGGTGGTAGGCGAACGGAGTGGCCATTTTCGAAACCCCAACGCGGCCGGACACAGATGGGTCAGGTCAGACCGTTTACCTTTCAAAAGAAATGCTTATGGGCGCTGGCCCGACCTATCACCACGCTCCCTTATTTTTTTCGCTTAAGCGACGCGACCATCTCTTATCAACTTACAATGCTGACACGCTGCTGCCAACGGCTGCCCAATCAAGTACCTGGTCGCCCACAAGTGAAAAATCTTTGGATTTGTGAAAGCGAAACACGCCAGAGGTTGTAGATTGAAAGCATTTCTGTCGGCTTGCATGAACATTATCTTATCAGCTTTCGAAAATAGATTTTTATTCGGTTGCCGGTTGTTATAGCACCTCGGCAATATAAACGCTATAACAGTGCAGGACTGCTTCATTTCCGCAGCGCACTTTCGGAAAGTAGCCATGACGAGGGAGCCCTTAAAAAAAAAAAAAGGCGGCACATAGTAGATCTCTTTCTGCATAACTATCTCCAGCGAGTTTTATCGGAGTTGGTGAATCGACCCCTTAAAACTGCAAATCGAATCGCCCAGGGTGTCAGTCACTTTCTTAGGTCTATTGTCAAAATTGGTTATATAATCCAGAGATGCGCGAAACAGCGCGCTACACCCGTGACATCAGAATCCAAATCACGAAAATCGTGCCTGATGGGTTACTCTGGATGCACTGCACCAACAGCTGTCGCCGTAAAAGAAAATAGCCCAGGCCTAATAAAGACTGCGTAAAAAATGACGTTCTTTTACCCTCATCACTAACAATAACAAAAAAAAATACAGCTAAGTCGGCTACCTGCTGAGAAGCTCGTTCCTGTTCAAGCGTGACTAAGCAGGCTGTGCACAATCTGCAGACAAAACTAGCCGGAAAATGCTCCAATTAGTGAAGCGCGCATTCTCGCGACGCTACCTCGGGCGCTCGCACGCCTTCGCTCAGTGAAACGTGCTTCACAGCGAAGGCGCGCTCCCGCGCTGTAGCAGACGACGCGAAGCACCTCCCCTAGGTCCCTGTGCGCCTGCGCCGCGTTTGCTTCGATGCGCCGCCGCACCGGCCGTGCTGGCGCTGCGCGGAGCGCGGCCACGGGGAGCCGTGTTCACCCTAAAAGTGGACGGCCGTGTACAGGACTGCAAACGCGTTCGGGACGCATGAAATCGAGCGCCGATATCAAGCCTGGCTTGTTATCCGCGCCTAGACGCGCCCAGATGCGCCTTAGCCGTGTGCGCATGCGCAGTTACGCGAATGAGCGCGCGCAAGTAAGCGCACGCGCATCGCACGCGTCTTAGAAGCGTACGTGTGGTTCGGCCTTTAGCCATAATACGGCTCACCAATCGCTCCTGCGCGTGCCAGATAACTTTTTGCGGCCTGTACTTGCCCACTATTTTTAGTTTTCGTTTGGGAGAGCTCCAAAAACAACAGGACGCCTGGTGCCTTTGGCACCATCTAGCGCTCACAGTGGAGTAAAGAAGCTCGACCACGTGAGCACCCACAACTGTGACGCACTTCCGCGCAACAGATGCCTGCAACGTTACTCGATTAGCTTCAGTTTGAAAACTGCGAAGCAGACCGTGTCACCCTTTCGTTGCTCGCCGCGTGGTGGAGCTCGTTGCACGGTGGGCCCCAGTATTATTTTAATAATAGTGGGGACAACCGTTGCACGGTTGCCCTCACTATTATGCATGCTTTACATGAGGAGAATGGAGAAAGCATTGGAGATGAGCAATATTGGTTTTAAGCTGTCGTACAGACAGGCAGGTGTAGTGATAGAACTAAAGCTCCCCGGGTTGTTTTATGCAGACGATATTGTGCTTTCGCAGACAGTCAAACAGATTTGCAGGGTCTGGTTAATATATGTGATAGGAAAAGTGAAGATTTAGGACTAAGCTTTAGTGTGACAAAATTCAGTTGGATAAATGATGGGAATAGATACATAAAAGTACAAGAAAAAGCTATGATGTCAAAAAGAAGAGGAATTCCGCAGTAATTAAGCATAGAGCGTTGTGGGGTTACAACAGGTACGAAGTAATTCGCGGTTTGTGGAAACACGTAATGGTGCCAGGACCTACATTCGGAAACTCAGTGGTGTGCATGAGGTCAGAGGTACAATCAGGGCAGGACGTGATTCAGAGGACGGTCGGACGTCTCGCACTGGGCGCCTATGGGAAGACCACAAATGAGGCTGTTAAGGGGGATATGGGAAGGGAAGCTCAGAGTAAAATTAGGTACGAACAGAGATTAAGGAATATGAAAGAAAGTAGATGGGCAGCGAAAGTATTCAGGTATTTCTACAGGAAGAACGTTGACTCACAATGAAGGAAAAGAACTGGGAGGCTTACCAATAAGTATACAGCCATTAACGAAACGGATGGGACGAAAAAGAGCGTTAAGAGCATGGTTAGAGCGGCGGAGAAGTCGGATTGGATAGCAGGAACGGAGAAGAAGCTAGCATTGAAAAACTACAGAAAAGGGAAAGACGAAATCAAGAGAGAAAATTGTACGATAAATCAAAGGGAAGCGCTTTACTGTTTGAAGGAAGGTCCGTTTGCCTCAGAACCCGAAGTTACAGAGCGAAATTCAATAAAAAAAGGGCATACGTGTACGCGCTGTGAAAAAGCTAGGGAAACGACAGATCATACTTTGATTGAATGTACAGATGTCCACCCAGGTGTAGCTGTGGACACTACCCTACAGGAGGCCATGGGTTTCAGGAGTAACAGGGGAAAGCTGAACATGCCAGCGATAGAGATAAGTAAAAGGCGGCAAAAGTATGGTGCAAACAAAAGCGCAAGGTAGTTCGGGTGAGATTGTTACATCACAGTGGAACGATAATAGATAAAATAGGTAGGCGCGGAGAAAAATTTGTTGTGAAAACATGTGTGATTCGGGAAAAGAAATGTTTGTAGAGGAAAAAGAAATAAAGCTAGAGCTAGTTGGCCCGGCTACCGCCTCGTTATAAAGGGGACGCTCCTAATATCCATCCATCCATGCATCCATCCATCCATCCAGCCCGGATCATCTGACTCGTGAACGTGTTTACGTATGCCGTTGTGAGGGTGTGTACAGCTGTGCGTTGTGCTTAGACTGTGGTATCTCTCAAGTTGATCACAGGATATTATTGGTCGCGACGCGTAGTGCTGTTTCCAACAAATTCCGCGTTGCTTCGTGACCGTTTGTAACAGCGGTTACGATTCTAAGGACCTGCCGAGAAGCGGCATTTTTTCCGGCTGCCTAGCAATGACGTATGTCTTTAAATGTGGCAGCATGCTATCCCGCGGCTTGACAAGACGCTCAGAAGTTCTTGTGTCGTGTGCGACATCCGGTTCCAAGATAGTGACTTGGTGAAAGAGTTTGTGCACACCATAAACGGCGGTGTTTCCATCATTCAGCGTGACAAACGGGCTTTGAAGGACTACGCTCTGCCTAGTTTGTTCCCAAACTGTCCTGCATACTTGTCCGAACACGTGCAGAAATGCAAGCAGTCTTCCCTACGGACGGCGCTACCCGTCATGCGACACAAATGCAGCAATGTCGGTGAGGGCGACACTACAAGCACACAAGCCAGTCTGCTTGATGAGGGATGCATCTCTCCTCTTTGTGAACCTGTCCAACACAGATCGCTGTGTTGTACAGCGATCTCCTGGGTATGAAAAGCAGGTCAGATGATTCAGGGTTGGTCCGTTGAAGCTGTTCAGGACAGTGTCGTTGTGAACCAACTCAAACTGCGTAATCCTGTTCCTAGAATTGAGAAGGTCGTTATGTATCCAGCTCCCTCGATTTTTTGGTGAGTGCCAATGGGCTAGTCATACCGTCTGTCTGTACACCAACAATAAACATTTTTACTTGCAATCAATTAAAGAATTCAGGTGTTGACTTGATTATGTGGTGAAACTGAACTTCTGCGGAGGCTGTCAATCCTACCAATTTGTACCCTCCTATATAGATGAGCTCAGTGGCTACCAAGCATGGCAATACGTGTCGAAGGAAAACGTACACAACACTCTGCTTAAGCACCAAGTGCCTTGAGCGCAAGACACTAGGCAAGATGTTTTCGCAGCACACGAAGAAACAAAAACGCAGAAAATTTTGGCAGAAGAGCACTCAGGTGAGAGCGCTACGGCGCAAGGCTATCCGTGCTACCTTGAAAAGGGAAAATGCAAAGCAGGACATCCTCCACGTAAAGGAACAGATGCGCACGCTGTCCTATTAGAAGATTGATCAAACACCCCGCCATGGTGGTCTAGTGGCTATGGTACTCGGCTACTGACCCGAAGGTCGCGGGATCGAATCCCGGCCGCGGCGCCTACATTTCGATGGCGGCGAAATGCTGAGGCCCGTGTACTGTGCAATGTCAGTGCACGTTAAAGAACCCCAAGTGGTCAAAATTTCCGGAGCCCTTCACTACGGCGTCTCTCATAATCAGAGCTGGTTTTGGGACGTTAAACCCCACATAACAACAAGATTGATCAAGCGCTTGAAATACTTCCAAAAAAAGCAGCAACTTAGATATGTTCAAAACTACCTTCACGGCAGCGAAACGAAGTCTGTCATGGGCAAACAATTTTTATTAGGCAACAGCAAAATGAAGAAACCGCACAGATACCGGAGTAACAAACGAGATCAGTTAGCATTGTGCTGGGCAGTTTCACTGCGCTTGTGCCTTTCAGATAGATGGAGCCCTTTGTGATAAACCACAGGGTTGTTCATTAAGCTGTAATGGCTCGGTCAAACCCAACCGCCAGTTTTAACACGAAAGTGTTTTATGCAGGAGTCCACCAAGAAATCCTGACGTACTTCCTACAACGGAAGTGGATCTTTGAAGAAATGAACTTGCATTCACTCTGAAAATGTTTCACCGAGGTGGACTCGAACCCACCTTCAGCCGGGATCTGACGCAAGGAGCTGGATGCTGTACCGATACATATCGCAACATCGCTCATACAGGGAACAGATTGGCCTTATATGTGGACTATAGCCTTTAGAAGTTACATCTAATTATCGTCTGGTTAAAGCAGAGGTATTTAGTAGAGTGAACTATGTTGTTTAACAAGCAAAACTGCTCTAAAATTAACATCGCCTCCCTTATATTGCACTCTTGGTTCGCTTAGGTTCGCTGCGGTGGTACCGCCATATAGAAACGATAGATAGAGCAAAGCACATTGTCGTGCTGATTTGCACCGGCAGTCTTCGCTTTGGTAGTGTACGCGTCTCGACCGCCGAGGAAGTTAGGGCCGTTCGTAATGGCGCATTCCAGGGGCAAAGTACGAACGCGGCCGCTTCAAAATTTGTCTTGCATGGCCAGGTGTGTTGAGGTGCGACGCGCACTGCTCCAGGATCGCGAAGATGGCCATAGACAAGCAAATGATTGGTCTTTCGTTGCAGTGGGCTGTATTTTCGCAAAAGAATCCGCTGACAACCCGTTCGGTTTCCCTTTCAAGGCGTCACCATTTGCGGACGATCCTCTTGCATAGAAGGCTTGCGCAGGGCTCTGGCGCGCGCAATTCAGTTTTTCAGAGCAATGTGAGCCTTTCGAAAACTTTCTCTCGTGTACAACTGTCGAAAATCGCTGTGCCATGTCGAGGTGCCTCTGATGTCTAGATTTAACGTGTTCACACGTTCACAGTACCCAAGCCATCTCCCGCCCCTCGATTCGCCTGGTTGCCACGTATGCATTCCACTACTTCGCGATGATAGGATTCACTTTCGTGCTATGCATATTCCTATGACAGAGGGATCAACCACATTTTTTGTCGATAAGAACTCTATTTAACGATTTCCAAGAGCAGACTTACTTTTGGACAATGATTTACTGTCATTACTGTTCGAAATCTAATCAGCTGGAATTTCGACGGCTTACGTGACATTTTCAAACAGGAGTCGGTCGTACTTAAATTATACTATAGCCTGAGGCAGTAAAGAGGGGGGAATGAAGGCGAACGGCAAACATTAGTGCACTGTATTTTTTTCTTGTGATAATATGAAGTATACGAAACGCAATATTCGAAGCATCATTCATCATCAACTTTTTAATGCATTTGCCAGGTTTCAAGGCACGCGCGTCCCGCCTTAGACAGTGAGAGTATTAAAAATCATTCAGAACGTGAAGTAGAATCATGTTGTCAAAAACATTGAATGTTCAGTGCCACGTCTGATTATACTCTAGAATAACAGTTTGTTTTTTCTCACTTCACCGCTAGAACACAAGTTGCTGAGATCCTAATTAGACGGTTTACCATGTCACCTCTCTCAAGTCCCTGAAGTTTGAAATTTATTCAGCATTTATCAGTTCATACGCAGAATATAGACAACCTGGATACAGAAAAAAGTCCCATAGCCTAATCATTGTAGTAACACTCTTGTTTGGGCTAGTTGGTACATTCTTGACACAAACTCGGTAGCGCAAAAAACACGGACGAAGAACGCGCCTGTCTGTGTTTCCTTTTCTTCGTCCGTGGTAAAAAAGCATTACTTATCAGCAAACAGGCTATATTCAGAGTGCAAAGTCACCGATTAAAGAAGAAAGAAAGAGCGAATGAACTGTAGAACGCGTGCAGGAGGAATCGAAAACTACAACGTTTGCTGTGCATCTGCGTTTATTTTTCCCACGAGCAAACCGCATGAGGCGAGTCGCGGCGAATCCATGCGAGAAGGAATGTCACCAATCGTGTTTACGCAAGGATGTGAGAGGAGCTGCGCGGTTCCAGTTTTCGAGCTGCGCACGTTCAGGGGTGGCATATGCGACTACACAACCATTAAGGCGAACAGTAATATAATGGAAAGCATAAAACGGTAAGGATCAGGAAATGTAGCGGAATACAAAGCAAAACAATAATAAAAGCGACAGAAATAAAGTTGTGCTTGAAGAATATTTAATAAATGCTGCTATTGAATAAATAAGAATTTGCGACGAAGATGAAAAGATAACACTTAATGCTGTAAGGCAGAGAGCTCCAAATTTGATGAAAACAAAAGCTAGTTCTTGGGAACTATGGTTAGGTTGGATCTTGGGCAGTAAAATGTTGTTATTCCAGGAAAAGTGGATAATGTTCAAATCGGTAAGGTTTACGAGGAGACCACATTTCGGAAAGCTATGCTATTCAGCTACCCTATAAGCAAGCGTATGCACATTAAATCTCTTCAGGTTCATCACGCTTTTACGAAGCAGAGCGCATTCAGTGGGAAAACGACACAATGTGTATATGAACGTCACTAATCAATGTGACATTGCTCACGTTTATTGAAAGAACAAGATGAGATACTTCAAACAGAGCGTTTTCACTTTTACAATTGCCAATTTCGCAATACACTCACCGTCTACGGCTGGTCCATAGCACACAAGCAAACATTCAACTTCAATGCGAAGAACTACGAAACTCTCTTCCACGTCCGGATTAGTCGATTCTTTAAGAATTTCTGTTGAAACAACGGTAATAATATGTTTAATTTATATCTTCTGCTACCGTTGCTGTGCAATATATCAGCATAAAATCAAGGACATGTAAGCAGCTAAAATGCTTCTTAAACCACCTTGTTTGTTGTTCCGTGGTTACTTATTCCCTAAAGTTCTATCATTGAGAAGCCTCTTATTAATGACCATTACTGCTATAAACTGGCAATTTGGTGAAATGATTTGTGGGAAGAGTTATACGAAAGAAATGTGTTTGTTGTAATAATTTCTGTTGGCTTTCCTACATTTATATGCAAATTCCTAGATATCGTTCAACTTGGGCTTGTTTCCACTTCAAAAACATTTCTAGTTTGAGTGATACTTTTTTCGCACCTCCTTAATCATGCTATCTGCAAACCTCCCCATATGTCCGTATCACTAGCCAAAACATTAATGGTCTGCTAATTCTACCGCCATCTGTCGACAGAGAAACGCGCTAATAATTGGTGTCGTTATGTGCTTTGTATTGCGGAGCACCGCAAACACAAACTTATTGATAAAGCTTCTGCCGCGGCTTTGAAGTCTTTCACAGAACCGGAAAGTTTCCTCACTTTATGGCGTCGCTACTGTGGGAAACGAGACGGCGGCCACTTGCGCCTCGTCCCACAGGCTAGTCTGTGGCGCAGGCCCTGTGCTATCTCGCATATCTGGAGCAGCCAGGAAGGAAGCGGTGTGGTGTTTCAAGGTTAGCGCTCTCTTAGCGCGCCGATGTGTCATTCCTTCGTAGCATCCTCTCAGACACTAGCACTTCTTGTTCCGTGTCGTCGCGCTGGCTAACATCATCGGAATAAGCTCTGATTTGCCCGCGGCGACGGCCCCTTTTCATTTGAACATTCGCGTGCTTCGCATCCCTCGCGCGCACTTGCGCCTCCATACGCCAGATGATGCTCCCGAGTCCCGCGGCAAGGTGATTACGAGAAGGATTCGGCACGGTGCATCTGGTTCGTGCGCTTAGCTAACTCTCGCCTACGGGCACCTTTGGTAAGCCGCAAGCGGTTACGGGCACGCATAGGCCTTGTGCCTACGCACCTAATGTCATTTGATGCCGACGACACCGATAGCACGAGGTATGATCGCCGTTTCACACCTCTGCAGTCGGTCATCGGGAGCGATCTCTTCCTAGGGCCTCCACTGCGTGATGAACGCTCGCAGTGGCGTCTTAGTCATAGCCTAGCCAAGTTGCGAGTTTCTCAGTTGTTTCAGAAAAACGCGGAACGGCCCCGCCACGGTGGTCTAGTGGTTATGGTACTCGGCTGCTGATCCGGAGGTCGCGGGATCGAATCCCGGCTGCGTGGGCTGCATTTATATGGAGGCGAAATGTTGAGGCCCGTGTGCTGTGCGTTGTTAGTGCACGTTAAAGAACCCCAGGTGGTCGAAATTTCCGGAGCCCTCCACTACGGCGTCTCTCATAATCAGAGTTGCTTTTGGGACGTTAAACC
The DNA here is from genome assembly GCA_013339685.2 of Hyalomma asiaticum. NCBI lineage: Eukaryota > Metazoa > Arthropoda > Arachnida > Ixodida > Ixodidae > Hyalomma > Hyalomma asiaticum. Next base: position 31,691,135 of record CM023490.1, on the reverse strand, counting down.
CAACAAATCAATTAAAACAAACGCGGAACAGGGGCCTACTGTCCACTGCAATGCGCTTTCTCCGCTCGCTGGGCTGTCTTTGTGTCGAGCACAGCCAAGTTCCGAACCCGCCTCATCGCAGCCGAGCACAGCCAAGTGCCGAACATGTATACGCTTACATGCTGGCCCGAATGGGCTCGCTGGACCCCATTTGTCCCGAACGTCATTTACTGCTGCACCAAACTTACTCGCTTCTCATTCAGTTCCAAGCAAACACACGCTCGCGGGCCCATCTTTGCCGCAAGCGTCGTGCGCTCTGCCGTATGCCAAACAGGGGCCACTTTCTCCTTACTTAGGTGATGGTACGCATGCGCTCTCTTGCCAACCTTTGCCCCGAGCACAGCACACTTCGGTGAAGCCTCCACTTTCTGCTCCCGGCATGACTTCGCTCGCTGACCCCTCGTTGTCCGGAGCGAAGTTCGACACCCGGCGCGCCGCAGCGTAGCCTCCTCTCTCCTTAGCACGTGGCGCAGTGTCGCTCGCTATACCCTCGAAGGCCCGAGCGCAACGGGTTGACAATGTCGAGCAGCAGCCCCCGTGCTCAGCCGACAGCATCGCAGCGTTTCCCGTTGGACGCTTGCCTCATGCACATTTGGGCGATATTTTCATCAAGCGGAGGTCCACTTGCCTTGCTAACGTCGATCCGTTTGGCTTCCGCGTGAAGCCTCATGCTACAGTCTGGTCGGAACCCTATGTCCTCTCCACGCCGCTCGCTGCCCGCCTTGGCGCGGACGTGCGTTGCGAAGAACAGGCGCGCGACCCTTCGCCGGCCGCGCCTGCCACGGAGCAAACGCCACTGCAAGCAACAGCGGCTCTGCTCCTGGAAGTCTTGTTGGAGGCGGCACACTCGTAGCCTTGTGCTCTTAAGGAAGATGCACAGTCTCCTCAGCGAAGTGTACCGAGCTGCATAACGGAGCACCTGCCTGAGGGCAGCGATTATTCCGACTGCATGAGGGCTATGGAATACCTCGAGGCGCTGCATCGCTATCAGCAGGCAATGTGGCTGGCCGACAGCATGATGTTGGCCACAGCACCACGCTGTGCCCGTTTCGTTAACATTCCTAGTGGCACGATGGTACCGACTTGTCGGCTGCCAAGCTTGTGCGATGGAACAGTCCAGAAAGCTCTGTCGGAGCGAATTCCTCCCTCCTGATTATGAGTGCTGCATACGTCGTGCGTTAGAGCTCCGGACTTTGCACCCTGAGGAATCTCATCTAGAGTATATCATGGGTTTACAGGAGCTTTACATCCTTGCCGATCCCATGGCACCCCACGCTGAGAATGTAGGGAGAGATTGCCCGCCGCAGTGGCGTAATTGTTACGGTGCTTCAATGCCACACAAAATATGCGGGTTCGATCCCGGCAGCGGCGGTCGCATTTTCGATGGAGGGGAAAATGCCAGAGGCCCGTGTACTGTGCGATGTCAGTGCACGTTAAAGTACCCCAGGTGGTCTAAATTTCCGGAGCCCTCCACTACTGCATTTCTGTCCTCTCTCTCTCTTTCACTCCTTTTCCTCCAACCTCATGAACGCTTAGCCGTACTCCCTACATGGGATGCAGAAAATAGAGTCGTTTCCATAATCGAACCAAAAACATCATCATCATACGCCAATTCCACCCAACCTTCACCGAGTACCTTCGGAGCGCCCGTTATCGCAACGTGAATCATTTGGCCTCCGCTGTATAGTGCATTCAGGGCGACATTTGGGCAGCGCAAATCTACAGGCAGCCGCCACCGCTTTCCACCTCTCTCTAATCGCGCTGCGCGTGGGCTGGAGGTGACTCGTCACGCCGTGATCCCCGTAAATAAGAGATGTCTTTGGCCACGAGAGAACAACAAGATGGGCAGGTCCGTATTCGTACGCCCGGGCATCTCCTACCTTTGAAGGGTTTATGTCCTTCCTTTGACGGGTTCAACAAATCATCGACGGGTTCAAAGAGCCGAGCTCCCTTGAGGGACAGGGCGGCCACAGTGGCGGGCGCAAACTGACAGCTTGTATTGCTGTTGGCGCCGATTGCGATGCACCTGGTATTGTTGCTGACATGATGGATTCGTATGTAGTGGACGCTGACGGAGTTCTGCTCTGCATCCCATCGGAAGAAGCTCCCCAGGAGTCTTTCAAGGAGGTGATTTCCCGCAGTCTAAGGAAAGCTACTTTGAGCTATTTCCACGACTCTCGGTTGGCCTGGGATGCGAGTGGCCTTAAGACTTTTCAAAAGTGGTGCTGTTCTACCACCTGGCCAGGCGTGAAGCGTCGCATCTCGGACAGCGGTCGCAGGGTAAGCTGCGGGGGCAAACCCACCTCAACGCCACTTGAGGTTATATGTCAACAGTAAGAACTCACATGGCAGTTTGCTCCTTCTCAATTTTTATCACGCAAAACGATAAAATCGTTATTTTAAATAATGTCGTGCTAGCGCTGTTCGCCCGTCAGCACATGCCTCCTCCGCCGCAACTGGTTCACTGGGCTTCGTCAAGCAGAGCCAATAGGCTCTGCTTTCCATCATCGCAAACCATACATCCCACTGCCTATCAGAGCCTGTGGTAGTATGTACAGGCTCGTAATATGTGGAAGACTTTCCTGGCAGTCCGACGACATGTTAAAGTGCTGGTTTGAGGGGTCACCAGAGACATATTCACATATCTTTAGGAAAGAGACAGATTGATCTGTTCAGCTGCAGATTCGTTCCTGCGAGAACAAAAACGTCATTGGATCTGACGAAGATTTTCGATGGCAAATATTATTAGTACTTTTCTTCCTTTAAATGCCGGTGCGTAAATTCATAAAAAACACCGTTCCTCTGAAAAGTGGACAAGTTCCTTCGGTCTGTCAGAGTAGCTGAAAACTTTCTAACGCAGGAAATGCGGTCTGCAAGTGAAAAGTCATCTCGCATCAGTCATCGGTTACGTGTAGGGGAATTAGGTGTTTTGATTTATTTAATTTCTGCCGTTTTACATACCAAAACGACAATGCGGTTATGAGAGACGCTGTGGTGGAGGGTTCTGGAAATTCACACCCCCTGTGGTTGTTTAACGTGCGCTGACATTGCACAATACATAGGTCTCAACATTTCATCTCCATCAAAATTTACCTTTCACGGGCAAGCTTATATCCCAGGACCTTCGAACCAGCTGCAGAGTGTCATATCCGCTACACCGCTGTGGCGGAGCAATTAATTACACGTGTAAGGCTTTCTCTCTTCTTGGAAGCAAAGCCTCGATGGGCTGATTTGCGAGGCCGTCTGCGGCGACTGGAAAAAACTATAATCGTCATGAAAACACGCATACTCTTCCCTTTTGCTAAAATAATTATGAAAGATTGAAACTCAAATAACTTGCACTGAGAACGAAGAACGAAGATCGGGCTGCGGAATCCAACCACCGGCCTTTGGTTTGCGGGGCCACCAGGCTGTTTTTCTTGGTTCGCTGTGTGCGGCCTTTGAAGCGGAGCTTTCTAATAAAATCACGTAGACTGAAAATATAAATCACTCGCCTCGTTGCTCATCCGAACTACCAACCACTGGGTTTCGAGGCCGCGAACCTGAGTGATTCAGCTACTCTTCATTCATAATACATGCCCTTAAAAGCGGGGTTTCATCTGCATGCAGTAGTAGACTCCAAGAACACGTGCATGCTCTCTAAGGCATGCTCGGCTAAGCAGGAAAGAAAGAAAGGACGGAACAAAGTAGTAAACAAAGAGACAAGGAACGACAGAAAGAGAGAAGGAAACAAAGATAGCAGAAGAAAGAAAGCAAGAGAGTACAAGCACGCATTAGAAGTAGGGCTCTTCAGTTACTGTAGAGAAATCGTTCTACAATCGTTGTACCAGTTACGCTGAAATACAATTCAAGTCTTAGAATTCCCTAAGCGAACACACAACCAAAATGCTGTTGATACTTTTCAATAACAGGTACATATTGATAAATGTATTCACTAACTGTTGAGTTATTGCGCAGTGCTTAAACTCAGAATACCGAATTGAGCGCATATATGAACGCGAGTGGAGAAATTTTCGCAGCACAGATGCGATGGGCATTCCTGCCAATCAGTAAGGCACACATACACGTCTGCAGGTATGTTAGCTCTATTTGGCTGTTGAAGTGGCCGGGAAAAATCAAAGCTACAAACACTGCTGCACACCAGTCAACAAGACGTGGCACTATATACATGAATCATGCAAGCCCTGTATGTAGTATATACGCTTGACCCGTGATGGATTTTATGACAGCTTTGTGAGTCCGGCCTGAAACATTATGCTGGATCATGCGGCTTCTTTCGACTTTCGTGCCTTATGAAACTTAGTGATCAATATTCATTTCAGACTTGTTGAGCCCTAATTGACTCAAGTCGCATGCATTGGAATTTCCACACCCCTTGAATATGTACAAAATTAAAAACCATTGAGTATACAATGATATTTTTCATTCTACTTTCGTGGCTAAATTCTTGAATCCTAGAAGCCTGTAAATTGTATTTACAGGGCTACACGCCCCTACATTGCGGCACATATGCTGGAGGTATTATGGCTGCACAACGGCTCTGTAAGTCCGGCATGGAAGATTGTAGTGGACGAAGCCCTTTCTTTGGGTGCTGAATTACCGTCGCTAATTTATGGGGCTGTTATTAAACTTAACTCGTATGCATTAGATTCTTGACATTCATCGAGCTTGTACAGGTTGTACAACTGGAACTCAAACTTTCATTGTTCCGAATGCCGTGACTTTCATGTCGGAAAGCCATTGGCTCTTCATAGTGCTTTCATGGTCATCTGCTCGCATCCGACAAAGTCCATTTGTGTGGTGGCGGACACCCGCAGTTATGTGCAGTTGCATCGAAATAAATTCTGCGCAAACACCTTAAAAGTGTTTGCGCAGAACCTAACGCACATTAACTCGGCCTGCTACATTCGTTCTCGTGAAATCTTGCGGTCCCTGATGGTCACGCGATCACTCATGAAAGGGCTTTGTAATTACAACGTACATTTGTTTAGGTGCTTTTAGAATAACAGGCCCGTGTGCCGAAGCGATAATATGAAATAATATATCATTTTATCCTCAAAATAATGATAACTGCACGGTATTGAAGAAACTTCAAATCTTTGCTGAAACATGCCTGTTCAAAGTTCAGGGCCTCGATAATCTACTCGGTGTGCTTCGCGCTAAGGAATCTGTATGGGCAGTGTGCATGCGCGGCTTTGTTCACGTTTGTTGATGTCCGCTGCATATTTATGTATCAACGTGCACTCTAAACCAGAAATGGGCAAAAGTGGACTAACTCCGTATTGTTACACCACCGCTTGAATGGTTCATCCCAAAGGACCAAATTTTACGCCAAGGCATGTCGCGTGCAAAAGCCCTGTGTAAAAAGGAAAATTCGCAAATCTCCACGAAGTGAACCATGACGAGTAGGCGAAGCACTGGTGATCATTCGGTTTTGCCGTAAATCAAGCGTGACATTGCCCACTCATGCATCTAAATGAGTGACAACGCGTTTGTATATTTACACAGGCCACGTAATTTATGTTCCTGGTCTTTATAAGGTTCCTGCGCTCCCACATCGGAGATCGTGCCGAGTTCAGGATTACTTTTAGTTCACGTGCACGCTGCGAATCCGTATGGTTCAACTGCGCACAAGAGAAATCTTCCCCCCGGCATTTCAGGTCAAGATCCAATGCCTATATATACGGGGTGGCCGGTGAGCGCGAGCAGTCGGTTTTTTCAATCAAGAAACTCGCTAGTAGACGCTGCCTGTGTCAGCTTTGTCTCTCACGGGCCAGGGCGCGTTCTCGTTCCTTGCCAGCTTGTGCCAGCTGTGCCGCATGCGCAGTGAGAGTGTGGAAGGCGCAGGGAAGGAACATTCTCGACCATAAAGTGCTTCACTTCTAAAATTTTCTTGGATGCGGGGGGAATCTAACTCGCTGCCCCAGCCCCACCACAAAAGGTGGCCAGTTCTCTACCATTGAGCTATCGGCGCACACACCCGAAACTGTACGAAAGCATTTATGCCATCTCTCTCTCTCTCTCTCTCTCTCTCTCATTTCCCTCTGCCATGACGCGCGCGCGGCGTTACTTAGCAAGTGCCTGGAATGTTGCGGCCATCTACGAGAGGCCAAGTGAAGTACGATGTGTTCGTGTGGATTCGCCTCTCCAAGATGGCGCACCGTTTCCAAAGTGCGCCTCGCAGCGCGCACGCGGAGCTGCATCGGCAGTCCCCATTCTTCGTGAATTTCGTTTGCCCGAGGCCGCGGACTAGGGTGCCTCGATACGCGCTACACTGTACAGGGTGGTGACCCGCCCGCCATATTGAGTCACACGAGCCATTGGACTCAGCTGCGCTAGCGTTCGTAAACAGGCTGCAGCGTGCGTATGGGTCTCTACTGAAGCACTGGCATTAAACAGATGAGCACTGCGTCTAGAACGAAGCACGACCCTGAAACAGATGCCCAACCGCTCGCTCTGATTCAAAATGGCGTAGCAGCGGCCAGTGGTTGTCAGCACCCTGTATTGAGTAGCGTGCATTGAGGTACCCTAGCCGCGTCCCACTCTGCGAGCGTGTTGCAAGATAAAAACTCCCACTTCAATCGCTCAAAGTCGGCAGCGACGTTGGCGGGTCAATGTGGCGCAAGTAAACATTATCGATGCCTTTGTCGCACGGCACTTACGTAAATGTCGACTGTGTCCAGTTATCACGTAAACTACTTGAATTACCACAAGGACAAGGGGTTGGTGATGAATGTTATGGAGGCGACGCGTGAACGTGGATTCATCCACGTCAAACGGTGCCGTACCAGCGAAACGCCGATAGAAATGGGCAAGTTCCCGCCCGTGTACAATAAACATTCAAATGGTTACGTGAAGACACATACCACTTTCGTGTTATACCGATTCCCCTGACAAAGGGATCAGGCACATTTTTTTTTATTTTATCCGGTTCGTCGGAACTGGTTGCGCAGTTCGTCTGCTTGGACTATTCTACCGTGGACATCGAGCGGGAACTGCAGGGGACTAAATATCTGAACCGCTCCTGTTATTCTTACAGTTACTCCAAAGTTGTTTCAGAACTTGTTGCAGCCCACTAACTCCCTGCAAGGACGAACAGCACACACCTAGTCCAATTTGGCTTAGAGTGTGTAACACGTGCAATGTGCGTTTCTAACAGGCGCATTTCTACTACGTTCGCTGGCGATGAGGGGCCCCTTCACGAACTTTGTTAAAGCATGCGGACTGCACAAAACACCCACGAGAGGCATCATCATTTTTTATTCAACTTAAGCAAAGCATACATCTGTATTGTAGTTCTGCTTGAATTTAAGGTGAGTAAGTTCCTAAGAAAAGCATCACAATAAATACTTGTTCTCCGACGAACTTTCAATAATAGCTCAAGAACAATTCGACGACGACTTACTCAGCCGATTTCCACGAATGCACTGATCGCTAATATTGATTAAGTGTCAATATTGAATTCTATTTCAACGGACGGACAATGACTCGACTAAAATTCGCTATATTGACCAACAGATTTTTACGCGAGAGCGTTTCTTGGCTAGATTGGCGAGATAGCTGCCGTCCGCAAAAAGCGTCCGCAAATGCCGTGCACGGAAAGCTCCTGACCTCTCCCACCGGAAGTGCCGCCGGCGCCAACACTCGCGCAGCAGCAGGCGGCGCACGCTCCTCTTCGCTTCAGCTACCTACAACTGCGCCGCGTCGCCGCGTTTTAGGGGAGAAGCTCCTTAAGGCGTGGGTCGTGCGTCCCCGATGTATGTAGTAGTAGTAGTAGTAGTCGTAGTAGTAGGTAGCCACCGGCGCGTGCCTGCCGGAGCGCACGCACGCGCCGAGGGCGAGCGCGTGGCACCTGGCGCTCGCCCTCGCCGCGAGCGCCGGGAGCCACGCGCTCCCTGGCAAACTCGACACTGCCCCGGCAAACGCCAGAGACAACGTTGGCGCAGGCAGCGTCTCCTAGAGAGTTTCTTGATTGAGAAATACCGACTTCTCGCGTTGGAGAAGCGTTCACCGGCAAAACCCATATATATATATATATATATATATATATATATATATATATATATATATATATATATATATATATATATATATATATATATATATACACTGGATCTTGACTTGCAATGAAGTGCCGGTGGGAGATTTCACTTGTGCATTGTGCATAGTTGAACCGTGAGGATTCGTAGCATGCGCGTTAACTAAATTAATCCGGAACTCGGCACGATCTACGATGCACATCCCGAGCTTCGCCCACTCATCATCATTCACTCCGTGGATATGCTGTAATTTTTTTTATTTCGCTGGGTTGGCGAAAGCGCGCGCTCAGGTGCGTGACCTCGTCCTAGCAACACCCGGCGCGGGAACGCGCCAGCTAGCCTATCGTTCCTCGTCGCCATGCGTGCCGAGTACAATCTCGAATTGAAGACGCCCACTGAGGCCATTGCGACGTAGAGATGTACGTGCATCGATGTCGAATGTCTCCACCTGTTGTGGTGTATCACAGGCTGTGGTGTATCACAAGGATGATGTATCACAAGGCTGTGGTAGTAGTGTCTAGTTACCCCTCCCCAGGTACGCCGTCGCCGGAACGATAAGAGGGTGACGACCCCGGTGATTGTCTGACACAACCCACGACGCCGCGGCGGTCGTACGACTTCGATATGCCCGACAGCTGCCTCCGGCATATCTGCATGCATACACTGCCTGGACGACGAAATCGAAGAGGACGTGAAGGGTCGACACCACTTTGATTGCATCAAACGATGTAAATAAACACAATCCGACCTCCCACATTGCCTCATTCTTTACACCACAATTCGGAAACACCAGTTTGCAGCACTCCTCCGCAACAACAATATAGCCAATAGTAACGCTTTCGCATTGTCATCTCATAAGAATGTGCTTAGGGATTGTCGAACTTTTTCAATCGTTTCAGAAGAAAAATTTTATCAGGTACAGTCAACAGGAGAACCTAGCGAGACATCGGAAAAATCTATATTGCCGCACAGCCGCTTAACATAGCCTCGAATTAAATGTTACAGCCTGTACGTCGCCAAAACCACCTATCCACTGAAACTTCCAAATCAAGGCTACGTTGGGAGGCTAAGTGGCAGTACAGGTTTTTATGAAGTTTCGGATCCCTCAAACATTTGCTGTTGACTGTACGTGCCAGATTCGCTTGCCTTCATTTTTCCGAGATAAGATCGGCTCCTAATTATCTTTCACTTTTCGCTGTCTAATAATAATAAGGTTGGAAAGTGCTTTGGCGCTCAGCACACCGCACCAACATTCGTTGAGTGTAACTTTAATTCAGTGTGCACAGCCTCCGAGATGCGATGATAGCGTAATTTCCCACTGCTTCTCATAGCCTCTGTAACAATCTGCCAACTAACGGAGATCCCCGCCATGAGGTTGGCGTATTTCGCAGCGCAGTATAACAGAAGGCTTTACTAAATATCTCTGGACCTTGTATTATGTACGATATTTAGTATGTGTCCTGCAATGACATCGTACATTTTTTTCCAGCAGCAAAGGTACTACGTGCCTTTGCATTGAGATCTCAATGACAAGCATGAATGATCGGTTCGTTGTGCGTTAATATATACTAGTCTGCACTCGACGGCCTCTTACCTTTTCTGTAAAGCTTCATAGTGAGTTCCAGGTCTCCATTTTTGCCATAGTGTGCGGCAAACTCTGCTTCGTCCTGTCTTTAAGACAATAGAAGAGCACAAATAATCCCAAATCGTCTCAATAATCATAAAATCGATATCCATGAAATCATAAAATATACAGGAGGGAAACATTGTCACTGTGTCATTTGCACACCAGAAAAACCATCATAACAGACTGTTCAATCCAAGCTCAGTACATTATCAAACATTGCTGCAGCATTAACCCTCCTTTAATGAAGTTATCACGAGAGAGAGGTGCTTTTGGCTTCTGTATAGAGTGAGAATCATGCATCTCACTCCTATGGTGCTTCAGCAGGCTATTTTACCCATGCTTGAAATTTCGCTGTCTGCAGTATTGTTGTGCACACTGGATGAATAGACTGGAGCTGTCGCTCGCACTTCAGCGCACGCATAGACGGCCTATAGCCGCCGCGCCAATGGCGAGATTTGCTGAGCAAGCAATGGCGAAGCAGCCGTTATATCGTTATTCCATTACGAGGTACCGAATCAGACTGCGTGGCATGGTGTCGCGCACTTTGGCCACGCCCCTGGATCAATGAATTTGCGACACATGCATTTGTTAAGCTTTCACTCTAATTACTGCACATCAAAAAGAATTCTCGCTCTACATCTAGACTACAATAAATATACAATAAAGACAGCTCCTGAAAATTTTGCCGGCCTCATAGTACACTTGCTTAGGGGCACTTCTCTTCGCTGTTTGCTGACCTTTATATATCGAACACTCTAATAGCAGAAGGCAAATTCCTGTACAAATTTTAGATTGAGTTGATCACATAAGTTGAAAATACCCAACGTGCCCAGAGATACAAAAATGAGCTTGCAATGATAACAGTTTACTACCTTGCCAATCAGAAAGCTTCGTAGTGGTATTCCGCGGGTACCTTATCTCTCCGTTAGTTCCATCGCGAATTCATTCTCCGCAAGGCAGTGCGTACCTTTGCTTTGGTAACATAAGGTTACACTTCGACTCATTCATCCTTTTCTTGAAGAACAGACAATTTTTAATGGGAAACTGTGGCATTATAGTACTTGTGAAAAGTATCTGGTGATATCCGAGATGCGAAAACACAATATCCAGACTTTTTTTTTGCATCGCCATGAGCGTTAAGGTAGTCGAAGAATTATTGTGTTACACAAAATCAATTATAGGTCAAATATGGACATCCATAAAAAACCTGCGGCCTCAATTTAATGTTGACTGGCACGCACTACATACGACAGCGCCACACTTAAGTCGTACAGCATGAGCAGTTAGTGAGGCACTTCATTCCTTGCTGCGCATTTGTAAGGGTCATACTGTAACACACATTAGGAGCTATAATACGAAAATTTGGTCGACTCAATCTAACTGATGTTAAATGAGAAAAGGTGTCTACATTACACCCGCGGTTAGCATTTGGTAATTGTTGAAAAATTGCTTTAAAATGGTTCTTCTTGGCGATTCATATCGATGACAGAGGAACAGAAAGAAGGCTTTGCTTCGCATCGAAGAGTGCAAGAAAATTTCTGAGAGGCGGGGTGTAATTATAAGCGTTTTAATACCTTGAGACTCTTGCGAATTATGTTTTATCAGCGAGAGTTTCATATTAAAAGAGCTTTAATTGAACTGATACTGAACAAGCGTACGGGCGTGCTGTGAAGGAAAGGAGCGCCCTCGTTTTCACCACCAGCATATACTATGTTCGATGCGGGACAAAAGCTTCTTCCAGTGATGTCTCCTCTTTTCATCATCTCCTCTGAGTGCGTCTATCTCAGATATGTTTCATATAAAATGGTTTCAACTTCATCGCTATCTCTGTTCACCAGCTTTTCGTTCCGCACCGACCACGTGGCTACTATATCCAAAGAAAGGGTGAACTAAATATGCTTACCTTATTGTCATTGAAACACCGGTGCCTCTGTAAAAGATATTCAGATGCATAGAACCACACGAGTATAAACTTAGAAATACGTTTGCTTTTATGAAGCAGAAGTTTTCTTCTACCGCAATAATGAGTCACATTATGTGGATGTTCTTATTTGTGTCGTCTCTTGCTGCTTTGCGCTGCGTTCACATTCGTTTAATACGGCACATTGAATCTCGAGCAGCAACGGAGTGGACAGTGAGTAGAAACGCAACCGTCAGACGGAATGTCCAGCCATGACTGAATGTTCAACCTATTTTTTAAGCTCTTGGAAGTCCTAGAGTGGCGAATTCCATATGGACAACTTTTATTTTATTGACTCATTTTATACACACTGCAGGCCACAGTCAGGCCAGAGAAGGAGTGATGAGGACAAAAGAAGATCATAATATACATCAGTGGTATATAAGAGCACAAAGCAAACGGGGAAAAAAAGAAGAATGATAAATTCAAAACGTACGTCACACAGTTTCGCATACCGAAGACATTACACGCCAACGTTGATGTTTGCAATAATAACAAATATTCGACCACTCCCGGAAATAAAGAACGCTTATCCGAGTTTATGTGACTTGGAGATTGTCTTAGCATTTTGCTGTGACCCGTTTAATGGGAATGTCTTGTGAGGCAGTGTAAATATGCAGAGTGGTTAAACCTAAAATGGCTATGATAAAGAATAATGTGTTTTCTTGATATGAGTAACTAATTCAAGGCAACTGCTCGATAAAAAGAAGTCTGCTGCAATAACTCATTCTTTAAAGCGTCTCTTAACGAGTTTCCACCAATACAATAATTAAATAAGCACAAAATACGGCAAAACTGAATGCTCTGTGTGAGTTTAGTTGCAGGCTTAATAAGTATGACTGTTCAGGAGGATGCATAGTGACTTTTCTTCCGGAGGCTGTAGCTACGTCCAAAACACAACCAAGTTAGTGCTTGAGTGCAAGTAGAACTGAGAAAAAACGGCGTAAAGAAAATTTCAATGCACTACCTGTTCCCTACGGCTTCCTTCTATAAGTCTTGCAAATCACACAAAGCATCATCATTTAGTGTCCACCCGGGGTGTTGCCACGAGATTTCATTGTGCAGGCGCTTTACTGTTAAGTAGAAGTAAGCGAAATATATACATTTTTTTAATATTGCGGTAGCAATCATGGGGACCCTCAAACAAAATTCCGTCGTTGGCGCAGTCGTTGTCCTTGCGCGCCGTGCACTGTAACGTACGACAGCATTTGTGTCTCCTCTTACAATCAGTCTAGATTTGCGCTACTAATCTCGTAATATTGTGATATTGGACAAATTGAGCATGTACATATCAACAGGTGTACGTCTTGTCTTAACGACACTCAATTCACTGTGGAAAAAACGATTGGGATGTTCAACAAGGCGATCACTTTAAGTCCATATGGTACAGACTGCGTTTTCTTTTTCATAATTTCCGAAGATAATTCAAACGAGAAGTAATGTGGTGCTCTCGCCCATCTCCGCCTAAAGCTTCCACCACACCCTAGCTGCGACCGGTGGCTTTGTGGTCGTCGAAAGCCCCGCCACGGTGGTCTAGTGGCTATGGTACTCAGCTGCAGATCCGAGGGTCACGGGATCGAATTCTGGCTGCAGCGGCGGCGTTTCGATGGAGGCGAAATGTTGAGGCCCGTGTGCTGTGCGATGTCAGTGCACATTGAGGAACCCCAGGTGGTCAGAATTACCGAAGCCCTCCACTTCGGCGTCTCTCATAATCACAGCTAGTTGTGGGACGCAAAACCACAGAAATCAATGATTTGTCGTCATGGTAGGGATTTCGCTCAATCGCGTACTTGAAGTAGCTCTTTTAAAGTGTATGTCAGTGTTTCGTGCAATATACAAGGTGCGCCCATAACGTGATGAGACAGGTTATGGTAAAAATTATGATATGGTCAGATCAGCACATATTACTAACACATTTTCATATTACATCCCTGGCAATTGATAGAACGTTGCCAGCACGATTCCCATGCACCAAAGGCTTCCTGGAAGCCAGCAGCCCTAACTTCACTCAAGGACTGCGACATCCCCTTGGCAACATCTTTGAAGCGATGGGCATTCAGACTTTGTTCAGCTTTACAAATAGCAACGTCCTTCGGCTCACATCGGGGCTATGTGGTGGCTGCGGGTAGGACGTAATGCCCATTCTGTTTAGATAGGCGATTACAACAAAGGCGGCGTAGAGGACTCTGGCTTTGTCGTCGTATGATTTCTAAGGGCTGGCATTCTCCGGTCGTTTTTGCTTGACGGCTCGGTGAAGGTGGTCAAGGTTTTTTTGTTTCTTGAACGGGACATTCGCTGTTTGCTTGGGTGGTACACATTGGTCGTAGACCGCGCTATGCTCGTCCAAGAAGAAAATAAACATTGCATTGGCCTTAGATTTCGACATAATCACTTCGACGAGGCACGGCGAGTTCGCTGTGTTCTAGTCCGGACTTGATTTCTTGGTCATGCTTGAAAGTTTGAGTAGTCACCAGGGATGACGTCGTCCAAATTTTCTTGTTCGCTTTCTAAATGCATTAACGTCTTCCGGGAAACGTCAAGTCATGACTTTTTATTCATGAATCAACACGCTGGGCACCAATTTTGCTCAAGCCCTTCGCGTGTTCAAGTTTTCATAAATAATATTGTATACCGTTTTTCTGCACATGTCCAGGTCGTCAGCGAATAATCTGACACAAAATGACAGTTGGAGTCCAGGAAACTTTTACTTATAGCAGATTTTCTTCCAAACCACGTTATAAAGGACGTCTTGATCGTTCTATATGTTGAATGCTGTGCACTACACTCTTAAACTCACTGGATCACCGAAAAACCCGAGCTTTCTAAGAGCCGTCGCCTTTGCAAGACTCCTTAACGAAGCAAGTGTCTCGGAAGCAGTTATGAACAGGTGAAAACAAAGTGTAATCGCGTACGTCTCCTTCAGAGAATACTCCATTTCTTGGCCTTTGTGCCTTGGCAAAATATTTCAAAGTGCATTTGCGCTACTTCACATCGTCACACGCCAGACATCATACGCGCCTGGAAAGCCCGGTATATTTATTTCTCCGTATAGAATTACCATCAGAAATCTGGCATCCATGCAACGCTAGTGGTTTCTGCTGTGTGGCGTGGCAGGCAGCCTCATTACTTTGCGAACAAACCCTGCAACCGCCAATAAAGCTTCAAGCAGCAGATTATGCAGTTGCTTGATGTACTGGTAGGTGTATTGCTTATCTGTACGGCGATATATAGAAATGAGTAGTAATCGAACTTGCAGCTGGATATTGTTTCTGTATGTTTTCCGTACAAAAATGTAAGCAATTTACGCATTTAACACCGTGTTTTCTTATAAGTATGTGGTAACGAATCGCTTTCTTCTACGTTTCGTGTGACGATTTCGAAGTAATAATTATAACCACATAATACAGAACGCATTTGAAATTAAAAGCTCGAAAAAAAAAAGAAATCCATGCATCTCCATGAAGTGAATCATGACGAGCGGGTGAAGCACTGGAGATCGTTCGGTGTTACCGTAAATCACCCATTACATTGCCCAGTCGCGCATGTAAATTAGTGAAAACACCTGTGTATATTTCCACACGCGTCGCCATTCATGCTCCGGGTCTTTATGAGGTTCCTGCGCTCCCACGTCGGAGATCGTGCCGAGTTTCGAATTACTTAACGCGCACGCGGCAAATCTTTATCGTTCAACTACGCACAAGAGAAATCTTCCACGGTCACTACATTGCAGGTCAAGATCCAGTGCCTATACATACGGGGTGGCCGGTGAACGGTTGTGCAGCGCGAGCCGTCCCTTTTTTCAGTCAAGGAATTCGCTAGCATACTCTACCTGCGCCGGTGTTGTCTCTCGATGGCGAGAGCGCGTTCTCGTTCCTCGCGAGCTGGTACAGCGTTCATCGCAGAAAGAACGTCAACGCGTGCCGCTCGCTGTCTCACAGCAGTAGACGACACCGTCTGGTTGTACTGCCTCCGAGATCGGCCCACATATGCACACACACCGTCTGGCGGCACTGCTTTCAGGATCGACGCACACGCACAAACGGAGACGACGAGGTACGGCTGGAAGGGTCGGCCGTAATGTGCTTCGCGCATTAAAAAAAAAAAGAAAGCTGGGCATGCTTCACACAAGAGTATATTCCGCAAATCTCGTATAGAAAATTTACAAACCGATTCATTCTGTAAAGATTGGTGAACAGCGAGTTAGCAGAACGTCTCGGAAGGTTAACGAAAATATACATGAGTATGAAAGACGCAGTTTGAAGCAAAAAACGCGGCATCAGTCAGTCGAGCACCTGCATTACCGCGCGATGACCATATAGCCGTCCTGAACAAAGTGCGATGGAGCCTTCGGGTAATGTCAGTAGCTGTTGTTATGTTATTATGTGGCCCCGCCACGGTGGTCTAGTGGTTATGGTACTCGGCTGCTGATCCGAGGGTCGCGGGATCGAACCCCGGCTGCGGCGGCTGCATTTCGATGGAGCCGAAATGTTGAGGCCCGTGTGATGTGCGATGCCAGAGCACGTTAAAAAAGCCCCAGGTGGTCGAAATTTCCGGAGAACTCCACTACGGCGTCTCTCATAATCAGAACTGGTTTTGGGACGTTAAACCTAAAAAAAACTACAATGTTATTATGTGGGGTTTAACGTCCCAAAACCAGCTCTGATTATGAGAGACGCCGTAGTGGAGGGCTCCGGAAATTTCGACGACCTGGGGTTCTTCTATGTGCACTGACATCGCACAGCACGCGGGCCTCAACATTTCGCCTCCATCGAAATGCAGCCGCCGCAGCCGGGATTCGATCCCGCGACCCTCGGATCAGCAGCCGAGTACCATAGTCACTAGACCACCGTGGCGGGGCCAATGTCAGTAGCGCCGTTATGAAATTGAATGACGTAACTCCATGTGAAATGTTCGACACTTTTGAACCACATAGTTTTCGTTGTCGGCACACCTCTCTGTTTACGCACGGACATGGTGGCAGACAAGGACGTGGATGTGCACGAAGCTTTGCCGACACCTTAACCGTTAAAAACGTTCGTGTAAAAATATAACACATGCCGCTCTTTGGAGAAATCCTTGTTATAGTCATACTTACATAAAGTGCACCACTTTGAAATTCGTTAGCGAGCGAAAACTCCCTGCGGACGTTTGCGCAAGATAGGCAGACCTTATGCACGCTTGATAACCTTCGAAGATAGATGGCATATCTGCAGTTAAAGCCATCAGGAGATATATTGTTTGGCCACTTCGAACGAACTGCAAAAATAAGATATCGTAAAATTATAAGTAAAACTTCTACATGTGCGAGGAAGCGAATAATAAATGCATTTTTTCTGGAACACAGAATAAGTCTATGGCAGGTCTCTGCCATGCTACGCTAATCGTAAAGGAGAAATTAATATTGGCTCACCAAGCAATGATTACTGGTGCATAAGTCACGTTTGTACACAATGTGCAGTAAACAATGTGATCATTCACGATGGTTATTTGTGGACCTAAAATGATACCATATGTCTCGAGACGAACGTCAAAACCGCGCAGAATGAAAGGAAAGCAGCATAATGCAAAATAGCGTGTTGTGTAGGCAATGTGGTGCGCAACGGCACGGTCATAAGAATGCGCTCTATTCACCCAGATGTGCGTTGGGCTCGAGCAATCAGCAACTGCTCAGAACGTTTTGCGGATTGTCATGTGGTTAGCATAATTTTCAGCACTGTGTCCTGAAGACATCGAAAAGCCTTGTTTTGAGAACTCTAGAATGACGTGCATTACGGCCATCAAATGCATGTTCCTCACGGTGTGCAACATTCTTTCAATTTTAACAAAATGTTTGAGAGGGTTTACTGGCGATTATTCAGCAACGTTTAAAAATATCTAGCACAAGAAACCGGGCAAAACACCCAGTTCTTAACTTATCTTTCGACCCTCGACAGCTTACCCGGTAGGTAAGCTGTCGTGGGCCAAAGAAAGCCAGAGCTCGGCCTTCTGCGCTGTAGCTCATTGAGAAGCGGTACGAAGGGCTCGCGCCCCTGCGCATGGCAGCCTGTCTATATGGGTATACCACAGGAGAGCTGAGATCAGCTGCGGCGAAGCGAGTACATGTGGAAGTTTGCCTCATGTAGAGCCTCCCATATTTTTAACGATAGCATGTAAGAGCTGTCCGCACGTAGTGCGAACACCTTACCGCGGTGGCAAGCTGAGAGGCTTGCCGGCAGCACGCTGAGGCGCACAAAGAAGTACTTGAGCTGTCGTCATCTTCCAGGCTGTTCCTTTCAGGACTAAATGCTCCGTTTCTTTGTTATTCGTGTCCCGAGTGCGTACAACAACTTATGGAAACGTCGTTAACATTTAGCTTTATTGTTCTCACGTTAGTGTTTAGTAAAATCTACCACTGCCAATGCTAGTACCTGCCACTAAAAGTTCTCGTTCATTACTTTTTTTTAATTCTAATAACCTTGTGAATGAACCTTGCGAAATCTCTCTGGCGGCAGTAACAGAACACATAAAGTGAATGTGCAGTGGCAGTTCGCGGACTATGGTGGCGCGCATGGGTTTGTTCAAGCGGCGTTTGTTTTCAGTTTCTGTTTTTTAGTAAGGATACTAAAAGAATAGTTATGAGATGATGTGCATTCTCCTCAATGTTACAGCGCGATCGCTAAGTGCTGCGCCATCTCTGCTGTGTGCGCCTGCGCGTACCACTGTCAGTCCCGCAGGTTATGGCTGATGTAAGGCGCGGATACTACGTGCAGCAGATGCTCACACGAGTTAGTTGAAGATGGTTGATCCGGTACTTTGAGTGGCTGTAGGGCACTAATATCTGCGGGCAAAGCTAGTAGATATTTGACATAAACTGCATAACAGAACAGTAGTTTTTCGATTACGTTGATTTCGATGAGGTAAGGTTAGTCTGTAGCCCGTCAGCGACTGATCTTGTCCGCTACAACGCACCGCTTCGTGTATTAAGTTGCCTTTTATATAGTAAAACGGGCAACCGCTCGTAATAGAAACAGCGCATACTATTGTCTGATAGAACGGACTCTGGTGAAAAGCGCTTTCTTTGATAATAATTTCAGCCTGTGGGACCGCTTAGGTGATATTGAGGGAGTGGACCAGGGGCGGTGTATAGTTTCGCTTAGCATGGAAAAATATTAGCTCTAATACGCCACACAAAATTACATGGAAATATTTGCCCCCCTTTCAGAGGTGCAGTGTGCTAGAAAGCAAGGTGGATAATGTTTACAGCACACTTAATTATAGCCCACTTCGGTAGCAGAGCGCGCATCCACAAATCAAGATTGTATACGCTCGCGTATAGTTTCTGGGGCAGTTGCCTAGTCAGGGACGTTTTATTGGCATCAATACATGCCACGCTCAACTCAGCTACCAAGAACTTAAAATCAGAGATACAGAAGGCTAAGGAAATCTATTTTGAATTCTCACTTACTACCTTTCTCAAAAGTCCCCTCAGAAATTTTGGAACTACATAAACCCGTTAACGTCTGAAGAAAGTAAAAATAGAGCCAACTCATTGAAATCCTACTTTCAATCAGTTTTCACTACCGATAACGGAAATACACCGGAATCATTAAAAACCTATTGCAGTGAAATTGAACCATTCCTAGTCGACGAGGCTGAAGTGACAACCCTGTTATTAAAGTTAGATCCTAAAGAAGGAGCTGGGCCTGATGATATTCCCAATAATTTCCTGACGCGATACGCAGAATGGGTAGCCAGATATCTTTGTATCATTTACAGGAAATCTCTGTTAACTTCTTCCCTCCCTGATGACTGGAAAAAAAGCCAAGATAGTACCTGTACATAAATCTGGAAACAAAGCTGATGGTCGTGGTTATTATTTCTGAAATTTGCGCGATAGCGGTTACGGACACCGGCGGCGGCGGACAACTACGCCGCAAAAACGGCCCTTGTTGTGATCTCACAACAGCTTACGCTGTAACAGACAGATAGATAAGCTAAATGTCGCCGATGTTCGCTAAGAAATGCTTCGCATTTAATAACTTAGCTCGCAATCCTGCTGTGCCGTTACATCTACCGCTTGACCATAACCCTTTATGGCTTCTCCACTGGCGCCGTTTCTTACCAGGGCCACTCTTCTGTGAGTGGCACGTCGTGAACATTCATTCCCTTCGTGCGAGTTCGTGCAAGTTAGGTAGTGCCTGGTGCGGTGGTTGATCAGTACGTAATCCCCGGTGATTTCTTTAATTCCGTTCACATGCTCCGTACTAAAGTAAATCTGCTCTTCATTCTTCATTTAATGGCAAACCCGCTTATCCCGAGGGCGCTACTGCAGGGGGATATAATGCAGAAAAAAAAAGACATGTGTACATTGGCAGAGCACACTTGCCGGCCTGACAGGCGATACCATTCGCTGATGCAGCGAACAAAGAAGGCATCAAAGTAGACATTAGATGTCGCCCCTAAGCGTAAAATTGAAAAAGTGATTGATGACAAATGATGAAGCTTGTGTTGTATATTTTTCCAGCGGAGTTATTCATGTATACGATATGACATTTATACGCAGCGCGTTCGTTATTGCTTTTTTTTGGAGGTATATGTACCAACTGCAAATTATTATGATATTTTTGTATTCGACCATTCACCTGCCGATTTAGGCTATCTGCCCAAATATTCTCATTGATGACTTCACGTAATTAGGTGAAAGAGATGTCTTCTGTTTTGATTTGATCGGATATGTGATTTTAAGTGTGGTTTTGTCCTTAAATAAATATTATATAGAGTTTTGGCCGTAGTTTACTACCCACTTCAAGGTCAAATAATCTCCCGTCGAGCCCATTGTTCATTTTGGTGCAGCTGTGATTTCCCGAGTAAGGGCTTACTTAGTACAGCTTATTGTCCAGTGTTGATCGTCAAGTGTACCACGCGGCAGAAGCTCATTTGAGCATTGGGCTAGCATTTGCTGAACAAGACGCAGATTTCAAGCGGCGTGGCGCATGTCATAACATCACTCTCATGGTGCCTAACGTGCTAACGAGCTATTTGTCGTGTTATATATGCTTGCTGTTCTAAAGAAAACAATCCTTGAACTGGTATACCCAAAGAAATGCAATAATTTTGTTGCAATATAGAAATACAGGTACTTTTTTGCATCTACTGAATCCATAAAAATGGCACAACCTGAGAAAAGCTTTTACATTCTATATAAGAGTTTATATTTATACCTTTCGAAGCTTTGCGAGAGATTCAGTTTTTTCCATATCTTGAGGAGACTGTTCGGGCACATGTGGCGGCTTCAGTTGAGGTTTACGTTCACGCCGTGGTCCACCTGCAAATCGGTCTTATCAATTAGAATTGAGTATAGTGAAGGTAGGATCGTTTCTGAGAAATTAAGATGGTCGACAATGGTTTGGGTAAGCCCAGGCCGATGGTGCAATGAAATTTTACTTATCTTATAATTTATGACACCTTGACCTACAAGTAATAAAGAAATGCTTCTTAGGGCAAATATAAACATATTTAAAATCTATTACATTAAACGCCAGAAAAAGTTGCTCACCTGGCAATATCAGTAGACAATAAATATTCATGGAACGTTTGTTGTGTTATACGCAGAGCATTTTGCCAAATAGTTTATCTTGACGAACCTTCCTAGAAACTGAAGAATCCAAAGCGTACTGAATTGCTGGAGACAACGTGGTGATAAATGATTCAATACCCTAAACGGACAATTATTACTTGGAAGCCCCAGCCCCGCCACGGTGGTCTAGTGGCTATGGTACTCGGCTGCTGATCCGAGGTTCGCGGGATCGAATCCCGGCCGCGGCGGCTGCATTTCGACGGAGGCGAAATGTTGAGGCCCGTGTACTGTGCGATGTCAGTGCACGTTAAAGAACCCCAGGTGGTCGAAAATTCTGCAGATCTCCACTACGGCGTCTCTCATAATCAGAGCTGGTTTTGGGACCTTAAACCCTACACAACAACAATACTTGGAAGCCCCATGGAAGGCACAGTTTAATGTATCTAGGGTTGCAGGCCGCCTAGCAGCTCTATGAAAAGCAATACTAAGTGCTGCAACATAAGCCCGTCAAGAGGCCACGATGGAGTCTTGCATTGAACGCAGTAGTTGTTTTATCTAGTACTTTAAAATCTGGCTCTAGTGAGTGCATATATATATATTCTACTTACCGCATTCCTGCTCTTTTACGCATTTGCCATCCATTGTTCTGTGCAGTGGAAAACGGCAGACGCACCTGTCCTTATTTTTCTTCCCACAACTCCACTTTTCAACCTGTAAATGAACGCCGGGGCAATACATCTGTGGAAAAAAGTCACCGTCGCAAGTACTCGCTTCTTCATTTTCTGGACACGCTGGAAAAGAGAGAAGAAGTATTCATGCGAAAGTTTTAAGGTAAGTGCTCTCTCTCTCTCTCTCTCCGATTTAGTCAGCACTGTCCTTGTCAAAGTAGACACAAAGCGTAAACATCTTTAAACTTTTTAGAGCGCACGAAAGGCACTGACACGAAGGACACACGAGAGCTAACTCTCAACTGTTTATTTTTGAGAGAAACAGATGTAAATACTCAACAGCTGGCATAGAGCATGTGCGGCGCGACATGTCACACAGTCAGCAGGGCTAAACAGAATTTAAAAAAAACGAACTCCATATCAGTTAGAGCCACCGAAGGGTGACTGATGCATTTTTTGGCACACCTATTTATACTAAGGGCCACAGCAACTTCACGTGTTAGTTTGTCTTCATCTGCAAAGAAAATATCAGTATCACGAAAAACGGGTTCACAGTGGCATGACCTGCAATGATCAGGTGTGCCAAAAAACAAAGAATCAGTCACCATTCGGTGGCTCTGATTTATAGGGAATTGGTTTTTTTTAATTCTATTTAGCCCTGCTGACTGTGTCACATGACTTGCGCCGCACATGCTCTATACCAGCTGTTGAGTATTTATAAGTGTGTTCCTTTCAAAAATAAACAGTTGAGAGTTCGCGTTCGTGTGTCTTTCTTGTCTGTGTCTTATGTGCGCGCTAAAAAGTTGAAGTATGGTTGCATACCAACTCGTCCAGTTACCAGTCTTGCTACAAAATGTAAAATTATGTTTTACAAAGCAATGCTGCTGTGACGCCTTTACACTTGGAAATGAATTGATGACAAAACGAGTGGTCGCAAGTCGTCCCCGTTTAAATAATAATTGAGTTTGCGACTTCCACGCTTCCTTTTATCTCACACGATTCTCAGGCTTGTGTACTTCCTAGATATTTAGAAGGTTAAACTAAAACGTTTAAAAAATTTTATTTTAATTTGAATAGGGGTATCAATTCGCAAATGTGAGGCCGCGCTTTTTTAATGTTATCTTCGATATTTTTCAGCGTTATTTCTGGGGTCCAGTGCCATCGTGTCACGAGAGCACGCAGGTGCATCCTGCGTCATGGAGTTTTGGGATGAAGCCTCTCTCCACATCGGGTACCCCTCGAAAGGCCCCATTATCTATATTGTTTTTTATGATACCTTTATCGCTGTTGCACGCACACACACTTCTGAAAAACAGTAAATTTCTATAATGGTATTCTTTATCGGACAGTAGCGAATTGACCCCTAGTCTCACATGGTCGATTTCACTTCCCCATAACTGGGTAGTTCCTTATCACATTTACCACGGAATAACCCGTATAGCTAATGCAGCAAAAAGCAAAATCAGATCGAGATACTGTGCACGAGGCGTGAGGGTTCTTTCTCCGCAATAAATTGAAAAAGAAACGTGTCATTTTCTTATTATTCTCAGTATTACCACTCGAGCTTTTTTGCAGTTCTAACGTGTCGGGAGGACGGTTAGAACTGCAACTGTTCAGCTGTTTGCGCCCGCCAGAAACAGAACAAGGCGGCGCCATGACATCACTTTAGAAATTCAAGGAAATTGAAAAAAAATGAACACTGCTTACATGCGCTCATTTCGTATATTTCACATGCGAGGAGCAGAATTACCAGAAGCATCGTGATTGTAAGTGTCCCGTTGGCTCGGTTCTGTCAAGTCAAACAAAAGGAAAACTTAACTTAGTCAGCTGTTTTAGTCCATCCCACAGAAATCATTCGTTCCTTTTGTTCTCGCAGTGACTGAGCGAGAAAACTATTTGCAGGATTGCACCTCCACGCGCTGTGCATTTCTCCAGCCACCGGTTCCTTTATATGACAGAAGAAGGAACTAATGTAAATTACGCCGTTGTAGAATACATTACTTCCAATCTACTTACTTGTATACTACAATTATTCTAATCAGTATTATCCTCGGTTAATTTTTTGCGGGAGTATTGAGATGGTTCTCAATGGCTGCATTCTTGACTTTGAAATTGTTCCTCTCCTTAGCTTAAGGGGCATTGCTTGCTTGACGAGACTTTTTGATCCAACGGTATTCTTTGAGAGAAGAGTGCGAAGATAGAACGCCTGTTTGTTTTTAGGTTGGGCACGTGGCACAGCAGGCAGGTGCGTGGCAAGCCACTGAAAGAAGGCTTCGTGCCCTAGGCGGGATGCCCCAGCTATCGTCCCTTAGACTAAAAGTGCGTGCCTCGGCGTATATATATATATATATATAAATCCGGCCGCTCATGAACAACGTGACAGGCTTGGCAATTATGACGGTGTCACCGCACTATTTTACAAATCCTGTTCGTATTACTACGCTAAGTTAATGCGCTCCCTATTGTGAGCGTCGCCCCTGGGCAACGGGGTGCGTTCTTTTACATTCTGCGCGAAAGATGGCGAAGTATTACATCTCTCATGAAAGGCGACGTGCAGGGCTGAAATTTTAGAACCCAAGTGTGCTGAAAAAGAAAAAAAGAAGCAGACGGCTATCGACAGGGCACTGATGTAAGTTCTCAAACATTACTCGATGCCGCCGCGAGTATGTCTGTATTTCCTCCCTATGAGGCAATCGGTGAAACAGGAAGTGTCAAGCAGCGCTGAATATCCGCCGCCCAAGTGCTGCATAATGGAACTTCGAATGTAATGCTAATAATTGCCAGTGAGCCTCCGAGCAGTAGTGTATGATATTGACGATGGCGCTAAGAGTTACCATAACAGGTAGGACACGTCTCCTTGAGGCTCCGTGCGAAAATTGACTATAAATACTGTAGCGTCGGACGATCAGTTCACGACGGACCTTTGCAAGCAGAACCGCGCTCGAACTTTGTGCCGGAAGTGAACTGTAAGAGCCGGCCAGCTAGCTACTGTGATCTTGCTAATACTTTCCTACCGAAGCATTTGAGCTCGAATGCAGGAGAAAACAATTATACCTGAAACACGAGTGTCGTTGCAGAGCTAATAACAAATCAAAGCGGTCGACAGCGGTGCTCACCAGTAGAAAGCAGCATACAGAAGAGCTTGGTCTGTGGAGAGTGGCTAGCAGAGTTGTGACAAGTTTATTAATCATAAGATTTATTAACTATGGATCTGCCGCTACAACACAGACGCCGTCGCTGACAGGTGTGGTGAGCGTTAAAAATGTCAGCAAAAGAACACCCGATTATGTGTACTTTGTGACGTTTACGTGGTGCTTATATTTGCTTCATATACGAACTTTATTGTATTGTTGCGGTAGTCCATAAATGACGCATGCCATTTTAACGTGTGCTTCAAATGTCACGGGTATGCCAGGGGCGATTCGCCTTTTCATGCTTACCAGGTTCTTTTGTAATGTCGAATAACACATCCTGTATAGACTGTGAGCAAAATGATGTTTGATAGTTCCTCATATTTTCAACGCCATGTAACAATGCAAGACAGGAACAAGCTATGTCAGAGCACCTATAGAAGCTGTCAATTCTGGCAGTATATAAAAACGTCTCTTTTCATCCACTGATTCTGCCAGAGCGCGGTAGACACCCTGTCACGACCACACCATCTTACAAACAATAAACTAGATTTTCCAACGTGAAGGAACAGGTACAAGGACTATGACAGGCCGCTTATGGATACGCAATAAATACTTAGCCGACGAAGCGATGTGAAGATAACTGTTCCCTAAATGTCAAACGTTACTCTGCGAGCTAGTCGTCCGTCGCACGAACGCATTGTTGTAGGATTTTTGAGGCGACGTTGAGATATACGTTTTAAACTAGACAGGCTCATACTTGACGAAACACCGCGAAACAATCTGTAGAGTATGTGAATCTAAGTTATCAATATATTAGAATAAGTGTGCAACTGCAAGCGCGGCGCACGTTGTTTATTCACGCTGTTGGCTATTCTGCTTTCACTGGATCAATATGCCTGAATGCTGTAAGGAATCGGAATCCATATAGAGCTCATAAGATATCTAAACCACAGTCATCCAAATAGCTTTGTAATAACGGCAAACAATAATGGCAATCCACCTGTAAAAATCATTTCATGCATAGAATTTGTGAAACCTCCCCTACAGAAGTCGCGGAGAGGATGAATATCTATTCTTATATTGTTAGATTACTTTCGCGGAGTCTGTATTTTTAATAATTGCCTCATCATTTCAATCGCTACATTTTCTCGTTCTCTAATAGATGCGTGCTTCCTATGGCTCCTCCAAAGCATATAGCCAAAATTATGACGGCGAAGACTTTTATGGCTTTGCTCTGAACAAAAGTGCCCGTATCAACATGAAATACGGTCTGATTTTCGAGGCAGTGAGCTCAGACAATGTGGAGAGGTACGATTCGCCAGTGGGGTCCGACACATGCGTTTCCCTGAAAAGGCTGCGCTCGAAAGATAGCGTCTCCCACTAGTAAGACTGCCGTACATGTATAGTTATGAACTTGTTTCTATGTCGCTATCGCTATCAATCGCAAACGAGCGGCTTTGTGGACCTTCTAAAAAAACAGCTATGTGTGACTCTTCTTAAAGTGCTGAAATTTGTCACGTATATGACTCTTTCTACAGATATATCCGAACTCTCTTTTGGCAATCCAGTGACTCGATGCATGCCCTATATAAGTGTACATAGAACTCTAAAAAGAGCGTCCTAGAGACACCTAAATGGTTCACTTACCTACCTTTTCAGGGAATAAAGCGCCCTTGACTAAGATTGACGGTTGTAGGAGTCAGTTGGCTGTGCTGTGGGTGTCATGCAACCATTCTGTGAGAGTCAGTACTCTTCACGGTGACACAAAGATAGCGGTAAAGTGACACTTCTTAGAGAGTCAGGTGGCTGCTCAGTATGGTTTACTGCTCCAAAGGAGTTTTGTAGATTTTGCTTCATTGTCACATAGGAAGAGCGCAAAGATAATTTGCACTTTCGAACTCAGCAGCACAGAGAATTCGTGTGTATGTTTCTGTGAGTAAGTTGCCAGTACAATGTGTGTCATATATGCTTTGAAACACGGAGGAGAAATTTGCATGATAATCCCATACTTGCTTGATTGCATGTATTCCTCATGAATCATTGACAAAATCTCATAGCACTGAAACATAGGTGCATGAAACATTGATTTGCTATGTCGCCTCTCCTGTTCACTGGGAACAATCGAGAAAAATACATCTGAAAAACAAGATTCAATGTTGTAATCAGAAAAAGAGACTGCATATACATGTTTGCACTACGCTGCAGAATTAAAAACTTACCACTAAATTACGACTACATCATTAGCTCTGTAATGGTGACGACAAAGGCTTGGATCCTCGGAGCTGTGACAAACTTGGTACAATGATGCCACCTGTAGCTCTTTTCCCTGAGATGGGTCTCTAAGCTCGATGTATCTGGAAGTATAGGTAGACATGTAATACGGTGAGATGATATAAAGGCGACAATCGTGTTCTCTAACTTCAGGTACCTGATGTCGTTGACATGTGGGCAGCAGTTTCTTCTGCAAAACAACGTGCTAGATTAAAAGGCTACAAACATGACTTTTAATTACACGATGCTGGTAACTTACTCTTATGTAAACAATGGCTTATGGTTGGAGAAGACATGGGAAAGCAAAATGAGAACCTTTCAAGAGCCTAGAAGCACTGGTTTGAGAACTTTAGGCTGCAACAAGGTATTATAGCGACTATGTGGTTTAAGTAGGACGTAACGCTAAGAAAACGTGAAGGAATCTTATCTCGATAAAGCATAGAGAAGACTCGCCGCTTTTGCAATGTTCCCTGTCGCCTTTTCAGACTGATTAGCGAACGCAGCTTTTGCGTCCTTGTCAGCGGAAGGATACTTAATGAATGTCATCTCGTTGGTGATGAACCGGCATATAACAGGGACACCTGCATTTCTCCGAGTGTCACTGTCAGCTGAATAGAGCAACTATTTGGGATTGTGGGAACTTGCACCACACACAAACAGATAAGTTAATGTTTAAGTATGTATTTTCACAGCTAGTCTGATTCCCTGTGCATTGTTCATTGACCTTTGCTAGTGTTCTCGTTCGAGCTTCAACAGCAACCCTTTCTACTTCTTGGAAGCGAAGAATGCACACCATGAAACGGGGACGCATTTTTCAATCTGCGGCTGGGTTTGCCGTATTAATATGCCCCACAATCTTTTTTTGTCATAAAATGGTGCTGGAGGCTCCTGTGAATATTGTAGCCAAATGTTATTACACTTTATGTGTCAAGAAATTGGCGATTCGGTTGAGAACACAGGTGAAAGACGCCCGTTCGTCTTACAACAAAATGCGTAAATGTGGCACCGAACAAGTCGCCAGAGGAACGAAAGGCACTGGCTGATTATTTTTCATGCTCACCGAGAGTTCAGCTGCTACGCCGTATTTGTTGCTTTTGTTTACGCCAATTGAATTCAATGCGTGCATCTCTCTCAGAGAGCAAGAATAAAGTCACATCATTGTTGAAAAATCAGAGGGCACTCTGCAGCTGTGTTGCAAACTAAACTGCCAACTCCCTCGTCCGTGTATGAGAATAATACTTGGCTGTCATGTTGACAGGTGGCCCTACCACTCACCAGCACCGTTTTCTAACTATTTCCTCGAAGTGCTGGAGAACTCCTTTCATACCTGGCCATACATCCACAACTCCCTGCACCCCTCTGCTGACACACACTTAGCCGACATCTTCAAATTTATTGGAGGATTTCATGGCCGCGCCGAATGTGCTTGAGAGTAAAAGACCTCATTTGAATCTTCGTCATGTCGTAGAAACCGGAATTCTTTGATCGTCTACAGTGACGCGTCCACCATTGAAGTTATCATTGATGAATGTAGCTGGGAAGGAATTAGAAAAGAATCTCCATATGACAAATCCCTATTCCTGGCTTCCTAATGCTTCTGCCACAGAATGACAAACTTGAGCGATACAAGAAGCGTGTCAGGCACATAAGATACATTTGTTTCATCGAGAGAATTGACACCATAGTCGAAAGTTTGTGCTTTATTGGCCTGATTTGCGGTATGCACCTTATGTTTCGCTTTGCCACTAAAGAGCATCAGTTCTTGCGAAAGTGTACCACGAAGGGTAAACCTGACACCGGTAAATTGCCGTCTTCGAGAAATTCCCAAGACATAAGGAAAAAAAAACGCACTAAAATGTAACCGGGGTCAAACGCCTACTTCCATTGAATTATCGAGGAGTTCGAACGCACCGATCCTTCTCTAACTTGCCACACACGAGACGGCATCGGGTTCGTGGGACGGAAAAGCATAAAGCGTCATTTAATGAATACGGCAGCGCCTACAAAACCGCTCCAGTCCTCGCTCCAACAAAGATGCACCAACAGCAATCCAGACATGAAATAGGCAATATAGGGCATCTCGTTCAGGGCCTAAACGGTTGTGAGCGAATCACTGCCTACGCGAGCCGGACGCCATCGCGAGCCGTGTCCAACTGCTCCTCTAAGGAAAAGGGAGGCCCCGTTGAGCCAGCAAGTTCCGCCCGTGCATATGTGGCCGTGCTTTTCGATTAGATAACGATCATGTCTCCCTTTGCGCCACGACAATTATCAAAGACACGTCGCGACGTTTGGCCCACTGGATGTTATGACTGCAAAATTACAAGATGACACCCGTGTGCAAATCATAAAGGCAGCACTTAGATGCCGATTGCCTATCACGATCAGCTATTGATTCCCACGCAAGATAACGATGATGAATATGCCAGTTTTAATGGACTGATTGATGTGGCAGCCGTTGCGAGGAAACAATAGACGGGTGATCAGCGCAACTCACAACTGGCGGACGAAGAGCTCATCTCACTCACATGTTCGGCACAAAGCACAAAATCGCCGGACGTGTTTTCAGGCTACCGTCATTCTGTTTGCGTGATGGCGTTTTAAGCAGACACAGAGCAAGTTAGATTCGACTCGGAATCGCAACGTCTTTGTCGTTTCTACAACTGTGCGCGCCCCGCCACGGTCGTCTAGTGGCTATGGTACTCGGCTGCTGATCCTAGGGTCGCGGAGTCGAACCCCGGCTGCGGCGGCTGCACTTCGATGGAGGCGAAATGTTGAGGCCCGTGTGCTGTGCGATGTCAGTGCACGTTAAAGAACCCCAGGTGGTCAAAATTTCCGGTGTCCTCCACTACGGCGTCTCTCATAATCAGAGCTGGTTTTGCGACGGTAAATCCTACATAACAATGACATACAACTCTGCGCACCAATATCTAGCAGGGCTGCCACGACTAGCCAACCTCGGGCGACTTTGGTTATAACCGAACGTAGGCAAGAATCATAGAAACCCTTACGGAAATATGATATATGGGCCAGATATGTTTTATATATGGCCAGATATGGACATATAAGCGCTTATATCAGGCTGTATACTGCCATATAAGGTTCAATATAAGGTCATATACAGCCAGATATAAACGTATATGGCGTTTTATATGCCATATAAGGCAGCTATATACTGCCATATATGGCTTTATATTGCGCCTTATATGACATATGCGGTAGCAGGATACTTCCATATACGGCGTCCGTGGCGCGTATATGGCTTTATATACTCGATATAAGGAGTATGCATCAAAAGTCACATAATGCAATTAACAGTCATATACATAGGTGTATTATATTATTTATGTGTCGACATCCAATTAAGGAGCAGTTCCTCACAATATATATATATATATATATATATATATATATATATATATATATATATATATATATATATATATAATTTTCTCGCGTCATGGTGACTGATAATATATCACGCGAAGCGCAACAATAAATACCCTGTAATGTTATTTATATACACACAGATAATCGATGGAACCATGTATCTCGTCCCATCCAGAAATTAGTAATTAGAGTAAGGGAGGGTTGGCGGTGAGTTCTGCTTTCTCATGGCATCGTAATTTCATTTAATACGCGATTTACCTACAGCGCGAGCTAATTATTATCCGCATTAAAACGATGTATCAAGCTGAACTATCATTGTTTCGTCGATGTTGCAGTTGCAAAAGCCAAAAGCAATTGTATATACGTGCGCATTATAGTGGTGCATTAATGCAAAACTTGTGCCAGCTTTACCACAATAAGCGCCTAGATTGCATGTTCACTGTAAGTTATAGCTAAACGAATGATTGTTGGAATGTGTCAGCTACGTTCTTTACTTTTATTTTTATTTTCTTTACCTCGTCTTGTCCGAGTGCGGCGCGAAAGAGGGCTATCGCTTCTACTCTTTCTACAGCTGACCCACCATTGCTCAAAAGAATGCCAAAGACGAGCCAAAAAATAAATGACAAAAAAGAGCCCCCCTAGCTCTGTCCACCCCCCCACCCCGCCCTCCGGTTCTTTTCTTCCGCAAAGAGCCACGCTTTTTTTTCTCGGAACAGTGCGCAGGACCTTTGGAGACGGCCCCTCGCTTTTTCCACGTGCACGTGGAACAGATTTCATGCATCAGGTGAAGCGCTGCCAAAGCTAGCTCTCGTGTTTACGCTGTGTACTTTCGCGTCCAAAAAGTAGTCCATTGCTTGTGGTAAGCAAGAAAATACACATGTCTCACTGGCAGCCTTAAATCATAACACATTTCTCATCATTTTGACAAAACGCGCTCGTATTTTCGGGGAAACAATCGAAATATGCGAGTTTCTGCTTTACGTTTGCCGTTTCCTCTCGGAACGATACACCTCTCTCTTTTTCTTACGGACTACATTTGCGTAGCCGTCACAACTGGAGCCATTTTCTCCACGAAGCTTTTGTTGTGTGTGGGCTGCATGGCTGTGCTTTCCGAAAAAGGTGGTGCTGTGGTACTGAGTGCAGTGAGTGGCATATTTCGATCGTGTCGCAAATAAGTGGACAACCTTCGATGTTCTAAAATGACCTGCGTCGGGAGTGACGGAAGAGCACATTCCTAACGAAGTGGGGCCACAAGTGCAAGTTTGGTGGCAGTACAAAGGCTTCTTTCATGCCAGGCTGATTGCTACAAGGTAAGCTTTGATGCTTGTTACTAAAATTCTAATACGGTGTGTCAGTTCAGAAGCACGTGAATTGGACAATTTTATAGCTGCTAAGCGCTTTGTTTTCGCCATCGGATATCGGATAAACGGCTAATGTCGAAAAGCTAGCGTGTTTCTTTTCTATATTTTAAGTTGCGCCTTAGCCATTGCTTCTGCTTCCGACTCTTTAGCGGCGTTGTAAAAAGACGCCAAATGCAGTATTTTCTTCTTGTGGCGAGATCGAAGGTCACCCAACAGATGTACCGTGCTTAGACACGCTATCGTTTTCTGATTTTTCCTTACGAATGCCTTAGACAAGTTGCTGTTGAAATTCTGTTCGTTTTACCGGTGCCCTTCCCCCGCCCTTTCACTAGTGAAATTCTCGTTATTGTAGCTTATTCACGGAATCTGGCGCCAGTGAAGCCGTGAGGCTGGAAGTGCATGCTGCTTCAGAAGCAGCTGGAAGTGCCATATTGAGCATAAAAATGGCGTGGCCGCATTTTAGATATTATCTGCATTTATTTTATTTATTTACGAAACAGAGCACTCCACACGCTATTTCGGAGAGGTTACAATACACTCAGTCGTCCCTATACATCAAAGGTCAGTTGCTTTATTGCAATAATGTATAAACATGTTTGCTGGTTCAGCTATCAATGACAGTGCTTTATGTGCATAGATTTGATGCCATTTCGGAGAACCGGCCTCACGTGATTAACAAGCTAATCACGTCGTTGAGAAAAACAGTGTTTTTTTTTTCCTGCGTGACAGCTGTAGCTTAAATGCCATGAATTGTTTTTGACAAAACAGGGACAAGCATCTCCCTTCCCTTCGCCTCAAAATGCAAGGAAGTAAACTGAAATAATAATTGAGCAACTGCTTGTAAGGTGCTTTGCATACCGACCAGCACATTGCGTAGTCATGCACGGTCATGCAGGATGGTTTAACGATACGGGCGTGTTCCGATGTTTTATGATTGTTGTTCTTGGCGCCTAAGTGAATGCATGCATGTATACATATGAAATATTGTGTCATTGCGTCATCAGCTGCACATATTTTGGAGCTATTTATCGGCCCTGATAATGTAAGCATTACTTTCATGTTCCAATTGTGTTTTGCCATTTACAGCTCGCACAAATGACTTCCCTGCGAGGTGCCAGTTCGAGTGCAGTGGAAAACTTAATTTTAATATTATCCCTGGGCGCAAAGCTCAGCAACTTGAGAAGCAAAAAGACAAAAGACAACTCCGAAGAATGAAAAAAAATAGTTGGAAAATAAAATACACACGTGAAAGGTCCATCTTGCATTTGTGTTCTGTTTTTGTATTCAGCTCTCACACATGGCCTACAGTGTCAAGCAGATATGGCCATATAAGGCGCCATATATGGATATATTACAAATTACGCGGATATGGCCATATAAGGGCCCATATACGGATATATTAAAAATTGGACAGATATGGCCATATAAGGCGTCATATATGGATATATCAAAAATTGGACAGATATGGCCGTATAAGGCGCCATATACGGATATATTAAAAATTGGGCAGATATGGCCATATACGGGCCCGTATACGGATATATTCAAAATTGGGCAGATATGGCCATAGAAGGGCCGTATATGCCATATATGGCCATATCTGCCCAATTTTTAATATAACCGTATATGGATTTTTTCATATCAGTCCATATATGGCATTTTCGTAAGGGAAAGCACTACCGGCCAAAGCTAGCCACAGAGGTGAAGCAGCTCGCTTGAATGTCCTTTAAATGTCAACGACGCAAAGCGCCACTGAATATCCCCGCCGGACTATTCAAGTGCTTACAGTTCCACAAGCGCTGTTTCTATCAATTAAAATGGACATCCAGTGCCCATTTTCGAAGTCTGACAGTCGTAATGAAAGCGTTGTAGACCCGAGAGACTACTTCACCCGATACACAGAAGCAAAAGCAATTCTTTCCAGACTGCAGCTGAGATGGCTCAATTCCTCACTGAAAATGTATTAGTGCGTCACCTGTGCTCCAACGATAATCAAAATGTGCAAAGCAATTGTGTTAACCGCCTAGCTTCTGCGCAATATATACTCACGCCCAGTACCGGCGCATAGGAAAGAACAGCTGAACAAAACCTCAACAAAACGACTTGCCGAAAGTCTCAGCATATACGGTGCTGCAAGGAATGAGAAATAGAGATAAAATACGGCCATATATCGCACTGAAGCATATCGCACTGGTCGATCGAGCCTCGGCATATCAGCAATAGCAGAAGCGGTTTCGCCAGTAGACGATCAATTAGCTTTCACTCCGAAGGGCTAAATGCTTAACAGCTACGTATGACACAGACCGAAATCTTTGGCAGGTGGAATTACCATTCCTAAGTTCGCGCGCATGAGTTTTGCGTCGTCTTTGTTTCTTTTTAGTGTCAGTTGTTTAGTCGCCGTTCATGCTCTCTACCCCTCCACTCGTGTTTACGTGCTTGCACGCCCTTCCTTTGCATAATGCACTAGAAGAGAAGGCGAAAAGAATAATTAGGCTGACTGTCCTTGCTGCGACCAAGCAGAATGTATTCAAAATAGGCGAAAACAACAGCCAGCACACTCGTGAGTTCACCTATGAAACCTTGCAAGGCCTACGCCACATTCTTAGCCATGTTGGACACTCTGGCAGAGCAGTTGGAAGTAGAAGTCGCAGCGCTGTCTATTGTGATC
This sequence comes from Hyalomma asiaticum, assembly GCA_013339685.2. Lineage (NCBI taxonomy): Eukaryota > Metazoa > Arthropoda > Arachnida > Ixodida > Ixodidae > Hyalomma > Hyalomma asiaticum. The sequence goes on along the minus strand of CM023490.1, from coordinate 31,656,425 downwards.
ACTGTCACGCGGTTTCTGCAATTCTGCCATGATTTTCATCCAGTTTTCCCACCAAGAACTGTTGCATATAGGTACAGTTTGCGAGGAATAAAGGACGGTATTGCGGAACTATTCGAGTACCTCTTCATGATTGGGAGCAGTCTTCCGGGTTGTGCTCACGACAATTGCGTGCCACGTGACGCGACTAATTGGGCGGGAATAGTGCGTGGCATACTGACTAGTCCTGTTCGTGCAAAATAGCAGACCAAGATATTTTAAATGCGAAGCATTTTTAGCGAACTTCGGTGACTTTGAGCGTATCTATCTATCTATCTATCTATCTATCTATCTATCTATCTATCTATCTATCTATCTATCTATCTATCTATCTATCTATCTATCTATCTATCTATCTACGCGTTTTTGCTTTCCTGGCCGTTTGGTTGATTTGATATATACGAGAATTGGTATGCCACAACATAACTGCATGACGAACATGAATGGCGGGTCGCAACATGAAAATCATAACATGCATGTCATGACCGAGCGACATGACTGACATGCCACGGTCTCGGTGCTCTCCTGGCCGTTTCGGTAATGGGATGTATAGAAAAATTTGTATGCCACATGACTGCATGGCGAACATAAATGACAATTCATAACATGAAAATCATGACATGCATGTCATGAGCTCTGTGATTTACATGCCATGGTCTTGGTTGTCTCCTGGCCGTTTCGTTAATGGGATCTATACGAAAATTGTAATGTCACAGCATGAGTGCATGGCGAACATAAATGACAGGTCATAACATGACAATCGCGACATCCATGTCATAAACGGCATGAATTACATACCATGGCCTTGGTGCTGTCCAGGCCTTTTCGTTAATGGGGTGTAGACGAAAATTGTTATGCCACAACATGACTGCATGATGAACATAACTGACAGGTCATACCATCAAAATCATGATGTGCATGTCATGAGTGGAATGATTTACGTGCCACGGTCTTGGTGCTATAGCGGCCGTTTCGATAATCTTATATATACCAAAATTGTTATGGCTAGATAACATATGTCTGTCGCCGATGGGTGACACGTTGTAAGAACACGAAAATCGTGACGTGCATGTCATTAACGGCATGGTTTACATGCCACGCGTTTTGCTAACAGATTGTATGCCAAAATTGCTTTGACACACACGACTGCATGGCGAACGTAAAGGACAGGCCATAACATTACAATGATGACATGCGTGTCATGAGCGGCATGGTTGACGTGCCACAGTCTTGGTGCTCTCGTGGCCGTTTCGGTAACTTGATATTTACCAAAATCTGTATAGCGAGACAACAGTGCAGGGCCATTTTGTCTTCCTGATGCGTGCTTCCCATTTCCTTGATTCCCACTGCACGTGGGATCTGCCATTTTTTTAACCTGAACACGCTAGCGTGGACCACCGAGCTGATCAGCACCACATAGCGGAGCACCGCGTTGAAATGAACGAGAATATGTGCATGCGCACTTTCAGCAGTCCTGGGCAGCTGTCGTGTCCTAGACTTTTTGGGAACCGGACACCACGCCGGCTTTTTTTTTTTTTTTGAGCACCGCTAGCCTCATTCTTCTTTTTTATTCTGAACGCTGCCATTCAGTTTTAACGGAAGGGTCAAGTGCTCGTGCTTCCGATTGATTAAATATGATTACACCCGCTAACTACGCTGCATCCGCGTCAGCTTCTTTTACACCGGATTGGTTAAGCTCTTTTGTCCTCAGGAGTCGACAGGAAACTCATCAGCTGCCGGCGCGTGCTCTGGCTCTCTTCGCCTTCTTCTTCTTCATGGTCTTAGTTCATGCTTATTCAAGCCAATTAAGCCTATCCGTTCTAAGGTCATGCTAATTAAGGTATTTCATGTCGTATACACGCTAAGATGTTTAAGGTATTTCATGTCGTATACACGCTAAGAGGTTATCGCTAATTGAATCATTAAATACAATCACGTTAATTACGACCTTACTGTTGTATACTTGCTAATGAGCCGTCGCTAATTAGAACCACTCTAATTAGGGCGTTGCTATCGATGACCTTGCTGTTACAGAACTTTTCAATTAAGATAACTGTAAATAAAATTACGCTAATTTGGATCATTTTAATTAAAAGCTTGCTAATGAGCTAGGTGAGCCACACGCTCCGTGGCTAGTCCCGCATTGCGGGACTACTGCAAGCTGCCCATTTTTTTCTGGGGTTCACGCAGCGCTTTTTTGAGACATAAAAGATATCCGTCACTGCAAGCCGAGCTGATTAGAAACGACCTTCTTCCAAGGAATACCACAGACGCTCTATCATTGCCTTACAAGAAACAAGTTTATTGCTCTTCTTGAGAGAAAATAAAATGGGAAAACAAAGCCTCAATAAGGATGCCCTATAGCTGGAAGTGGTGGCACGGGGTATTGGAGATTTTTATCATTTCACCTGCTTGAAAAATTGGGGACTTCTTTTCGCGGCTTGCTTGCCATTCAGTAGCTGCTAAAGGCTCCACCAGCCTGAACAACCGCAGCCATGCGTCGCGGAAGAGAGTCGTACAGCGCTGGTATGAGGTTTCAGTCCAGTTTCAAGAGGTCCCATTCGGCTTGAACATTGCGCCGTAGTCCGTCGCAGCCCGCGTTGTGGAGCCCCTTTCTTGAAAGGTTACTCTTCATTATGTCCCACACGTTGTCAATAATATTCATATCCGATCCCAGTGGCGGCCAGTAGCAACCATGACGCAGAGTTCTTCCAGGCGGTCTTTGACAGCGCGAGGCATGTGCACAAGTCCTGCTGCAATATGAAACAGCCGTCAGGGAAAGGACCGTCAAGGACATGAGGCAGGAGCTCCTGTTCTGGGATGCTTAAGTAGGAGTCTGCGCAAAATCGGCCCTCTATTCGGTGTAGTGGTCCAAGACCCTTTCTCGTTACCGCCCCCCAAACGTTGACACTTCCTCGTCCACTGGCTCTTACTTGCCGAACGTATAGGGGGATATACCTACAAAAGTGGGAACAATAAGTAAATTTAAGACTGCGACAACTTATATAACGAACGCACTGTGAAAATAGCAATAGCGAAAAAGACTTGCAGGAATAATACTGTGAAAGCAGAAACGGCCAGAAGCTGACCACATATTTATAATGGGAAGAAATGAACCTTTTCATGCCTGGCCTGTATACTCTGCGGTTAGGGCCCCACTGCGTGCCGGTTGTAGACTCGTCGGTGAAAACGACATTGCGCCATTCATCTACCGTCCAGTGAAGACGAGCCTGGGCAAAAGCCAGTCTTTTTGCTCTTGCTGCGTCCGAAAGAAGCGGCTTTCGGGCGGCACACCGACTTTTCAGAGCACCTTCCATGAGCCATTTCCTGACCAACCACATCTCTAATCCTTCCAGCAGTCATGAATGGATTAGCCTCAGCTACTTCGACTAAGGCAGCATCCTCTTCTGCCGTCGTCTTCCGCATGCAGCTTCTTGCCGCGTCACATATGCGCCCTTCATCTCTGGACACGCAAATTATTCTGTTTACAGTAGCTAGATGGAGGTCCAAGACCCTCGCGATATTTCTTTGTGATGTGCCAGTCAACGACATCCGTATTGCAGCTACTCCCTTTTCCTCAGGGACCCGAGCTGGCATCATCAATACAACGCAAACCGCATTCTCGAGAAGGCAGGTGAAGCGCGCTATAACCACGAAGTGCGATATACCAATGACGTCTGATTGGAATATCTAGCTTATCAGCTCACGCCTTTCAGTAAACGAAGCAAATGAAGGTGGTATCATGTTGCACTGTCCATTCTCTTTTCAGCAGTATTAGAAGACACAGCACAAAGGCGATAGCGGATGAAAAAAATGGGCGCGTATCTTCGTGCTTCGCTGCAAATGTCGTCGAAAGACGATATTCTTCTACCCTTCTACCCACCGTACTACATGATTCCTGGTTCATCTGCGGTTCGGCACGAGCTTCGGGCGTCTGTTCAGCCGCCGGGTACGCTCGCTTAGCCTCTCGGTCAGTGACAATTAGCGCATCGCGCACCTCATCTCTTCCCTGTTGCCTCCGGGCGCGCCTCGATTCACGATCTTTCGCTAGCCGCTGGGCTCGTTGCTCTGACGTTACCTGGGCACGCTTGAGACGACGGGCATCGGCATGCCGGCGCTTCTCCGCTGCAATCTGCTCGTCGGTCTTTTCCCTGCGTTGTCTGGGCATGTCTTGTAGAGTGTGTTCTATATCATCAAACGGCCATTTATGTTTTGCCTTGCCTCAGACAGCGCCCCATCTATGTTGAATCGGCCGCATGTGGCTGGCATTTATGGAATGGAGGCAGAGCTGCATGAGATATGGACGCCATCTGGCCATGATATCGGGAAACGCAAGAAGGTTGCATAGTACTCAGCGATACTGGTAGGTGGCCAGCGCCGTGTCGTTTTACCGAAACGTAGGAAACGTCCGCTTTTTCGTTCATAGCGTCGCATTGTCAACGCAGCGTAATAAACACTGCGGTCTTTCGAATTACATATCTATGCATTTTCTCAAATAAAGAAATAGACCGCCCAATACTCACGTATTGATGTTGTGCCTCAGATATGCGTAATATTCGCTTTTTGATTGACAACGGTTTCTGCGTATGAACGCAGAAACCAGATCAAGATGGGTGGTCTTTGAGGAAGAGGTTAAACTTTCGCCATTCTACTGAATCGGGTGACAGACAGAAAAGCAGGACAGACACACAGACAGACCAAAATTTCTGCGTTGTAGTATCCCAAGAAAGACTATCGTCTTTAAAAATGTAAGCAGCTTGCATCAATGCTACAAGAAGGAACTAACCACGGAGCTTGTGGCTCACCTAGCTTATTAGCAAGCTTCTAATTAACATAATCCTAATTAGCAAGATTTTAATTACAGTGATCTCGACTGAGAAGGTCTTAAAAGGAAGGTCTTCGTCAGAAATGACCTAATATGCGATGACCTCATTACCGTGATCTTAGTTAGCGTGTATATGACATGAAATACCTTAATTAGCATGACCTTAGAACGGGTAGGCCTAATTGGCTTGAATAAGCATGAACTAAGACCATGAAGAAGAAGAAGGCGAAGAGAACCAGAGCACGCGCCGGCAGCTGATGAGTTTCCTGTCGACTCCTCAGGACATAAGTAAGAGCTTAACCAATCCGGTGTAAAAGAAGCTGACGCGGATGCAGCGTAGTTAGCGGGTGTAATCATATTTAGTCCATCGGAAGCACGACCACTTGACCTTTCCGTTAAAACTGAATGTCATCTTTCTCACCCCCTCCCCCTTCTCCCCAGTGCAGGGTAGCAAACCGGAGAATAACATCTGCTTAACCTTTCTGCCTTCCTCTTCATCTCTCTCTCTCTGAATGGCAGCGTTCAGAATAGAAAAAAAGAAGAATGACGCTAGCGCTGCTCAAAAAAAGCGGGCGTGCTGTCCGGTTCCCGGAAAAGCCTAGCAGACGACAGCTGCTTAGGACTGCTCAAAGTACGCATGCGCATATTCTCCTTCCTTTCAACGCCGTGCTCCGCTTTGTGGCGCTAATCAGCTCGGCGGTCGACGCTCGCGAGTTCAGGTTAAAAAATGGGCGGCTGTACTTATATTTGCACACGCTCGAAGCTAATGCTAGCCAATGTATGATAAGAAATAGCAAGCGAACCAAATGTTATCGCATGATAAACTCTCCTGAGCGACTTTCTTTGTGCAGCTCAGGCCAATGAAACCCTATCCACCTGCGGGAGCTCAAATGAGCCATCTGCATAACTCAGCCAAATGAGCCATCTGCATAATTATTTGTGTCGACGTATTGACGCTACCTCTAAGAAATAAAGATTGGTTTCCTGTACACAGAAAGAGCATTTAATCACGCGTTTCGAAAAATGCTGGCACACTTTACGCGTATAAACGACAACACAGATTTTATGCCAGTCGAAAGGAAATAGGCATATCGCTGAAGTACAATGTCCCATATCGGCTCCGAATATTTTGAAAATAAAATTATGCGAACCGTTCTGCGGGGTTCATGATGCCGTCCATCATGATGTGAGCACCTATAGTTCCATGAAAAGCATTTTAATTTCAGTGTTATAATGAAGCGCGACTTGGCGACACTAAAGAGCGGCGCAAGCAGCTTTTTCTCCGGTTCAGCAGTAACTTCGCTTCAGCAGTAATGGCAAAGTGCGTTTCCAACGCCCTTTCCTACGGGAGTGCACTCTAGGAGTGCAACACAATAAGGGCATTCATAACCTGTGTTTTGCAAGAAACTGTCTCGGGTAGCATAGGCTGCTGCTTGTGCTTGACGTTCACACGTTAATGAGGCGTCAACCCAAAGAATGATATGTCGCAGAACTTGATGATCATGCAGGGGGGCAAATACTCATAAGGAAACAGAGCGCATCGACTGATCTCGCTTGCACATTTCTAAAAGTCATCTATGAGGCGCAGCTGTTCCAGCTTGAGGCTTTCTATGACATATGCAATCAATCAGAGCTGCCCTTTAATGACAACACGAGCAAATGATTAATAAGCGAGCAAAAAAGAACTGACCGACAGCTGGTCTGATGTTTTGGCGCCATGACTCAAAACAAATGCAAACGCCAGATAACAAAAACTCGCATAGAAGTTGAACGTTTCTTCCAGTCTTAGAATAATCAAATTGTAAACAGTCTGACGAAGGCCACACATTCAGAGAACGCACACTTTTACCAGAAGGGCGAAGGAATGAATGTGATAGCAGCGCATGGATTATTGTACACTGTAAAACCAGCAGCTTTATGGACAATGTCCTCCCCTTTGCTCTACCGAACTGCGCGATACTGTATGGCCATGAGCTAGAGCGTGCATAACGCGCAGATGCACGATTTTCCTGCTTGTAGGGTGTGGATACGCGACTAGCCTTTCGCCGAAGGTTTCGGCCGGGGGTTCGATAGAGACACCGCTACGCCATAGAAACACGGCCGGCAAACCACGCGAAGAGCGCCATGAGAGCATGGCGCTGTCTCTGGGAAAGGAGGGAATCCTCGCAGGAAGGCACCTCGAGATTTTTACATGCTGCCACATTCACGCGCTGCGTATAAGTACCTCGCCGTGTGTTTAGGAGCCGCGTCTGTAAGCACAGTCGCTTGTGTGCTTTCTATCCGCTTTTGCTTTAAAACGATCCGACACTGATCGGAGGCGCCCGTCTGGAGATCGAGAGGTCGCACACATACTAGACAGAACGCCTGGTAACTTCGCTATATATATATATATATATATATATATATATATATATATATATATATATATATATATATATAGCGAAGTAGATCCTCCTTCGAACAGTAACAACAGAAGATTTATTTCATGCAACGTTTCGACCGGAGTCCGGTCTTCGTCAGGCATAAAATACATCGGTTGTTTATGGTATTGATACAAAGATTGTGTATGAAGGAGTGAGGGAGAAGGGCAAGAGGAGAATTGAGGAAAGACGACAGAGAGGAGATGAGACGAATGTAGCATCCGCGTGGCACTGGGGAGGAGTAGTCGTTTAAAACATCGCGTACGGTATGTCGATTGTGGGTGGCGCCCTTTGGTGTAAACGATGTTGACAAAGGGAAGAGCGGTTTTGCGGCCGGAGTGTCCGTTCCACGGCGTACGCGCGCTCTCATGGTGGTCGTCGCACCCCCCAAGGCCTCTCCCGTTGTTCCTTCTTGTTTCGTGTCGGCGCCCTCCAGGTATTCGCGCCATCATGAACCAGACACCTGTAGCGCGCCGACCACTTAGGGCCCTTCGTTAATCTTCATTTCTCAGTTCCGCACACATTTTCCGAACTGCGATAATCGTTCACCGTAGCTTTCAGCGGAGCTGTGCCAGCAACAATGGAGTTTCTCAAAACGTTTTCTCGCTTCGAAGCGGGATGCGCACATGGCCTGTTGCGAGGGAAACGCCGGAGACGAGGCGCCGCCACCAGAAGCTGGTTGACGAAGTCGTCACGACCACAAAGACATGTGCACGACGGGGCGCGTAAGCGGGACAACTATGCCTGTGGGAAAGGCGGGAGAGAAAGAGTAGTGAAAAGTCGTGTACGCGAGGTGCCTATTGAACGCGTGAGAATTAAACATTGGTTGGTAATGAATCACCTACAAAAGAGAGATAGAGATAGACGCAAGTAAGAGACTTTGAGAGAGCAGTGATACTGCATGATATCCGGAATTGTCCAGCCGGCGCCCAGCTACAGTGCGTGGTCGTCGCTTTTATTTTCTTTTGCTTGAGTGCTTTAATTCTTGCAACGAAAGGGAAGGGAGTCAAGGGCTAGCTTTATTTGTTAGAAACAAGTTAATGAAACAACAAACATTGAAGCCTAGGAAAGCATAGGAGAAGTTATTCCAATTCATAATTATGATACTGTAATTTTGTGGTAAGTAGAAAGGAATTAATGTGGACGAAAAGGCAAACCTGCCTTCGGCGGGAACCGAACCCACGACCTTGGGATATCGAGGCCCATGAGCAGTACGTTTTCTGAGCTCGCTAAAGAAAAAAAGGTGTCGAAATTTTAATGACATACTCTCCTGCGTGCTGCACGCAGATATAGTGTTTTGCACGTCAAAACATTGATGTTACTATCCCTATCTTGTATGCAATATGAGGCAGAGGCTCCTCCATTCGGTTATCCCGGACGGTGAAAGGCGCATAGCTCTAAGGAAATTGCTTTGGTGGCTGCACTTTGTGCTGACTATAGTGGCTTGTTTTCGTTAACCAAATCCAAGAACGTAGCTTACATCGAAAACTCGTTCGCACAGCTATCGGTAGTAATCGCTAAAACAAAGGAATCACTGGCACCGCGAGGAATCGTGCCTAGGGCCGCAAGATAAACGGAGCGCAAGCATCGCATGTGTACAGCAATGAAATGCAAATGAAGGCCAGCCTCACGCAATCTCGAACCACATATTGAGCAACCAGTTTATGCAAACGAGATTTTTTATATTTATTTATTTATTTATTTATTTATTTATTTATTTATTTATTTATTTATTTATTTATTTTTTATTTTTTTATTTACGATACCTCAAAGGCCCCATGATGGGGTTTTACATGAGGGGTGGGCTATTTCGATGGGTTAAAGGGGTAGATGCTCGATCGCTGCTTTGAAGTTGATGATACTGGAGTGGTGCACAACGTCAGGAGGAAGGCCATTCCAATCTTGTGCGGTCTTGACAAAAAAGGATGAAAGGTGCGCAGTGGTATGAGCACTTGGCGGGTATACAGCTTTCCCGTGATTGATGCGGTCTGAATGACGATGGGCTGGCTTGATGGCGGGAGTACGAGGTGATCCATGATAGAACTTGAAAAACAGGCACAGACGAGCTATACAGCGGCGTGACGAAAGTGTAGCGAGGTTAGCACAAGATTTAAGATCGGTTACGCTTGACTGATATGAATAATCTGAAAATATGAATCTTTCTGCCCGGTTTTGCACAGTTTCGAGTGTTTTAGAATTGTTACTCTGATGAGGGTCCCAAACAGCGCATGCGTATTCAAGTTTTGGTCTGATTAGTGTCTGATAAGCGAGTAGTTTAACAGGGGTAGGAGCTAGATGAAGGTTGCGGCGTAGACAGCCCAGAGCATGGTTTGCTTCGTTAGTAATGTGCGTTATGTGAAGAGACCATGTTAAATCAGAAGATAAGTGGACACCTAGATACTTGTATGTACTTACGCATGAAATTTGAGTGTTGTTAATGAAGTATGCTGGAGATGGGTAGTACTGTCGGCGATGAAAAGAGACTAGTGACGTTTTGCTTGCGTTAAGGGACATTAACCATGTTTTACACCAGATTTCAATTTTATGAAGGTCAGATTGAAGTTCAGGCACATCTGATGTGTTGTTAATTGGGCGATAAATGACACAATCATCTGCGAAAAGTCTGATGTTAGAGGAAATATTATTCGGCAAGTCGCTAATATATATAAGGAAAAGCAAAGGTCCTAGAACCGTACCTTGAGGCACACCTGAAATAACGGGGCGTAATGACGAAGAAAGATTATTAGCGTACACGAACTGCTGGCGGTTTGTTAAAAAGTTGCAAATCCAATTGAAAACTAACGCATCAAGGTTAAGACAGGAAAGTTTTAAGAACAATCGTTTATGAGGAACTTTGTCAAAAGCTTTTTCGAAGTCTAAAAAAAGTGCGTCTACTGGTATATTTACATCAATGCTAGAGCTAACGTCGTTAGTAAACAGAGCTAGTTGTGTGTCACACGAAACGCCTTTCTGAAAGCGATGTTGGTTTTTATGAAAGAAATGAAGAGGTGCGAGAAAGTTAACTATGTGGTTGACTATACACTTGACTATACTTGATTATACTTGACTATAAAGTTGACTATACACTTAAGGAAGCAGAGGAGAGCTTTTTTGTGTAGTGAAACGTGAGAGAACGCGTGTTCTATAGCCCTAGGTGGTCCTAAATCGAGGACGCAAATTGTCTTAAGCCGGCCTAATGTGGAACGCTTTCTATTTCGGCCATTCCGATGACCACCGCACATTGTCATGTTTTTGTCAAATAGTTAGCACTGTGCGGCACCGCGTAAAGTGCGCCAGGTACAGGACAACACGTTACCAAGAAACGCTTAGACGCGAAGCCGCACGAACGACAGCGTTAGCCCTGTACGAATTTTCCGCCCATGACGATAGGTTCTCCAAGCTGTGCAACACAGGTATGTCATCACGGGCCACTTTGCGATCCGACTATCCAACTCCTGCATAACGTTGGCTGCGATACACCTCGCACCTGAGATACAGTAGTGGTGAACTAAGGCACTATAGCCACTCTGACACTTTCTCCTAATCATACATGGAAGAGAAATTAAGTGGAGTATGTGCAATTGTAACGACAAAGAGCGGGATCGGCTACTGTTTCTTTTTACCCTGTTCGCACTCACCCGTACACAAAACTAAAGAACAAATATCCCATTGCTGGCACCTTCTACGCAAGCCCACTGCTATTATTTCATGCGTTCCTGTGGTGATTATTGCATCAGCATGGTTATCCTGAAGGCATGGCCACTGAACACGTGGGCGACATGTAAAGAATGCCATTGCGCGTACGTGCCGTTTTCGGTAGAAAGGGGACTTGGCTGCTAATACAATGATAAAGATTATCCATGTGGCGAATGATCTCACTGTGATCGGACAACAAATCTAAAGCAGTGCCATGGAGTCTCTGAGTTTGGTGCGCTGCGGTGCCCTAACTTAAGCAACAAAGATCGTCTAATAACCTTTTATTAGCGGCATATTGAGGATATTCTCAATGTTTAATTCGTAACCACACAGACGACAGTGGAATATCAGTATTTGTCGAAATGAAAAAAATTCACAGCATATCCACGGAGTGAATCATGATGAGTGGGCGAAGCTCCGGAGCTTCATCGTAGATCGTGCGGAGTTCCGGATTAATTTAGTGAACGCGCACGCACAAGTGAAATCTCCCACCGGCACTTCATTGCAAGTCAAGATCCAGTGCCTATATATATGGGTGGCCGGTGAACGGTTCTCCAGCGCGAGCAGTCGGTATTTTTCATTCAAGAAACTCGCTAGAAGACGCTGCCTGCGTCAAGCTTGTCTCTCGCGGGTGAGGACGCGTTCTCCTTCTTGGCGAGCTGGTAGCGCGTTCATCGAAGAAAGAGCGTTTCCATAGTCAACGCGCGCCTTTGGCTCTCTCTGTCTCTTTCTCTCTCACAAGAGAGCAGATGGAAGAGTGAGAGAGCTCGCGCGCCGGGAGGCACGCGCCCTCCTAGTAGCACGTTCGTAGTAGGTAATGCGCTACTACAACGGACGGACAGACCCAACCCTTAAGGAGCTTCGCCCCTAAATATCTGTTTCAGAATTACCAAACTAACGCGAAGCAGTAGACAACCTTCACTTTTGTATCATACTCATGTACCCCTAAAAAATCAGCTTAGGCAGGAGAGCGAAGGAATTCATGATATGATGCCCGACGACTAACAGCTTTAGGGGCAATAAGAAGTGTAATGAACGTGAACTTATTAAGTAAGCATCGAGGTGCTTAAATTACCATGGGAGGGTGGAGCGGCAGAGACAACGGGCCAGCAGAGCTCCGAGCTTAGTCTGTTGCCTTCGGGCACATGCTTAACATCGCGCGACCGCGCTAAGCAGCGTGCACCTTGCACCATTGAGAAACTTGTCGCAGCATAGCGGCGTCAAGCGAGTGCGTTCCATCCGGCACCCGCAGACGCGTTCGCGTGAGCGCTGTGTAGCGAGGGCATCACCTATATGTACGAGGTGCCTGGAGCGGTGCACATGCCAGGACGCCATAACGCAGTACACAGCATGTCTGATGGCTGACGAGATAGCTCGCACTCCTGCGATGGCGACCGCGTGAGGTCTACAGTGGCTGCTCGAGCGACAACACTGCCACCCCCTCACGCTTATTTAAGTTCGTTAAACACGGGAGGGGTGCTTCCTCACCGCTTCGACGCAGGCCTCCCGATCGGGGTGATGTTATCGAACGCGCCCTCCGAGTGACGGAGATAGGCCGGTGTCGTTAGATCTTTGCTTCAGCCGCGTTCAGTGACTCCGCTGGCGTGCTTTTACCCGCGGGTAGAACGTACGATGAGCGGGGGTTGTCAATTTAGGCTTTTTACGGGACATAACGACGACGGCAATGGCGACGGCGACGGCAAAAATCCGTCGAGGCTCTCCATATCAATGTTATCGCAATAAAAATAGGACAGTGTTACACCTTCTCTAACACTTGAAGAGGAAAATTTGTAGCGCATTTTGCATTCGATTCTTCTATTTATTGAAACCTTTCCTCAAGCACGCATCATAGAACAACATTTCGAAATCCGAATAAGTTTCAATGCGATACTAATGTCGGTGGCATATACATCGGTATTCGCAGCTGCATATTCGACAGCTTATGTCTTTATAATATATTAAGAAGTTTGCACCACGCTTTCCTCCATGAGAAACGGCGTCTGGTATACCACCGTCTTGCCTGAGCTGCGGTATCAAGACAAACAGCACACATCGTGGGGCATGTGCGTAGGCATCATCTCAACGACACTGCACCATGTTGCTATGCACCACACGTGCTCAGGCATGGGCATTTCAGCTTTTCAATGTGAAAGATGCGTCGGCGTCATACGAGTAAGGACAGCGCGTTTTCCATGCCGTGCTTTATTGGGATTATAAGAGCGCTGCGCTGCAAGACAATTTTGTTTCTGCGGCACTCGCGCGACGTTGTGGCCCTTTTCAACTTTTATTGCGTGAGCTGGACGTATCTGAACAGTGTCGTAATTCGCAAAAAGTCTGGTTGCATCCTGCCTTCCTTTTTTGTAGACAGTCTCCGCAAGTCGTGTTGTATGTAACACCATGGCGGAGCGCTATTTTAAACCTTTGTGTGGAGGGTGTTATGACGGATAAATGTTCCTAAGACCCCTTTGCGCGAATGCTAGGTGTCACTTTTCCACTTACTGCGATGTTCATAGCAACGTACGCTTGCTGTGGTCAGCCTTGCAGGAGTAAGTCCTTGCTCGCCTCGTTTACTAATACTGAATGCTCGAAATTCTTTGCTGAACACCTATACCAGTTTTCGTGTTTCTGTTTAGTCCAGGATGCTACGTACAGTGGAGGGAAAAACTGCCCCTGTGTACCTGTCGATGTGCAATGTTAACAACATAGGCCTGCATTGAGCTTCTAATACCAGTCGCTTCACCAATAGCACGGATAAGTAATACACCGAAGGAGACCTTAAAAGATTAAGGAGATAACTCGCCTCCTAGCGCTGCGCGCCGTTTCCCGAAAGTTGCTTTTCCCGTTCTTGAGTTCGCTGAGGTTCACCTGGGCCATACGTTCATGCTGGAATGCTTTTGTATAATTGTAAATGAGTACGAAGGAGCAAGACTGTCAAATCTCTTACTGATATTCATGCCAAGGAGCATCCTGGTAACCTCTACCATGAAAAGTACACGAAAAATCCATAGAAGTGGAATCACAAACACCCAGTGTCTCTCCAGTGTGGCCGTGCGGGGCACACGGTGATTACATCCTAGATAGACGAGATCTTAGGGCGTAGCCGGGAAGTAAACCTCTGTGAGCCTCAAGATGGCAATGGAGATTCCGAGCAGGTATAGTGTGAGCAATATGAAAGAGAACAAAGCAACACATTGCAAACAGCCTGAATGAAACCTGGATCTCGGTGATACGTAGCGGCCGGCAGCCGTCCGAAATATAGTGGGGAGGGGAAGGCTGTTCTAGCAACTGTTGGCACTCCTGCCATGGGTTTGTGTATACAGAGTGCAGGACTTGGCATTGCACCATGCGTTTGTGTAAAGAAAAAAAAAGAATGAAAGAAAAAGAAACGAATCGCTGCATGTTACTGCGACAATTACAGCGTCTTATCGGAAATACGACGATATCATGTTATCGGTGAAATGGCGTAAGTTGCTGCTTTGTAGGAATGCCAGAATGGTGTGAGTGCGGACATTGGGGGAGAGCATCATCCTTTCCACTTGCTTTTTCACAGCGCCAACCGCATGTCGCTCCTAGTGGATTTACAGGGTGTTTGCCAAGCCTTCCTGTGTTCTCTTTCATAATGCTCACGCTAGTACATGTCTTTCCTTGCAATGTCTTTTTTGTTAGCTTCTGCTCGCACGTGACCAAGCGGATATATTCCTCTCCGTGTATTTTAAAACGCACAGTGACCGGTTGCCTTCAGGTAGTATATGTTAGCGAGCTCAGAAAATGCGCCTCAGGTCCCTATAGCTGGCTCACTCGTGGTCATGCAGTCTACGACGTTCACATTATTGGTGGCGCAGACAGTTGCGCTTTTACGAACTTAGGTCATGGTGACCTGGTTGAGTTGAACTGTACTAGGCGAAGTTGAATGAGTGAATGAGTGGAGGACTTAGCAGATATAATTAAACGGTCCTGAAATTATCCTTGGCATCATTCCGTGGTGTGCTTCAGATCTACCGACCACTTAAAGAGACGATATTATGTGCTGATGTTGGAAAATATGTTGATTTGCGCAATATAACGAAAAAAGTAGGGAAAGAGGCGCACCGGTATCCAGATCGTGTCCTTCCCATCCTCTGTCAGATCAGCAACTGAAAGCAATATGTGACTGACTTACCTCTTGAAATTTAACCGACAGGGTCAGTGGTGTTGAGAAAGTAGTGAAGAAGTGCTGACATATTTCATGGCGCGTCTTTCGTATTCTCTTCAAGGAAACGGACGTATGTGCACTAACATTAACGACGACGTGCCTTCGAAGGGTGTAGTACCGTTCCATCCACAGAAAGTTCCCGACGTGCGTGGCAAGTTCACAGTGCGCATAGATCTATTCAACTTCCAACATGACGTTGTTTCTTCTCTTAACATGTAACTCAATGCCAAACAATTCTGCATAGCCAATTTCCTGGCCGACTGCTTCACATAACACCGACTAGCACAATGCGCGCAGTCTACCGTGTTTTATAACTTCTTCGTGAACTTATTTTTACGAGCGTGCTTAACTTTTAGATGCGAAGCAGCTCTTTGACTAGCCTGTGTAACGCTGTCCCTCCGTGCGTCCGTACGAACGCGCCGCGACGCGCTCCCCTCGCCGCAGGTGTTGGAGTGGTGCCAAGTAGGTCACGCCGCAGCTGCGCGTTGAGGTCACGTCCCCTCGCAGTGCGCACTGAGGTCACTCTCTCCCACGCCTGCCGCGCGCTCGCCGCAGCTCCCGCAGCTGCCGCCTCGTCCGTTCGCCCGCAACACCTGCCGCTACCGCCACTCGCTCCGCTACCGCGACCGCCGCTCGCTACACCGCCGACTCGTCGGTTCACGCGCAATAAATTAACACCATCTTCCCAAAGGGAACCCTGATGGGATGCGAAGCACCCGCGTTAGCGCCGTTCAACCCGTGACGCCACCCGTGCGCAACGCTGCTGCTTCGCATCCCATCAGGGTTCCCTTTGGGAAGATGGTGTTAATTTTTGATGTTCAAATTTCATTATTTTTACGCCATGATTTCTTCACGCGGTATGGGACGAGGTGGCTCCGTTTACGTTGTTCACGATATTGATTTATAACATATTTTTTTACAAAGCTTTATGTCAGCCGCTAATGAGTTCTTTATACTTTATGATACGACAGTCTGTGGTGAAGACATATGAAAGGGTATGACAGCAAAATGAAGTTCGAATATGAATGCGCCAGTGTCTTGAGCATCTGCAGTAATCATATGGCCTGGGATACCGACCGGAAACTGTCTGCTATCACTGCAAGTGCTCAGAAGCATCGAAAATATTGCGCAAGGACAGCTTAGAGTGAAGTATGCCGATTTTCCATGCGCTAATGTCGCCGTAAAGCAAAATGCGAGGATTCCGTGAGGGGTAAATTTTAAAAATTATTCTTTCCCCCAAAAATTGTAATGATAACACTTACCTCCTTAAAGGAACGTGTTATTTCAGTTTACTGACATATAATTTGGATTTTAATAGGAGCACCACATGTTTCAAATTGACTGTCAATATTGAACAAAATAGACATTTTATGAAGTTTGTGATATTTTAATGTAATTTTTACCTACTCAAACAGTCTCCAAATATGTTACTCAGAAGTTATGGCTTTCATAAAGTGCACAGCGTTATAAACACCTCTGATGCATGGAGCCATCCTTCTCGAAAAGAAATATGCGAACGCAGCGCATTTTCGTAAAGTTTCAGGAGGAGAATGTGGCGAAAAAATAGACGATAATTCTGTTGAGCCTAGCACTTGTTAAACTGTCGTCTTTCCTTAACAGATTAACTAAATTTGGTAATGATCCATTTAATAGTACTCTCAAAACAATTGTCCCTGTCCATGAGCACTGAGACAATATTCTGCATAACTGAAAAAACTCCCACGCGGCCAAATTTCTTTTTTTGGCCTGAAATATCGAGCAATTGACTACTTCTGACGTAGTGCGCCGCCGCGGTGGTCTAGTGGCTACGGTACCCGGCTGCTGATCCGAGGTTCGCGTGATCGAATCCCGGCTGCGGTCGCTGCATATCGATGGAAGCGAAATGTTGAGGCCCGTGTGCTGTACGGTGTCAGTGCACGTTAAAGAACCCCAGGTGGTCAAAATTTCGGGAGCCCTCCACTACGGCGTCTCTCATAATCAGAGCTAGTTTTGGGACGTTAAACCCCACATAACAACATAAGAACAACTTCTGACGCAGTAAACAAACACAATTTATTGGTATATATTTGATATGGTCACCAGAATGGCTGGGTCGTTAGGCTTGGCATGAACCACTCTTTAAAATAAACAAGTTGCGAGTCAGCGGTAGTCCTGGCTGTTTGTCCTCTCCCTTAGTCGTTCGTTTCCTGCGCGCCTGGGAGCACAGTTTGGCGCTGAAATTCTGCAGGTCCCACACATTGTGGTAATCGGTGGCATGTGAAGCAGTGAGCCAGAAGATTGCCTATGGCGCATCGTGTGGAATTGAATGAAGTTTTACGAGTAAGATGAAGGTCTTTGCGCAAAGTGTATGCCTGCCCACTCACGAGTGTGCTTAACGTGGGCTAACGAGAAACATCAACAGCACCCTGGTGGCTGAATGGAAGGTCATTTTAGGACGTAACATTGGCACTCTCATGCCACCACGGACATCTGTTTTATCGATGAGAAACGTAGCTTACGGCGCGCTGATATGCATATCATAAGCGTCATTTGGGCAAGCATTCCTCCGCAATCGAGCAAAGTTGGACGAAAGCATTCCAAGTGCTACAAGAACAGACGTATCGTTTGATAAATGGCTGTCACAGCCCTTAACACACAGAACAAGCGAAATGGACGTTACACAAGAACCATCATGGCAACTGCTGGTGTCTTCGGTTTACTCCTATACTTCCATGTGGGAGAAGCTGCCGTAGCATGGCGGTAGCCTGCTTGCTTATCACTGGGGGCTCGGGTTCGATACCCGCCTACTGCTTCGCTTTTTGCGTTGGCTTCGGATATTACAGCACATTCATGTGTATCTGTGTGCTTGTTATATCCAGATGTCAATCTCGTGCTACGACAAACGGGTGAAGGATAGCGTTTGGCAAACTGCACCTAATCTCCAAAAAAGTTTGATTATGCAGTTCACGACACTTAGGGTGCAGCTTTCGAAGTCTTGTTGTTGCGCATAACCGCCATTCTTGTGAACTGATACGCATATCTGTATCACGTGATTTTCTGCCTTATATGTGTTGATATGTTGAAAAATATTTGTTAGTCAGTGCTCTTGTCATTCTTTTTCCTGCTTTATCTTCGTGTGTGTGCACTGTTTTCACACTGAATTTTTACCAACTCGCAAAAATTCGCTACAATTTCTCTAAGTGTCATTACAGTCGAGTCCTCCATAAAGACGCAAGAGCGATTATTTCCCTATATACCGTCTTGTTTAGAGTGTGCCCCGCCACGGTGGTCTAGTGGCTAAGGTACTCGGCTGCTGATCCGAGGGTCGCGGGATCGAATCCCGGCCGCGGCGGCTGCATTTCGATGGAGGCGAAATGTTGAGGCCCGTGTGCTGTGCGATGTCAGTGCACGTTAAAGAACCCCAGGTGGTCTAAATTTCCGGAGCCCTCCACTACGGCGTCTCTCATAATCAGAACTGGTTTTGGGACGTTAAACCCCACAAAACAACAACAACAACAACCGTCTTGTTTAGGGTTCTTTTATTAGCTACAGGCTGCGGCGCTGCGTCAATGCTTATTTTCCAGTTTATGTTTATAATCTGTGCGCGCTTACGAACGTCTTCATATCTCCTTGGGAAATGTCAGAAATAAGCGGCATAAATATTACAAAATTTAGATTGATTACTACTGCTTTGGCAAGAACATTTGCCTATATCAAATGGAAGTGCCTAAAGCAAGAAAACATTAAAATGACATATAAATATACTGCGTCGTAATTAAGCACAACGATTCCCTTGTGCTCATTCAAACAGTTAGTCATCTTATTATCTGGAATAAGGGAGCTCATTTATTTCTCATTTAATTGTGAATGCTCGTCATAAATCATTTGCATACCGAGCAATATATACCCATATTACAAACGAACTGAACATGATTGGAGCCACAGCATTGTCAGAGGAGTAATCAGCCCACTATTATCGTTCATAAGAACATACTTGATCAAATTGAAATACGACATTTTCTTCATTTCTCGCTCGTCGTCATAGTATGAAGGTATAAAATTTCCGACAGAACATTTCACAGTCGTGTATGGGCCCACAGTCCCGGAGGTAGTATGACGAAGCCGCTTAGCTCCCCTTTCGTTCTGTAAGTAGCTTTTTTTATATGCAAAGATACTTCATATGCAAAAGATATGGAATGCAGGAAAGCATGGTAATTTGTACTGTGGAGACAGCTTAGTGGATGACAGGAATATTTAGTCTGTTTGCTAGAATCAGATATTATGTTATATTGTTATCATTTCCCAGTTGTGAGCTCAATGGAAAAATACCACTGCTTAGTAGCTTTGTTCATGGTGTAGGTTCGAGCCTACTGACTAAGGATGTTATTGAACGTGCACTCTATAATGCGCTGATAACTACATGTCTATTGCATTAGTGTGGCTTGTCGAGAGATAGCGCGATGAATCAGCACAGGAACTCCTACAAAGGTACTCCCATACTAAATGAGTGCACATTAAGATGGTACGCCAACTCTTTTTTTTTTCTTTTTTGGAAGGCCGCACCATTGCGACCATTGACTGTCAAATACGAGCTTCTGTGGGGAGCCTTATAGCACAAGTAGCTTAAAATAAAAATAAAGCTGCCTTGCGAAGTGGTGATCACACAGGATTAGTGTTAATATGTTGCGAAAATATTTACGCAACGAAAAACGCCGTTATTTGGCTCACCATATATCTACGCAGGGCCTAGCAACTGCAGATGGAGAAATAAGCCAAAAAAAAGGCAACACGGGCCATCGTACTGCGTACTGTTTTCGTGCTCACGTCAACAAATGCAGTAGTGGACCGATGGGTTACGATGCGGTGTGCTGCTCAACAGCATTTCAGCAGCAATTTAGCACCTTTCTGAAAAGCTGACCTGCCGTACCTACGTCAGTGTTGGCGAGCAAGTTGCGATCTCTCAGGCTCGTGTTGAGATCAAATGCTTCTTACTTGCTTTGCTCGCTTGTTCACGTGTGTAGTTTTCTTATCCGTGTACTTGGCGTTCTTTTTATTGTTTCATTTCAAATAAACTGCCGGTTTGCTTGCTGCACGCCGTCGTTTTCAGCGCTGTTGTTATTCCATGAAATCTCAACACCAACTCGCCTAGCTGGTTCTGCTGCGCAAAGTCGCGCTAGCAGGACCGAGTACGTCAACCAAGTGAATACTCATGTAGCTGCAAGGGCGCTGTCCATGATTAATGAAAACTAGCGAGTGCGAGGATGTTGGACTGTTGGACGAGGATGTTGGACATATTGGACGCTGCTTTCAGCACGCTCCTTAGTACGAATGTACAGTTGAAACAGTTGTCGCTACATTAAGCCGAGAGTACGACGAGCTACGGAGTCAGCTATTGCCGTCTCATCACCATTCATAAAGGGAGGAACACAATGCTGGTTTGGTTACCACTTGCGACCTGGCCGCATTGCTTGTGGCGAAGAAAGTGTACGTTTGGGAGCAAGTTTCACATCAATTCTCCTTGCACCCCTTGCTCAGTCGCCTCATGTACACCTCGCATCGACTTGCATTCTGCTATGCCGTGCAACCTCAGAAGATATCGCCGTTTTTTGCCATACCAATGCCAACTCGTTCAGGCCGCTGCACCACTGAGCTATGCTGATGTTGGGTTTCCCCTCAACAACAGCTCCTGCTACACTGAAGTAATCGGGAGGCCCCACTCACTCTCACCAGGTGTGCTTCTCGCCTGTGCAGGTGTCATGGCTAGGCCACAAGTGCGGCGCTTCATACGCTCCAATCACCAACCGTTTCATGCAGCACCTCCTTCGACGTGGAAGGAACCAGCCACAGCGAACCGACGGCGTACAACAGGAAGCTGGCCTATATGCTTTCTCTCTGGCTACTATGGGCGTGTGTTTCGTCATTGTAGCTGGGTTCACTAACCAGGACCGTATCATGCACGACAATTCATTTCATCCAGGCATATTACGACTCACCTTACAGCATCTCGCTGACATACGCCCTCCGCCAAACACCTCCGTTAAGAGCCCACACGGCGTCGCCCCTCATCGCCATACACCCACGTCAGGTAACTCGAAAGTACAGTCGCAGTCGAAGAGTCAAGGGCAGCGAAACCGTCGAAATGCACAGGTCCTCATTGCCCCTTGTGCGGTGGGATAGAAGCATTTGTCAACGATGTCCCCGCATCTGCATTCGTGCACAAAGCAGCCGCCGCATGTGTTAAGAACACCAAACTTTGCCGCTCACTTCAGAATTCATTACCCTCTTTCCCAGACTATCTTAGGAGCGCATTCAGTGCTCAGAATACTCGAGAGAGCGTCTTGCACTATTCGTGTTACCATTTAGGACGTGTATACGCCATAGTATTCATATTGATATCTTCTCATTGCCATGACATTATCCTTCGTCGGTATCTTCTCTCGCGCCACAATGCCGTTATATAAAGCACACGGTGCTGAAGAGAAATATCTCGGCTGTTAAATTTCACACACGTCAAGACTCGGTCACTTTCCAGGAAACATCGCCAAGGCCCACAGCATGTTTCTCCCAACATCTGAACTGTGCGGTTCATGTAATCGAGCTGCTGCACGGACGCCTTGCATAATCTTCGCTGTCTACCAGCGTCCTTGCGTGGAGCGGTCGGTTGCTATGTTCTGTGGGCATGGACACAAGAAAGGGCTATTGCGCGGTCTTTTGCAGCTCGTCCCCATAAAGGGTCACGATGACGGAGGAGACTTTGCTGGCTCCAAGGAAGCCAGCTGTCAATGTGCTCCACGGCACAGATTGCCCGGAGCATTATTTTACCCCTCCAACACTGGAACCTCTCACTCTAAAAACTGGAGCCGGTTCCTCAGGAGTGAAGCGACCGGGCTACTCTTTAGGGCTTCGTTCTAATCTAGCAAAACGTCGGATGGAGTAAAATGTCCGTATCTGCTGCGGCATAAGAGAATAAAACGCAATTTCACTCCTGCTCCACCCACGTGATGCTCGCATTCGCAGCCACAAACATGGCGACAGTCGTGGGAGCGGATGACTGAAGAAGACAGCAGCCACATTGTGAAGTGTTTTTTTCATGCAACTAGCAGCGGCTTTCCTACGACTTCTACGTACAAGCGTACAAGCTTTCGCGTACAAACGCATGCAGAGTACGTTTAACGATTGGTGCCTTCCTCGACTACGAGCCTCAACCGACGGGAGCCATAGAGAGCTGCCTCCCCTGTGTTTTTCCCCGATCGAACGGCCGTGCCCGTGCTCGTGAAACACGTCAGCCTACACGCCTCGGATTCTTCGCTTACATGTGCGAAACGAAGAGGAATACACTTTCGGCGATGCAATTAAGATGTTGTGATCGTCGACGGCTGGTTTCGGAAGACTCACTAGATATAACTTACACATGTAAAGACTAAGGCTTCGCACGAACGTAGCTAAGGTAGATTTCTGGCCTTGTTGGTGCAACATGTCAGAGTTAAGCGCGGAACTTATTAGACGCGGACTGGACAGGAGAGTAACACACACACACGAGCGCTAACTATCAACAATGCTTTATTTGGTTTGTAATAATGATGGACTGCATGAGTTCACCATTATTAGCAAGCACCATGACGAGATTACGCGCCTGGTTATTGAAACTGCCACCATACTTAAACTAGGCAAAGATTGTGTCAGCACACCTTCATTATCACTATCTAGAAAAGAACTGTCATTCCTTGAGGCCTCCGCCACTGCGCAAGCCTGAGCGTCTACAATTCCATATATAGTTCGTCCGGAATCAAAGAAAGCATTGTTGACAGTTAGCGTTCGTGTGTGTGTGTTTCTCTCCTGTCCAGTCTGCGTTTAATAAGTTCTGCGCTTAACTCTGACATGTCGCACGAACTTCGGCATCGAGCCGTATGACGGCCATGAGCGCGTCGACGGTGAAAGTACCGTGACTAAGCTCCGTCCCATTCGCAAGTCTGGTAAGTACATCATAGTACCCTACAGATTTCTGACGGCAAAGACCTATATTTCATTTGTGTGCAGAACAACGAGGAACGAGGAGTACGTATTTTGCGATCGCCAGCGGTTGTGCGCCGCTCGACGGACTCGAAAGGGGACGCCGTCGGAATGAAGCGGGTGGTAGCGGAGCACTTGGGTGCGCTTTTCTTCGCTGGCGTTGATGAAATTCAGCCACTATTATATTCGTACTTGCTTGCTCAGGTGCATTGCACATCTTCGTGATCCAGCACTGAGAACGCGCACCTTTGCTCGTTAAAACAGAATGCGAGCTCATGATAGGAATGCGTTAATATAAAAGACATTTGTATGTTCCGCGCGTTTAGACTAACAGATCTGTGTGGCGAACGGCTACCTTTGAGCCAACGCTAAATACACACCTATTCTATGCATACCTTTTGTTTAATTCCGCAGAACAGTATTTTACCACTGGCACTACATAGCAGGCAAAGTATACGGGTTGTATATACGGGACTTCAGTGTAAGACTGTGTATCGCGAGTGTGCGGTTGGTTGCGCACTTTGCTGTAGTTGTGTGATGTCAACCTGCATGTTCTATGTTCATTCTGATCTAATTAAATGCCTCCTGGTTGCAGCGTTCTCGAAAAACGCCGTGTTTGCTCTTCTTTTCTCTCTCTGCTACTACCTCTAGCGAGTGCTGGCACCCAACTTGGCGGGGTAGTGGAGCTCCCTTCAAAAGAGCGTTCGAATCCCCTTCGGCGGCGTCCTACTACTATGTTGTGGCGAGAGTACCGGTACCCTGTCAGGTGGAGTGCTAGGGTCGTGCCTCAAGGGGTTGCTGTACTCTGCATAAAAAAGAGCCAGGCCTGCGCGGAATCGCAGGACAGTGACAGCGTAAGCTGAAGGAGCGACCTTCCTAGAGGCCATTGTAAACGCTTGGGAAAACTAGTACAACTACAGGTGGTGGGTATCCCCTGCGCCATAACTCTGCGGTTTGCGCTTCTCTCTGCACAGCGGTCTGCTGTGCGCGACGTTGCCCTGCTGCAGCCGCGCGCGTAACTTTGCGATTCACTTCTTCAGGAGCGGTCCGCATCTTGCGAGGAAGCGCCCTCAGGTACATCGAAGAGCCAAGTCAGGTTGCTGTCGGGGCTCCGCACGTCGCCTGTCGCGTGACGCATGGAACGATACGACAAAACTGCTTCACGAGGCAGCGCTTCGTAAAAACACATTCCGAAGGCTACGCGGAAGAAATCAGCGCCGATAAATGGCAGCAGTTTTCCTGTTCTTCACGAGGAGAGATATTGGTTACGGACACGGGCGGACACGGGCGGCTGTAAAATGGGGTTGATCTAATCTGAAAAGGGGAGTTAAACTTGGGGCGGGAATCTATTCCTCCAGAGGGAGTGCCCAGCACTCTGTTTTTAGAGTGAGTTCAACCATAAGGATTGGCAGCATGCACATTAACTAAATTAATCCGGAATTCGGCACGATCTACGACTTGGAAGCGCAAGAATCTCATAAAGACCAGGAACATAAATGACAACGCGTGTGTAAACATACACACTCGTTGTCACTCATTTACATGCATGAGTGGGCAATGTCACAGGTGATTTGCGGCAACACAGAACGATCCTGAGCTTCGCCCACTCTTCATGGTTCACTACGCGGAGATGCGTGATTTTTTTTAAATGCGGAGCATTTCTTAGTCGCACGATGTCGCGCTTCGGTGTCGGCGGCCGACGGCGCCGTCGACACCCCCACTGCGCATGCTCGGCTCGTCTCGTGCCGGCCCGCCGGGCGTTCAGCAAGCCGAGCATGCGCAGTGGGGGTGCGGACCTCTCCCCCGTACTCCTCTCCCTCGAACGCACGAGAAGCAGCGGCGAAACGTGAGCAGCGAGCTTTAAGACCCCAGGTACGCGAGCGAGAAGCGGCGTGCAAACGTCATCAACAAGACGCGGCTCCGGACGCTGCTCGTGGACGCAAGCGCCTTAATTCAATAAATAAGAATAATAAAGACGAAATAACAATTAAGCATTCCCAAACCATACCCAATTACGCAACAT
Organism: Hyalomma asiaticum; assembly: GCA_013339685.2. NCBI lineage: Eukaryota > Metazoa > Arthropoda > Arachnida > Ixodida > Ixodidae > Hyalomma > Hyalomma asiaticum. The sequence continues at coordinate 31,631,244 of CM023490.1, read as the reverse complement.
TCACGCGATACCCCCACCACTCTGCGACGCATTTACTCTAGTTCCCCCCGTGGGAAGATGCGGGCGGCATCTTTTTGCTAGTCTCGATGGGTTTTTGCCGTCGCCGTTGCCGTCATGTACCATACAGGGTCCAAAAATGATAAACCCCACGCATCGTACGTTCTACGAGCGAGTAAAACACGCGAGTGGGGTGACGAACGCGGCTGAAGCAGAGATAAAACGAGCCCGGCCTATCTCCGGTCGTGAGAAGGGGGAAGGAGCATAGAATAACATCACCCCGCTCGGGAGGCCTGCGTCGAAGTGGAGAGGAAGCGCGCCGCCCGTCTTTAGTAAGCCTGAAAAAACCGCAAGGGGGTGGAGGGGGGGGGGAGTTTCGCGTGAGCGACTGTGTACTTCGCGCGGTCGTCATCGATGGCGCACGCGCTATCTCGGGAGCCATCACATGTGCTGCATACTGCGTAGGAGAGCATCGATCCCCTGCTCCGTTCCAAGTGCGTCGCATATAGTCGCAACTCCGGCAATGCCATCGCCACATAGCGTTCACACGAATGTGTCGGCGAGGGTTGGAAGGAGCGCGCTCGCTTGATGCCCGTATGCTGGGCCAAGTTTCTCGATGTTGCAAATTGCACGCTGCTGAGCGCGGTCGCGCTGAGTGAAGCACGTTCCAGGAGACATCGAAACAACATTACTTAGCTCGCATCTCTGCTAGTCTCTGTATCTCGACCGTCACATTGTACTTTACGCACCTGCATGCTTACTTAATTTGCCTACGTTCACCACGATTCAGATTCCTCCTAAAGCTGATAATCTTAATTCGTATATTATATCATGCATTGCTATTGCTCACTGCTTCGCCCGTCTCGCGAAACTGCGAGTTTTTTTTTTATTTAGGACATACTGCGGTCACTCAAAACCAGGCAGATGGCGAACAGAATTATGAACAGGTATGCAAACAAAAAAATCAAAGAAATGACAATTTTACAAAGCTGCATGCCTCAATAAAGACTTCAGCTGCTAGCAAGCGCGTGTGCTGTCCTTTTTCGTGCCCTTGTCATGGTAGCGGTAAAACATTGAAACATGATTTGTTGCTACCCAGTTCTCATTTCTTTGGTTCATTCTCCATGGGGCACGACAGGGTCATCCACACCGCCCCATTAAAATGCTCCGACACTTCCTGGGGGGGGGGGGGGGGGGGTCGTTGTAATTTTTGCCAGACTAAAGTTGGGCCCTGTCTAGACGCTGATGGGCGCTACTGGTCGCGGTTGACCGGTTGGTGGATACAGATGTTTGCGAGTAAACATGCCGTCATCTACTGCATGGTGTTGCAATATTTAATTTGAAGACTACAAAAATACGCTTCAGAAATATGAAAGGTCAAAGTTGTGGCTTTAGCACTGCTATAAATAAAATGCAGAGAAAAGATATTTGGGAAAAAACATAAGAGATACAAGAAAAGAAAATGAATCGGTGAACGCAAACTTCTTGCTGTTATCCTTGTTCCCACGAGGCAATGAAATCACCCGATGGGAGTGCTTTCATACTGGTTAGGCGGGAGCAATCGCGGTCGCCAAAAACAGCGGAATGGCTACCAATCGATAAGAAACAGAGTCAGCCATAGGGAATGGGTCAGTTGAAAAAGCTAAATTGCACACGTACATTCTTCCAAAACTCGGTATCGGATGTTTTTTATGAAGTACCTTCGTCCTGCAATATACATAATATAGGCTGTTGGTGGAGATAATGACTGCTATGTAATGTTACTTCGTCAGAAAAAAGTTCACTCACTTTTTAGTTTCGTCAGTTCCTCAATAAATTCAGAGCTTTTCGATTTTTGGCACGAGACGGCAAGGTTTTGCCACGATGATAAACTTAGTCACAACAAGCTAAAGTGCGCGTGAATTGATCGAAGTGTTTGCGCGAAATAAATGTACAAGATAAAATACTTTATATAAACATCAATCTCCCGAAGTACATCTGCAGCCATATTAGACGAATTATTCGTTTCCTTTGCAACTTCTCTTACAGTGTGCAAGTCACCGAAAAGAAGTTTACTACGGGACTACTAAGGATCATCATCTTTCTTTCATGGAATATTTCTCTTCTCGCAGAAGGTAAGCCATGTAATTCTTCATATGCAGTCGTAGTATACGCTTTAGGAAACCTCCGTATATGGTCCTTCCTGTTTACAAAGAAAACCGGATCTCTTTCAGCGTTGTGCATTAACATGAACATTTATGCGGAAGCGCGTACCTTCTGTTTACACGACAAATGTTGGCATCCGAACTGTTGCACGCTATAACGAAAGAAAAGTTGAAACGTAGGGCGCTCTGCAATGAGCTGTTTCACAGACAATATCGTCAAACACGGCAGCAATGCATTCTGTTTCCCGTGCAAACAGCAGTTCTAACGATTCAAATTGGAGCCTCAATGTGTGAAAAAAACCTTTCTGCCTGTTAAGGTTATGGTTAAAGCAGGGTGACACCAAACAGAACGCCCTCCCATTTTAGCGTATAAACTGAAAGCTTCGTGACCGGCTTGGTTCTTTCTTCAGTAGTGACGGCGCGCACGAAAGAGCAATATGGCTACATGGGCTCACTCATTCTTCTGTCAGCGGGTGGTGCGGCACCTGTTCTCCAAGGGCTTCTGAAGCTCGTGAAACAAACGCACGGGCGCACACTCTCAGGCCTGTTGATGTCGTCATATCACCATTACGAGACAGGACTCAACGACGAGCTGCATAACAGCAGTTAGCCTCGATGTTAATGATGGGGAGATGGCAGAAAGATGTCACGCGAGAGCGCTCTTGAGCCTTTCGAAATTATTAGAGTCTTGTTTATTTTCCCGCAGTCTGCCGGGAAAGTTCTTCATTTGCCCTATGTGCAGCGCTTAGCGATTGAAACGCGATGGTCACAGCTCACGGCTGTCGCGTTCAGCGTTGCCGCTTTGCGAGCGAGATGACGAGAACGTTCTTTGTGGCGTTTATTGAAAGGGAGAGCTTTTCTGACGCTTTCAGTTTCGTCCATCTGCGATCAGCCAAGAAACTCCAGTAGCACAGAATGCGCCGGCCACCACGCGGCCCGGCTATCGTGTTTCAATCGCTCAGCACTGTATGTGACCTCGAACTCTGCCCTCGGAATATATTCAACCACTCCTAGTGTTTCTTGTTTTCTTTGGCAGTCGGCCCTTTGGTCGTGAAGAGAAGCGGCCGAGCGTGCCGAACGCCTTCCGAGCTTCTTTGACGGTACTAGCAGGCAGAACACGAGAGACCTTCATTTATACTTTTGACGCAAGGGATCGCCATCCTTACATAGCTTAGAAGCGGCGGCTCGCTGTTACTGAGTAGGGGCCTGGAAAAGCAGCCCTGGAGATAGCCAGCTCCTCAAAAAAAAAAGGACTTTCGTTTAGGCATTTCTTTTTAACTGGAAAGTCCCTAAATGCCGGTCTCCACCAAGAAATCAGTGACGTACCTCGGCAACTAAAGATGTACTCTGAAAAAAAATAAAATGTGGCTGATTCCTCTGTCAGTGAAATTGGCATGATACGAAATTGGAACGTGTCTTCGCATAAGCAGTTGAATGTTTATAGTTACATCTGGGTGAACTTCCTCATAGCTATCGGTGTTTTGCTGGTACGGCACCATTTGACATGGATGGACCCACGTTCAGGCAACACCTACATAACATCAAGGACCAACGCCTTGTTGCAGCTGAAGCAGTTTACGTAATAACTGAGCACAGTCTATAGTAAATGACGCGCGACAAAGGTATCACTCATATTTACTTGCGCCAAATTGACCCGTCAATATCGTTACCGTGCTTCCGCGCCTAACGCAGTTTTCTTGTTCCGATCACGGTGGAAGAGTGGTCGGCGGGGAAACGCTACTTACGATGAAAGGTGACCGGTGCTCTACACACTGCGTTATCGGTGCACATACGCTCGTCGCTGTACGAACGTGGCTAGAATAATAAGAATAAACTTTGTTTGGTCAACACTCTGTGGTTAACCTCAGGTAGAGCCCACTTGTAGAGGCCCACTGGCCACTTCGGCAGGCAGGGCCTCGTCTAGGGTCGCCAGTTGGCTTCCCAGTGCCAGCTTCGAAAGCGGTGCCTCCCAAGACCGCATTATGAGCTCTTCTCGTGAGCACACCAGCCTAGATATTGCATGGGCTGGCCGTTCTGTATATTAATGGGTAATGTGTCTCAATGCACCATAGGCATATCGCTATCGTGTATGCCTATGGAGAGATTGCGTGTAGTCTTGATATGTGGGGGTCTGTGTTCGTTTGAAGGCGGCGCCAACTACTGGCTTGTTGATGTGCTTAAAGGGTCCCTGAAACGTTTTTTTGACATTGCGTCACTGATTGGGCAACACAATTGCGAAATTATTCACACCATAAATAAAGCGAAGCACAATGCGCTAAGGCAGCTAAGGGCTTATTTCTGTCGCCTTCCTCCTTACCACTGCTGTTCCTCCTCAACTCGATCTGCTGCGGAGTGCGCGCTAGCGACGACAGCGCCTCCCGCGTCAGCCGCTCTGCCGAGCCTCCCGTAGTGACATAGCGACCCGATATCCTCACTGAGGTCCCCCGCCTCGGCAGTGCTAGCCTCTGTAATAGAGCGCCGGCGACTCGTGTGACGCCGCCAGATGCCGCGATGATACCGTTGGCTGAAACGAAGGAGTACGTTGTAGAAGCACGTTGTTCGCTGCTAGGTTTTGAAAATTACGTGCACGTCACTTGGGTCGGGGCCAATCAGCGACCTCTCATTCGATCGCTCGATGACGGGGGCGTTTGAAAACGCTTTTGGCGAGCCGCTGCGACCTTTTGCGATACGCGTGTTCAAAACCTTATTGTAAATTACACACTTTACGCACAGCGCTAAAATCTGTCCTGTAATGGTCCTAGTGACCCGCTCTACCGGATCACCATGTTTGCACAAAATCGTCAAAACCGTTTCAGGGTCCCTTTAAGCTTGGATGCGGACAGGCGTAGCTCCGTCTTGTCAGTCGTTTGTCTTCCATTATCCACCTGCTTGCGATGTTTTGTTCTCCATGGTGGCTCTTATCGACCTTCTTTCGGATCAACGCGCGGCTCCGCACGCGTGCATCATCGATACGTACTTTAGAACGCGCCTAGAATGGTGCCGCCATCCAGCAGAGGCGAAGTAAAGCTGCAGTGATTAGCTTCGCTTCTCCTGGATAGTGGCGCCGTTCCAGGCAATCTGCCCAGGATGCGCGCGCGCTGAGGCGGAGAAGAGTGTCGAACGAAGCGACCTTTAAAGAATATAAAGCGCGTTTGTACAGGTCCGGGCACACGCGGCGTTAGCGCCGTGGTAGAGCACCGGTCACCTTTCGTCATGCAGCGGGCGACTGCGACTTCGATTCCCAGTGCATCAACAGAAGTTTTCCTGAGTGTTTTTCTGTGTTGTTCCTGTTGATCGTACTGCCTCGATTCGCTACGTATTGACGTATGGGGCCGTGGTGGACCTCGGCATAAAACACTTTCTCGTTAAAAGGGAACATACATTCACAATGAAAAGGTTTCACCCAGTCGTACTCAAACTCTCCTTCAACCGGGATTTGACGAGAGGGGCTGGAAGCTCTACCGATACACCACCGGAACATTGCTCTTACAGGGAACAGCTGGGCCTTATATGTTGACTGCAACACTTTACAAGTTCCATTTAATTCTCGGGCTGTTAAGGTAAAGGTGTTTAGTACAGTGAACTATGTTGCTTAACAAGCGAAACTGCTTTTAAATCAGCACCACCTCCCTTATACTGCCCTCCTGGTTCGCTTAGGTTCGCTGCGGTGGTACCGCCATCTAGGAACGATAGATAGAGCGAAGCGGATCAACATGCTAACCGCTCCGGCAGTCAGCGCATTGGTAACCTTCGCGCCTCGACCGCCGCTGAACTTAGGGTCGTGGCGGCGTGATGACGGTGCCTTTGTCGGGCGAAGTACGAACGCGGCCGCTGCAAAATTTGTCTTGCGTGGCCACGTGTTTTAAGACGCGCACTGCTCCAGCAACGCAAGGACGGCCGTCGACAAGCAAATGATTGACGTTTCGTTGCAATGGGCTGGGATTTTAGAATAACAACTCGTTGGTGTCACTTTTTGGTGTCACCAAAGGTGTCACCGTTTGTTTATGGTAGATTTGCGCTGGACTCTGGCGCATGGAATTCAGTTACTCACGAGCCACATGAACCGTTCCAGAGCTTTCTTTCGCGCACAACTGTCCAGGATCCTTGTGCCATGTCAAGGTGCCGCTCAATGGCTACATGTAACATGTTCGCAGTACCAAAGGCATCTCCCTGCCCTGGATTCGCAAGATTACCACTTATTCATTTCAGAACTTCGCGAAGACACGTTTCAATAACGCGTTGTACCAGTTGTTATGACAGATTTATCAACCAGATTTTTTTTTTCACATGACGCCTGTTCCTTCGTTCCCCCATCTTCCTTTCGGCCACCAAAGGATAAGCTAAGTTCGAGTCAATGGCGATGTGACAGTCGGTCATTTGCGGTGGAGCAGATGTGCTGGTTTTTAAAGATGCAGTTCGATTATGTTGAAAACTTGATAGAGAGCATATAGATGTTCCTAAATGCGCAACATTTCTTGGTGTACTTGAGGAAGACTAACCGTATTTATCTGTCTACCTAGCCCACTGTGTTTCGGCTCTGTCCTGGTCGATTGGCGAATTATACGGGTGCCGAGATTAGGATGGTAGGGTATATCAAGATATGGCGATAATGTATGATTGATCTATACATCAATAAAGCCCAAAAATGCGTGGTTTTCCATGCCGTGATAAATCGAAGAACACAAAAGCCATGTGTTCACCGTGGTGGTTCAGTGCTGCATGCAGTAAATCGTAAGCGAAAGGAGAAAGCTCCAGCCATACACCTGTTGAGTAAGTTACGCCGTTCAAGACTTAACGAGGGGACTCGCTCCGAATAGCGGTTCATTTTTCATCGGTCGCCGAAACGGGTGTTGATTGTTCATCGGTCATCGGTCGCCAGAACTAGCTCCGGAACGTGGCCGACGCCACATATCTGCGTGTCAGCCGGTAGTCCGCGGCTAACACCTACGTACATTTAAGTAGATCCATAGAATGTTGCTCTTCACGTGACTTACTGTTTGGCTTGCTCTGTTATCGTTCGACATGTCGTTCTTTTTTCACCTGCTGTACTTCTAAGTTATTTGCCATGAAGGGCACGTGGCTCTCCACGACGCTCTTTTAGGACTGTTTCACTTGTAGTATCACTGACGAATCACAGGCAGACTGGCGCTTATTGGTAAACTGCCCAATAAAGGCGGAGAGAATAGTTATAGAGAGCGGCTCATCGGCGTCGTTTTCCGTTTGACTTTGCCTAGTGCGCTACGCACTTTCGGTCACGCCGGCGTAGGGTCGCCCTACCTAGGTCAGCTTTCTTTGCCGTGTAAAACGTCATTGCATCATTTTTGTCTAAACTTTGTAACTATACCACTTTTCTGTTTATGAGCCTCTGCGTTCTCGTTTATCGTCATTGGTTCACCGGCGAACCCATCGCCACTAGCTATAGCGGAAGTTTCCTCTCTCGCTTCGTTTGAGCCGTCTCGTACGGTGCGCCTGAGATGCCATAGTGAGGAGCAGAACAGAAAAGAATCTGAAATTCACGCTCCGTATGAATGGCTTGGCGCTTGAGCTCTATTCGCAGTTGTATAAGGAGCATGCCTGGTGACTGAGAGGTTTACCCTGTACATTTGCCATGTGGGCGCCTGGCTAAGCACCGGTTAATTCTCGATGGTTTTGCGGCGTTTACGAGCAATATATATATATATATATATATATATATATATATATATATATATATATATATATATATATATATATATATATATATGTGTGTGTGTGTGTGTGTGTGTGTGTGTATACCCGCTACTCGGCCACATTGGTTTTCCCATGGTCACCGTTATCTAGTAGATGTCGCAAAATAAGGATTGATAGTGTGGAAAAAGAAGTAGGCGCGTGTTAAAATTGCCTATAATGAGGCGCAAGACGAGAATTATGTTTGCTTGCGAATGACATCGCAACAAAAGCCACACGATTACATTGAAGACAGCACTTGCTTTTACAAGCGCGTCGATCTATCTATAACATAGTCTGACAAGTTCCGCTATGTTATGAAAGGTATCGAAGACGATGGATTTCAAGTGCTCCCCTCTAAAAGCCCGCGCACCGCCGTCGAAGTCGCGGAACTTTGCCATAGTTGAACTTTGGTAGCAACGTCTCCTCACTGGAAGCTATGCATAGAATACTGCTGTTGCAAGTTTAGCTGGCAAAGAATCCCTACGTGCTGAAGCCGTTTGCTATCTGTCGCTAATGGTTGCTGTCTCAAGGCGCAGGCCATCCTTATGTCCCACGTTCCGTCAAATGCTGTGCCAGAGGCCTTATCGCGTATCCCACGCAGTGTGCCGTGCTAGAGAAAGCCAAGTAAAAAAAATGAGTCACAGTAGAATGGTGCAAGCTTGTAGTCATCCCAGTAGATGTCGTAACTAAAAGAAAATTGCGCCTGGCTCTCCTATCGTAAACGCCAAAGATCAACATAGCTGTGGGGAGCAAAACTTCTTTATTCAAGCTTTTTCCGGGCTTCCCACAATTTCGCTGATATTTGGTGTTTGCGATAGCAGAGCCTCACAGAATTATTTTACATGAAAAGGGAGACTGAATAGCTAACGTTAGCAATTTGTCTCCTAGCAATGTCAAGGTGATTGAGAAATTTAGCATGTGAAAATCACAGCATTCTATTGTTGAATGAAATCCTCCACTGATCTTCACTTTCTTTTATACATTGTTGCACACATTCATCGATCAGGTCTCTCTTGAGAGTGATCATGCGTTTACTCAATGAAGCATGACCACACCAGAATTCCGCTTCTGTGGCCGTCACTTCAGTATCGAATCGCTGTCCCCGCGTCCACTTATGTTTAGCTTATCGACGACGATCCACAAAAGCGGCTTCTTCCCCGGGAGTCCCGGTCTTCGCCATCGCTATACAATGGCTTGTTTCTGTTCATTTTACAGCGAGAGAAAGATACAGAGAACTTCCGAAGTGAGCTTTTTATCGGGTAGCATGACGTGACACCGCACATAAACCACAGCGAGCGAGTACGCCAGATGACGCCAAGCGGCCTGTATGCACGCGAACTGGCGGATATGGCGCACCACTCGAGCACAAGCGCCACTCCACCAACACTAGCCGTGCGCTGCGCCATCTTCTCACCGCGCTACGCTCCGTGATAATATTTTTAGCTCGGAGGAATCTGTCCGCGACGAGCAAGACATTCAAGCGAGTTTCTAAGAGGTTCGCTCTAAAAAGATGGCTCCATCCGATTTTGCGTGGACTAGCGCCAGTGCAGCGAGATAACGCAAAGAGACGTCAACCTCTCACCACTCATCTATCCGCTCATTCTATCCTCCCCTTGAGTTGCCGGATTGCTTCTTATTCTTCACGGAGCAGCTTCTGCGAATACTGGAGCGCCCTTTGTACGCATTATTATCATGGGCTTGTTAATGAAGGAGGGCTCGCACTCTCAGTGGCTGACGCTCGACTGAGACGGCCCCGTTCCCGAATCCGCAATAAAGTGCATTACAGCCTACAAAAATTTGTTCCTGATCCTCAGAATAAAACAAGGAGAGCCTGCTAGGTTTCCGTCGTCCCATTTGAGGTATAAAGAGAAGATGGTTACATCTGAAATATGCTACCAACGTTCCGTAGTCATGACATCATGACATCATAATATATGCAGAGAAAGAAGAGGAAGCAAGGAATTGCAGGGAAGTCAAGAAGATGTGCCTCTGGTTTGCCACGCTGCGCTTGTCGAGTCGATAATAGGGCGAAATGGGTTAGAATGCAACATACTCTACTCACACGTACCTACTGTTTTATGAGGACATTGTTTAGACATGGCTGTAGTGGCCAGTGTACTTCCGGTAGAGGAATAGCGGATTGTTTTCCTTCCGTGTTATCGAAGCGCATGACTATAATAAAAGTATCTTCACCGCCAAATTTGTCGTCAAATCACGCTGCTTGTGCGATAACTTGAACGGAAATCGCCGTGTGTCAAAACAATCACAATTGCTCAGATCATATTCAACAGCTTTGTCAGTATTGACCCCACGTGTTGCACACAGACATTCTGAGCTAACCGAATGCGAAATTGTGACTTCATATTCAGAAGGAATAAATAACGCAGTGTTTGATTAGAACGTTTGTGACAGCGTCATGTGAGAGTCACATTCATGTAGGAGGAACTTCTATAAGCTGGTAGTCGATCAAGCACACAGCGTAATTGACAGATCCAGCCAATAAACCTCTATTTCACTTTCCATGATTGTTGTTTTTCAAAACCAAAGCAGTGCCTTTAGCTTTCGCCATACTTCTTTATATTCAGCAAAATTGGGGTTAATGACTAGCGTGGCCTTTTGATTAATATACTGAGCTGTATCGCCCAGAAAACACTTAAAGCGTGCAAACACCAGAAAGCATGCAAATATTTATTTATTTATTTATTTATTTATTTATTTCTTTATTTATTTATCTATCTATTTATTTATTTATTTATTTATTTATATATTTACACAATACTGCAGAACCTAATTGGGTCCATGCAGGAGGGTAGTATACAAATACATAGATTCATGAATAACAACCAGAAATAAAGGAACTAAAGAAAAAAAACACGACTAAGCAAGACAACTTTAAAAGACACCGAAGAAAATGAAGAACAATAACATCAGAAACTAGCAACGGTATTAAGAGAAAACCCATTGCGCACGCATGAATATTTGCTAATACTCTTGCAAGATTGAAGGCAGCAAGCACATCTGTAATACTCAAAAACAGTAACACTAAAAAAGGAACGGAAGAATAATCAACGCGACAATAGTGACAATATTAAATAGATATACGTTCAAGAGAATCTGCGTTTATTATTTGTGATACCTCCAGGTTATTCTAGTCGTTTACAGTTCGTGGGAAGAAGGAAAATTTAAAGAGGTTAGTTCTGGTGTTGTGTGGTGTTAAAGAAAGATCATGACGATGCCTTTTTCGACGTGCCGTAAGTGGTGTCACATAAGCCTTCGGGTTAAGAGACAATCAATTGTTTCTAAGTTGGAAAAGAAATTTTAACCCGTGAATTTTCCTTCGGAGCTGTAGTGTCTGAATATTATATTGTTTCATTAGGGCTATGGGAGAGTTATTTATTCTATATTTAGAAAAAAAAACGTAACTGCTCGGCGTTGAATTATCTCTAATGCATTGATGTTAGTTTTTGTGAAGGGGTCCCATACGAGGCAAGTATATTCTAGTTTCGGTCGGATGAGTGAAGTGTCAGCCAGCAATCTAGTATCATGAGGAGCATGATTTCGTTTGTGCCTGAGGGTACAAAGTTTCTTGAAATATGAGTTACGGATGTTGGAAATGTGGTTATTCCAGCATAAGTCATTTGTTGTTGTGATTCCAAGATACTTATATTGGTTTACTTTGGAGAGCAGTGTGGATCCTACGTTGTAAAAGAAACACAATTCGTTAACTTTTTTAGGGGCGAAGCTCCTTAAGGTTTGGGTCTGTCCGTCCGTTGTAGCGCGTTACCTACTAGGAACGCGCTACTAGGAGGGCGCTTGTGGGAACGCGCTATTAGCAGGGCGCGTGTGGGAGGCACGCCCTCGGCGCGTGCCTCCCGGCGCGCCAGCTCTCTCACTCTTCCATCTGCTGTCTTGTGAGAGAGAGAGAGACAGAGAGAGCGAAAGGCGCGCGTTGACTATGGAAACGCTCTTTCTTCGATGAACGCGCTACCAGCTCGCAAAGAAGGAGAACGCGGCCCTCACCCGCGAGAGACAAGCTTGACGCAGGCAGCGTCTACTAGCGAGTTTCTTGATTGAAAAATACCGACTGCTCGCGCTGGAGAACCGTTCACCGGCCACCCATATATATATATATATATATATATATATATATATATATATGTGTGTGTGTGTGTGTGTGTGTGTGTGTGTATATATATATAGGCACTGGATCTTGACTTGCAATGAAATGCCGGTGGGAGATTTCACTTGTGCGTAGTTGAACCATAAGGATTCGTAGCGTGCGCGTTAACTAAATTAATCCGGAACTCGGCACGATCTACGATGAACTTCCGGAGGTTCGTCCACTCATCATCATTCACTCCGTGGATATGCTGTGAATTTTTTGTTATAGAGATGTAAACATTTCTTTTCCGTGTTCAATTCCATGCTCCACCGCTTGTACCTCTACAAAATGTTTTGAAGGTTAGAGTTAAGGATTAACTGATCATTAAGGGAACAAACTTCGTTAAACAATACGCATTCGTCTGCGAATATCCTAACTTTTACAGGGGGACAGATTTCGTTAACAATGTCATTTATATATATCAGAAACAGTAATGATCCTAATACACTACCCTGGGGAACTCCAGAGATTACTGAAAGTTCATTGGAAAAGTAATTAGCAATTGATACAAACTGCTTGCAACTAAACAGATAAATTGCTACCAAGTTAATAATGTATGCTGGGAGGTTAATTGACTGCAATTTTTCTATGAGCTTACTATGAAGAACAAGGTCAAATGCTTTTTTAAATCCAAAAATATAGCGCCAATTTGGCTTCACTTGTCAAGAGTACTATCAACGTAGTGAATAATTGTCGTTAGTTGTGTTGCAGTCGATAACCCTTTGCGGAAACCATGCTGGTGGGCAGACAGTACGTTGTTGTGGTTTAGAAACTTGGTTATTTCATTAGCAATAATATGTTGAACTAACTTGCAGCATCTAGACGTCAATGAAATGGGGCGATATTTAGTTACTTGGGCTGAGTCGCCCTTTTTCGGAATAGGAACGACTCGTACGGTTAGCGAGTCAGCAGGAAGAGTAGCTGATGACAACGAGGAACGGTTAATGATTACCAGAAAGGGGGCTAATGCTTCAGCATACCTGCGCAGAAAGGCATTCGGCATGTTATCCGGTCCTGGAGAGGATTCAACTTTAATGTTCAGTAGCATTGATACCACACGTTGTTTTCGTGCAAAGTTTTACGTATGGCTACATCACCGAATTCCTTGCGATTCTTCAGACTTTCGTAAATTCGTGTGTCGTCGAAATTAACAGGCGCCTTTATCGACAGATTGAGGGAGTGCTGCAACAACAGAAAGACATTGGACATGAACTGCATTTCACCGGTATTGCCTTATTTCGCGGGAGCGGCAACAAAACTGCCCGTGTACTACGGTAGGAACGATTTATTGAAAACAAAGAAGTGACCACGTTTAGCGATATCACAGTCAGGCTATACGATGCAGAGACCACTTGTTTGCAGCGTACGTGCAACGGTAATAAAAACCTGTCATGTGACGTCGCACGCTAAGGTTTTATGGAATCTCTGCTCAAAAACTGCTTAAGCTTCGGAGAGTCTACAAGCATGATTCTTTCAGAAATCCCACCATTGTGAAGGCCGGTCAGGTATGATAGGCTTCAATTTATTTTCTTAGTAATTCAAAAGATCGGTGAGAATGAGCTAACAAGGCCTTCCAATTCAAGGTACGTGAAGCGCCAGGCACAACATAGCACGTATATATCACCTTCCACACAGCATAATGAATTTCTTAGATAGCAGCTTGTTTCCTGCCGCAATTCAGCAGTAAAATTGCTTCACACATTCAAGTGTGAAAAAGAGATGCACATTTAGAAGCAATTAAATCTATTGTGTGCGCTAAGTATGTTTACATTCCTTGTGACACATTGCGTAAGTTATGGGATACGTAAGTATATAGTGATGAAAAGTTTCCCTGCAGTGATGGTTCCTTGCAGGGCCTTTAAACGTTACACTTCTTATGAATTTAGAACTACTCCATTGACCACCCTTCGCGGACTGTAGTATCAATGAACCAGCATATTTAATAAATAAATAATTAACTCATGCGCTGTTTATGTGTTACGGTGGCATCATGTACTAACATCCACATGCTATAATCAGTTCGTAGCCGGGGCTCCTTATGTTTTTGTATCACTCCGTAACATCTACTATTTAGTGGCCGTCAATTCACCTGCAAGAGTGCAAAATTGTCTTAACTTTCCCAGAAGAATTTATGCAAGCTTTCCTACTTTTCACTTGAGCCTTGAGCCTAAAGAAGCGCCCATACCACAGGCGTGAAGACCTACGAAAAAATAGTGTCACATTTTTACAGCGCGTGCCAGTTTTAAACCCTAGATAACCTATATACCAAGAGCGGACTTCGTTTACGCGTCCGCAATCAAATACAAAGCGGATTGGCGGACATTATCTGAACGAACAGGATATAATCATGTACAGGGCGCAATGTGCGCAATGTGCGAAGGGAGACAAGGCGCTGTAGAATAGATTTTATTTCTATAGCATTCTGCATGAACATGCTGTACTATTTGATTCTGACAGTGCGAGACCCTATTTACTCTTCCAATACTTCACTGTTATTCGTCGTATGTCTCCCAGAAAATTACCTCACGTTGTAAAGCTGCGCTGCATAGCTGACAAAATGAGTTTCTCTTTTTAAAAAAATTGCTTAAAAAAATTCGCGTGTTTTCAAATGACTTTTTCTTCCTTAAGCCTGCCCAGAAAACGAAGCGCTAAGTGTCTGTGATGGTGGATATCTCATTCCTCAATTATACTGCGATGAAGACGTAGATGACCGCAAGTGGATTTGCAGGAAGAAAAATAGGATGAGGTGTGCGTGCAGCGGTCTTCTCCACAGAAGAATAGATGGAAAATGCGTACCGCAGAGCCATTGTGGTAAGCAACGCTGTTTCTGCTTGTTAGTGGCGTAGCTAGTTTTTGTGTAACGTAAACGACAAAATCGCATAATGACTGTAAGGAAACACGGAAATGCTTGGTCTCCCGTAAGCTACAGCAGATATAAAGTTGAAATGGCAATCTTCAAAGCAGGTTGCTTGGGTGTGATGGTAGCGACAATTTAGCAGGGGCGTATGCACCCACGACACGAACTGAATTCTTACTGAGCCGGAATATACGGTTTTGAACTAGCGTTATCTATTCTGGAAGCGATGACAATCCGACTCCGTCGTTTTCGCCTCTCCACACGGGCGTCGAGAGTCGGACTGGCGCGAACTGTTCGCATTAAACTGAACCTCGTTACAACAGCCTTCCCGGACCTCTTCACAAATCGCTGGGCCATTCTCGAAGAAGCGGCAACCTGCTCCGTGAAACTCACAGATGACTACGCTTAATGGCAATCTAGTGTATGGTGTCGTGTATCTGTCCTCGCAACATCAATTTGAAACAAAGCATGAGCGTCTTAAAAACAGCTTCTGTGGTATCGTAAACAAGCATGACACAGAATTATGATGCTGTGTTTTTGCGTAATATTGGTGTTGTACCTAGCGTATGAAATGCGGTCTTGCAAAGGGTCAGCCATATGCCGTGTACGTTACATGCTTGACCGTTTGCCAGCATATTCTCGTATGAGTACCAGAATGGTTTCCTTTAAGCACCCGGATAACAGCACCTCCTCTTATGGCGTTTTTCACTGGCAGATTCGGAGCAGGTTTTTTTTTTTTTTTTTTGCTCTGCCGCGACGAATCCGTGTTTCACTAGTCGAGCGGGAGCGGGTTGTTGCGTTTCACTGGCGGATTCGGAGCAACTCAAACCGCGCCAGAGCGCTCCGACTTGCTCCAGCGCCGAGCCACGGATTCAGACAGATTCGGGCGGAAGCGGGCCGTGTCCTCGCGTCACTTCCGTCTTGCCAGTCAAAATGGCTGCGTTCGCTGCGGGTGTGGAGCTGGAGTGTACAAGAAAGTGTAGCTTCCGTTCAGCGACGACAGCAGGACAAGCAGAAGCTTTTCCAGCTCAGAAGACAGTGATTACGACGTGCTGTACGTAGCTTCATGCGCCGTACATGTGGCGTCGCGCCGCTGGCCACCGTTTGGTTCTCCCCGACGCTCGAATAGGTGTGATGTAGGCTGCATTTGCCGGTATGGCGTGTAATATATTGACTGTGATTGCGTTGAGAAATGAAATAGCTTACAAATGAGTGTAAGTATGTTTAAAGTGGAAAGCAGCACCTGCTTTCAAAACATTCGATCTGAAGCCACGGTACGAAAGGTAAACAGTGTAACTGGCCGTTTCACCGATGTGGCTTGCTTCGTTTCCATCGCTGCGCTCCACACCGATGTTTCAAAACCGATTGGATGTGCTAACGCATGACATGTGAGTACAAACGTTTATTGTGTTGGCAAAAGTAAGCGCTTCATTGCGAGTTCGCCGTTCGTCGCGAACGACGACGGGATAGAAGCGGCGTCGTTCTAGCTAAGCCTACCCTCGGAGTCGTCATTGACGTAGGACTGTTTGGATGTGCTTGTCGCTCGCGAAGGCACAGCTTTATCGAGATTGTTCTTCAATGGTGTTATAGAGCGGGGATGTGCAAAACTCTTTATTTTCTGCTTGTTGATGAAGGCACGAACTCTTACGAGCGCGTATGCCAAGGTGCAAAATGCGGCCGAGCCTGCGTCCCCTACGGGCTCATCGTTCCCCTCCCCACCCATCGTACGCTTCATGCCGGAGCTTACGGCACCGAACGCAGAATCGTACCGTGTATGTAGCGCTTAGTGCCCTCTCTGAGTAATAAAGCTTGAGCAGAGAATGCGTCAATTGAATGTAAACAACTCGGAAACTGCTGCAGTCAAAATGTGCCCGGGGAAGGCGTCTTTGGTTGCCACGGAAACACACAGAGCGGAAGTTGGGTTTGTATGACGTGCTCATTGACTTCCTGTATACTCGCTCGCGGAGCATTCTCGCACTTCCGCTGGCAGATTCGGATTCGTGAAATCCGAGCGCTCCCTCCGGGATTTCGGTGACTGCTCCGGATACGCCAGTGAAAAACGCCATTAGTCTAGGTTATCTACACGTCGCTCAGAACGCGAGCTTAAAACTTGTCTTTAAGGAACGTTTATCGGTCACATACCCGTACATTCAAAATGTGTGCTTGGAGGAAATCAAGAGTTCTCAATTCATCGTAATGGTCTTCAGGGCTTACATCATTTGAAAGTTCACGCGCAAGTGATTAGATAACATTGATCAGGAACTCATGCATCATGACATCTTCAGGGCTCACTATCGTGAGCGCATCTGCAACTCTTGCATGAGTACTCCACTGGCTAAAGGTGGCCAACGAGTACATGAGAAAGTCCTTGAAGTAGTATTTAGACGGTTTCGTGAGCCTGATTTATAAAAGCATCGTAATGTGTGCTGAACGGCTTTGTATGCTTTATTGAAAGAACATTTCTCCAGTCATGATGAGCAGGTTACACATCTTCGACAAAATGTTACTACGGAAAAAGTTTGCTCATTTTGTGTTGTAGCGTAGAAACCATTAAATATCTTATGACAATACGAAAATTTTACAGTATCAACGCTCGAATATCAATTCGCCAACTTGCGCGGCTGCTGCATCACTACAATCACCCCTGGGGACTGGCTAAGCCGCTTAACTAAAATTAAGTTAGCGCCACAGGAAAACGTACACGAAGCATGAGTTACACCACATTCCCTGCGTAGGAAGGAAAGCAAAGTCTTAGTAGGCATTTTATCAAGCTCTCTCCTTTATTGCCTTGATGAAACGGTGACATTTGTGACCGCAATCAATTTCACACAGGGGCACTTGCTAAATTACGAAACTCCGCGTTTTTTTCCCCAGATATATTTTCACGTAGTTAATAATTCATGATTACCCCCATGCCGAAACTTATCTCTGACAAAGCGAATGTCTTATATATCTTACGCACAACTGTCACTAAAAGCGCGTTGGTGAAAAGGTCATACAAAAATATTGTGAAAATATTATGGTAAAAGAATCTCGAGAGCGCACATCGCGTTCACGTGGTGCATAGCAAAATGAGCTTACGGGTGTGGCAATATTTACTGGTTTGGCCGAAGGTTCATGTCATCGATAACGTGGTACGCTGGTGAGTAATGTCATATTTAACATGATGGTACTATGTGTGGCTCAAAGTAGCAGTTGATGCGCGGGTATGCACAAGGTATCTATGGGTCTGAGTCACGTGAGTTACCGTTAACCTTTATAGCATGTTAAAAATACCATAACGCGATGTTATACTGCCAAAGGTTAAATATCGAACCTTTACGTCTGGGTTTTGATTATGAAACTTGTTGGCTTTTGCCTCGACACCTGTCATACCATATCAAGCACAACCTATCCTTGCTCTTAATAGTTACTGTAACGTTTTCGTGTCTACGCTTTTCAAAAGGAGGCTCAGCAGCAAAGGAACCTCCGAGAATTGTAGAGACAGCTCCGAAGACGCCAACAAAAGCTCCGCCTTGTGACAATTACGAAGATGCTAAAAAAGTGAGTGTACGCAATGTGTTTCAGCGAATAATTATTATTCCAACTGCGTGTATCTCCCGGTCCTGTCTACTCTGTTAAATCAGAAACCTATTTTTATCGTTAATATAAAGCAATGCCGCTCATAAAAGCTACCAGCGCGAATAATGCTGCTCAATTTTCCTTGCAAATTTCATTTTCAATTGAGCAATTTTGATGAACATAAAGCAACGGGGACAAATCGCTCAGTTATTCATGAAAAATACCATATATCGCTAATCCAGTAAAAAGAACTGTAAATGCTTAAAAAATAATATCAGCTGCAATATTCTAATCTTTGGAAGATTTTGAGAAAAAATTAACGACACAGAGGTCGCATGAGCTTCGCATTCAGCCGTGGAACGCCATGGCGTGATCGCCTTCCCATAGGACATATCGAGAGATCAATTTAGCGCTTTAAAGGAGGGTTGCATGAAAGGGGACAAGCGCTTATTTATTGCATTCCCTTGCAATGGAATATATAGCGCCGATGAGCCGAACGCATATCATGAAAAACCACTTATCAGGCTATGGGAGTGCCGCATCTAAAGCACTTATCTCACACTTGTATACAGAGACATCGATGCGGCGCTGGCAAAACGAGTTGCTTTTTTCTTTGTGTGATGCGCCTCCCAGAGCTTACGGGCTCCAAAAAAAACTGATTGTGTCATCGACATACTTACCTCTCTGTACAAATATCATGTAGTGTATTTCACACGGCACGCCCATAGCCTGATACATAGTTCATCAAGGTATGCGTTCGGCCCATCTGCGCTATGTATTCCACTGCAAGCCAATGCAAAAAGCTAGTTACATGTAAATATGGCTTATCCTGATCCCTTTTCTTGTTCCCGTCCTTTTGAACGCTATAATTATGTCAAGTACTCACCTACTCGCCCTACATCAACTTTTTTTCTCATAGTATATGTATTTAAAGTAGCGCCATCTCTGTCGAATGCTGCACATATTGGACTTTCCTCGTCAAGAATTAAGTTTTCTCATACCTACAAATTATAGTGCGAGCTATCATCCGCGTAGGCCTTAATTACAGTTAACAATTTTCCTTGATGCACTTAACTTTGATAAATTCGTATTCATTCACTAAAATACAGAGTTGCGCCATGGCGGAAGGTTTGCGTGGCGGTGTTCTCCGTGTTGATACGGTGGTGGTGTACAGTGTAAATGATACAGTGTAATTCATACATAACAACTTCAAAGCTTACCTCCACAGTTTTGCATTCTGGTTGATAATTGCACCCTACCATGAGCAGGTCTTCTTTAGCTTTGTTTTTGGAAGCTGGTACACTGGCTTCGGGAAACGTCAGGTAATATTGGCTAGCGAAAGCGACTCTAGGACTGCCATATTCGCACGCACGAGGGCTTATAATCCCCCGTAGACATCATAACCGAGTGAATTTGGGCGACAACTGAGGTCAATTCGAAGCGTTTGGTGCTACCTTGGCAGCCTGGCCGACACGCACCGGAACACAGAAAATCAGTGAAAAAAGAAAGAACAGCACCTGTAGCGCGCTATCGTCATGATACTATGCAATATTGTGATGAAATTATATTGCCCTGGAAAATGCTTTGGCTCAGCCGTCAGTAACATTTAACAAAGTCTTTTTCTTTGTCTCTACCATGTTCAGTGGGAGAAAATAGAGTACAAAACATTTTTACTTACGTCTAATTACTAGATCATTCAAAGCACACAAAGAATTGAACTATTAATGATCTCTGAAGAATCATGGCCATCAAATGAATGCATCTGTATCAAGTCCACGCGCATTGCAGATCATCTAGATGGAGCTGAACGGACGATAGAGTGCTACAAATATATAAGAAGGAGGTAAGTGTGAGATATTCTATGAACAATTTTTCACAGATTACTAAATTTCACGACTGTTCAGAATATAACCATAGTGAACGCCTAGTTCTTGCAGCATGGTTTCTGGCTTATGCAATGATGATCTAACCTGTTTAGGCCGTGGTAGATGCTGTACAAATTTTCGTCTCATATGAGTATATTTGTAAGATAAATCGGACTTGTCACCATTTTAGGTAACTCGCTCTTTTGTAATGGGAAATGTTGCATTTTATTATTATTATTTGGCATGTAAACATGTAAGTACAAGGACATAAGAGGAAGTAGAGGAGGCCGACAACTGCCACCGAGAGGGGCACACCGCCTGCCTACTCTCTTGGGAGAAGGAAATAGGGGAGGAGGAGAGGGGAAAGAAAGTGAGAAGAAATAGAAAGTAATAACATACGAATACACAGACAAAACACAACAAAAGCAAACATGTATATAAACGAAACGCCAGGCCGGTAGCGTCCAGAAACGTTAATAACGCTCGATGGGTCTGGTCCCGTCACGAAGCACTCCCCTTTGAGAACAGATATTCTTTAATGGTCACGTACTGCACACCAAGACGTATTGTTCACCTTTATCGCCCGCAGATCTATCCATGGGGGCGTTTCTGTCGCTTTTGGATTGCTCCATATTTCGATGCATACTGTCACATTCAGGAAACATGGCGGTGTAGATGTAGAGAATCCGCCTAGTGCACAATATAGAAACACGGTTCACATCCAGGTGCCGGCAATACCGCGCGATGATGATGCAGATGGAGCAGCGTAAGAAGGCTCGGTGTGCGGCTGATGTCCGCGACTGTGGAATGAGGCCAGTCAGTCATCAGAGCAAAGCTGGTCACCATGATGCAGCATTGCCAACACCTCACATGGTCAACCTAATTAACCCTCTGTACTCAGTCAACAGCAGCTCCGAAGCAGGTGACCATGCCAGGGGTCGTTGCTATGACACCAGAAAGGCGCTCAAAATAACAGGATCTGGACAGGCAGCCATTTGAAACTGACCCTGGTAACAGTTAACGCCGGTTATTTATCGAACGAGGAAAGCCTGAACGGAATCAGCGAGAATTAAATGCAATGTAGTAAAGCCTATTCTGGTTAGAAGGTCTGGTGAAGTGTTTACAGTGCTCAAAGGTGTCCACGTTTTATGCTACCGCTGCCTAGTGCTACCATGGTCTAGTGGAGTTTCCGTGCAACAAAAGAATAGTGAGCAACAGATTGGCAACTATTTTTAACGCAAGGTATTTGAGCATTTCTATGAAGTCTCCTAAAAGGCATCGCCTAAAGGCACCACCCACCGTATTTAGAGGAGACCTCAATATAAAATTACGAAATTTTGCCATAACGCGCTAGAATACCAGAAGAAAATTATCAGTGGAGCTTGCAGACCGTAATAATCTGCGCATCCTGACCTGACGAAAACAGGAGAAACCCAAGTTAACGTGGAGGAAACCGAACGAAAGGCATGAAACAGGGAATATTCAAAACATAGAGCGTCATCTCTGAACATCCCCGTGAGCGTTATCCGCTATGTTCTCCAGCAAGAGAAATTCGTGGTGTCTCAGCCGGTGTCGGCTGGTACCTGTTACATTGTCGTAGTCGCTCCGCGATGTTTTCCCGCCGCTACTTTCCGCTGTGCGTGCAGCATGTATACGCACCATGCCGGGGACAAAGGGACACCGATTTTAACCAAATACATTTCATACCCCAACGCGAAAGAGAAAACACACAGTAACCGCCACTTAGGTGATCTGAAAAAGACAACTGATAGCTCTGCAGGGTTCAGAACAGGTCGCACGCAAACAATAACAAAAAATACAAAGGAGTCGAGTGCTCGTACTCATCCTTTTTTGTATTAATGTGATTGCCTGTGCTACGACATGTTGTGGTTCCCTATTTCGAACTAGGACTGACCAACTAGTCCACCAGCACGTCCTAAGCTCACAGAAAAAAATATTAGCATTGTGTGTTGTCGGAACTGTGGCCGACGCTCGCAAAATCACCGTTCGGCCTCGTTTGCATTCTTCCCGTAAGTATGAGCTGCTTCCCCAGCGGATAGGACAGTTTTTTTAACTGACTGGTATATCACGCAAGCGCGATCGAGAGAGCATGATGGCACACTTTTTGGTTGTGTATTGCTTTTCCCGGACGCATATTAGTGCTCGAGGGAATAAATGTGCTTAAGTCGACGGCGTAATTTGAGCGGATACAAAAAGAGCCAGACCTGCGCGGAATCGCAGGACAGTGGCAGCGTAAGCCGGAGGAGCGACCTTCTTAGGGGTCATCTTAAACGCTTGGGGAAACTAGTGCAAGTAGAGGTGGCGGGTGTTCCCTGCTCCATAACTCTTATTATTTCGCCGAGTAGTGAAATACCCACTACGCCATAATTTTTTTTTATTGATGTAAAAATAAATTAAGGAACGCCATAATTACTGCGGTATTGTAGCGTGCAAATCTGTGTAACTGCATCTCTTCGCGAAACTGTCCCTTGCCACGTTTTCAACGAACCGAACTCTCGTCCCGGCGTCGACGGCAAGCTGTGGTTTCGACTTCTCTCTGCACAGCTCTTTTATGCCCGACGTTGTCTTGCTGCAGCTGCGCGCGTAGCTCTCTTATTCGCTTGTTCAGCAGCGGTCCGCACCTTGCGAGGTGGCGCCATAAGGTATATAAAAGAGCCAAGTCAGGTTGCTGGGGAGGCTGCGTACGTCGCCTGCCGCGTGACGCATGGCACGATACGACAAAACTGCTTCAAAAGGCAGCACTTCGTAATAATGATGACGGAAAAGTTGAAGAAGATTTTTTCATAATGATGATGCTGATGATGCCTGTGTAATGGTTGCAGAGCTACGGAGCATGCACCCCTGTGTTCTTTCAAATCATTCCTCAAACTCGTTATGCCGTCCACTTAACGCGACGTGTAGTGGCGTACTATTATTCTGCCACGTAACATTACATTTGTTCATGTTATTCCTCGGCAGACGTTATGCCTCTTTCGGATTTCAGAGATGAGTTTTGAAGCACAACGCAGTGGCAGAATGCTTGACTGCCACGCAGAGGGTGTGGGTTCGAATCCTTCTCTGTCCTGGTTATTTTTTCTAGAATTTGCACAATAGTGGTTACGGACGCCAACAGCGGCGGCTGTGGACAACTACGGCGCCAAAAACGGCTCCTGTTGGGATTTCTTAACAGCTTAAGAATTCTTTCAAAGCAGTGTTTGTGTTCAGTGAGGCTGTGGAAATTCTTTCCACATGCACTCATAAGATACTACATTATTAGCGCAATAAACAAACGATGCAGGCTCTAAGTTTCCTGACGCTGCACTATGAATCAATGGTAGTGAAGGTAGGTCATCACTATGAATCAATGGTAGTCTGCTTAGGTTATCATAACTTCACGTACGTATACACGAGTTAATCCGTGTATCTACTGGTTGTTTTCCAAGGCGGCCACAAGATGAAATTAAAGAAATTTAAAAGCTCTTGAACAACTGATACACGTACAGGGCATTTCGACTTAAGGCAGCGCCATTCTCGTTCTGTTGCCCGCAAGTACCGTACTGTCATCTGTTACTGCCTTTCCTCGTAAAAGGAAACAGTGGAGAGAAAGATAGGGGTAGACCGGAGCTTTTCGAGCGTTATTTATATTTTATTTACTGAAAAACCGATTACGAATCCCCACTGCTAATCGCCCATCCACCGTTCACTGAAGGAAATGCGGCGGTGACCTGGCAAGAAGTGTTTATCCTTCAACACACGTATCTCCTATATACACTAATCCTGTAGTGAAAACGTCTGCTCAAATGAAGGCACGTAGCGTGGCTAAAATGCATAAGGCCGCATTAGCAATGAAATATCACCGGCCACACGTGTAGACTCCAAAATGCGATAATCTAGTTTTTCCGAGACGTTCTTGGCGTACCACTCTTGTGTCCAGGTATTGCTTCTTTCAAGAAAACGTCAACCATGCAACTTTGAAAGGTAAAGACGGCGGCTGGAGAAATAAGTGGTGGGAAGTCGCAGAACGTAGCTCGTAAACAACGTCGGTTTCAAGCATGTTGTGCATTAACACGATAATACGACGCTGTCACGCCCCTAACTTCCACGGCGGTCGAGGCGCAAAGCCTACCGAAGCCTGACTGACGGCACGAATGAGCACGACAATATGCTTCGCCCACTCTATCGTTCCTAGATGGCGTTACCACCGCCGCAAACCTAAGCTAACCAAGAGTGGGTTATAAGAGATGCGATAATAATTTAAGAGTAAGTTTGCTTGTTAAACACTATAGTCCACTGTACTAAACACCGTTACTTTAACCGAACGACAATTAAATGCAACTCTTAATGCGCCGTAGTGAACATATAATGCCCATCTGTACCCTATTTGAGCACTGTTGCTGCGGTGTATTAGTAGAGCTTCCAGCTCCTTTCGTCAGATCCCGGTTTAATGTGAGTTCGAGTTTGATTGGGTGGAATGTTTTCATTGTGAATGTATATTCATTTTTTTCGGAGATCCAGTTCCGTTACGGAAGTGGGTCACTGATTTCTTGGTGCACCCCAGCATACAATACTCTTCGGCAATTCGGCAGATCCCACGTATTGCAGGAATCAGTTACATGCGACGCCATCAGCGAAGAATTGGTATTTGATATTCAATCATTTCTTACGAGTTGATCGAGATCTTTGAACGGAGTGATGCGTAGTGTTACAAAATAGTGCCTCGGAAAACTCGGCGTCGAGCTGAAGGAAAGCCACAAAAAGAAAAGTGGCGCGCACGGAAGAGGCACCCCAGGTCACGTTGCAACTGGCTGAATCTCCAAAAGGGAAGAATTTTGTAGAAAGCGTCTTATCGCGGCGAGCAAGCGCGCGAGACAAATGGAGGGAGAGAGAGAGGAGGCGGAGAGTGCATACCGACGCTCGTCGCGCCTTGAGAGGAAGAAAGAGACGCCGTCTAAGTGGCGAAAGACCCAGAAAGGGCGAGAAGATTCCCAACTTTGCACTTGACTACATCACGTGGGCCGCACCGAAACTTCTATAATGGCTTCCCGAGGCAATCAAAAGAGTTGACCGCGGGCCGTGAGATGCAGTCGTAACAATCGTAGACGTATGTGACGCATCGAGAGACAAGTCGCTGCTCTACGACCTAGGTGACAAGTCCTGCCTGCAAGAAACAAGCGGAGAAGACGCCTCGAGTGACTTCGGTGAATAGAATTATTTTGTGTTTTATTCGTTGTTGCAGTGCATGAGCTTGTTCGCTTGTTGTTGGTGGTAGCCCATCTGTGTTAGCATTGGGAAGAGCTGAGTTTGTGCACATTTTGTGTAACTGCCCGTTTGATAGAAATATATTTGTTTTGTTTGACAACCCTTGGCACTTAGCCCCGCCACGGTGGTCTAGTGGCTATGGTACTCGGCTGCAGATCCGAGGGTCGCGGGATCGAATCCCGGCCGCGGCGGCTGCATTTCGATGGAGGCGAAATGTTGAGGCCCGTGTGCTGTGCGATGTCAGTGCACGTTAAAGAACCCCAGGTGGTCGAAATTTCCGGAGCCCTCCACTACGGCGTCTCTCATAATCAGAACTGGTTTTGGGACGTTAAACACGACATAATAATAACCCTTGGCACTTACTCGGTCTTTAAAACACTGCTGGCGTTTTGCTAGTCTGCCGAAGGCACCAAAACCTAATTGTCCAAGCTTTCGTGGGATGTCTTCCGGCGATTGCGTCCTGTGCCTCACCGCTCGGGATCGGTTACATGTGGAACGTGTTTACCAGATCGTTGGCAGCATGGGGTTCATATTTATGTCCTGCGAGACGCCAACAGTATTGAACTGATTTCTGTACCTTACCTAGTGGTAGGTTTTTTTTGTCTGCATAATGCAAAGAATTGCTAGGCGCACTTTATCCAGTATGACCGTATCTATCTATCTATCTATCTATCTATCTATCTATCTATCTATCTATCTATCTATCTATCTATCTATCTATCTATCTATCTATCTATCTATCTATCTATCTATCTATCTTTATGGCCACCTAATTTTCTGTGCTCTCCTCGTCGTTTAGTTCGCCTTATACAACGAACGTGGGTGACTGATCTTCACACCACTAACGTGATATACTCTTCATGTGCCTCACGATTTAAAATAATGCAATCATGTGTGGCTCATACCAGTAGTGTACGGGCTGCGGTATGTGCGTAGGTGGCACAAGCCTTGGAATTATATAGTCAATGAAGGACTAACTAAAATATGCATATAATATAAAGGCACAGCATGTGTTGTAGCTTCCGATTCAATTACAAACCGAATAAGCACCGAACAAGATATGCAAACTACCAAGCGGTTGGGAGGATCGACCCCCGGCCCTCGATGTGCCAAGCAAGCACGATACCATGCGAACACCCGGTATATAAAGTAAATTTACTACACCCTCACTTATGACTATGGCGCTTCTCTAACCTGAATTGCGCTTCTAACGTATGCGCAGCACTATCAGGGTAATGCAATTAGGAATACATGTCTTGCTCTCACTTTACATGCTTTTTGTCAAATATTGTTCAATTCCGTAGGACAATTTCAGCAAACGACGTTCATGATACACGCACCTGTGCACAGTAGCGTCAATCAGCGTCAACAAGAGAAACGTCTCTCCAGTGCATTGACACGACTGCCAAAGTTACGTTGTCGCATGATTTAGCATTTCGTCGAAATGGTGCTGCCACGTTCCTGGTTTGCCCCCGTTAAGCACGCACCCACTTACGCTCTTCGCAAAAAGACCCTAATCCCACACCTAAGATTTGGCTTAATGGGAACAACTAGTCGTAGGCAATTTCATCGCTGCATGCTTTGCACGACACCAATTCCCACAATGCGTGGGATTTGCAGGATTTTTTATGCGTGCTGGTCATGTCGAATCTGAAATAAAACTTTCGAATGAACAGTATTTCTTAGTTGCTTCGCGCAAAGTGTCTCTTATCAAATTTCACTCATCAGCTTGTTTACTCCCTGGGTGGCACGGGCTGTATTGCTAATATTCCATCAGCTGCGCACCAAACTCGCATTTACCGAGAGTGTATGAGTCATATGTGATCGCGTCATCATTCATCCTGACGAATATCATAAGTTATCGTGCTATTGATGGTAAGATGATTAATCTTGACGTGAATAAAGTTATCAGATGTCATATTACTGATATTGACGCCAGTTCATGAACATTAAGAGCCTTCATTTCTGGGGTTTCCATCTCGACACCACGGTATGGTAATGAGACACCTCGTAGTGGAGACCTGAGAAAATATCGACCACCTTGGGTTCTTTAACTTGCACTGAC
Source organism: Hyalomma asiaticum (assembly GCA_013339685.2). Lineage (NCBI taxonomy): Eukaryota > Metazoa > Arthropoda > Arachnida > Ixodida > Ixodidae > Hyalomma > Hyalomma asiaticum. Next base: position 31,603,625 of record CM023490.1, on the reverse strand, counting down.
ATCGCTCAGCACACGGGCGTCGAAATTGCGCTACGGCCAGCAATCGATACCGCGGGCCTTCGGATCACCTGCCGCCATGGCACCATATGCATTGCAGCATATGGATTTAGCGCCACCATGGCGGGGCTAAATCCGTACGCTGCAATGTCGCGTACATTAAAAGATCGAGATGACCAGGAGATCACAGAAATGTAGGCGGATAGATAGATAGATAGATAGATAGATAGATAGATAGATAGATAGATAGATAGATAGATAGATAGATAGATAGATAGATAGATAGATAGATAGATAGATAGATAGTGTGAGGATTTCCTAGAGACCCGCAGGGAAAACGACAACGACGAGGCTCGTGGTGGTGTTCGTTGCGAGCGCTGGGGGCTTGTCTACGCTAGAGCTCGCTTGGATATTTTGCTGGGTGCGCTCGCGTCTCAGACGCCTGCGGGAGAAAAGTACAGCGGAGACGCGGTCATTTCCTATATGGCACCCGAAGGGGGTCATTGTAGGGAATTCGCCTGTGTAACTCCGCCGCCTCTCGTAACGACAATCACCTACTCTCTAGGCATGCACCACTGGCTCGGGGCTTAGCGCCTGTAGCGGTATCGAAGCCGTCAGCTGGTGGCGGGCTTTGGACAAGTAAAGGTTCTTGTTCCCATAGTTTTGACTGGTGTCGTCTCTAGGGACCTCAGCTGGCCAGACTCAGAAGCCATGCCCTGAGCCTATAAATGGTATCCAACGTGGGGCACCGGCTGTGTTTCTAGATAGACCATTTTCGGGCGAGATTTGTGCGAAAAACCCACGCTTCGCCCGTTCAACAAATCTCAGCGTTTGCATCACCGCTGTCCATTATGCGTGTTCTCCTATTATGAGAGATAGTAGTCATCGTGGGCAGCCGACAAGCGCAGGTGAGTGCATGGGCCGGGTCACCAGCAGTTCGCACAGCGAATTCCGTGTGTTCAGGAGACCAATAAGCCAACGTCGCGGCGAAGCGTGCCAACGAAGAGATCTGAGCCAAGGAAAAAGATGCCAGTGACGCCATGACACCAAAGCACACTTTGGCCGATATGTCTGAAGACAATGACAAGTAAGCAAGCTGAAAAGAAGGGCAAAAAGCGAAGAAAACGAGAAACAGGAATAGAAGTATAACGAGGGTGACGGGCAGGACTACGACGAGGTGAGAGACGACTCCGAGAGGTACGATCGTCCCGAGAACGAGAAAACTAGTCCGATTATCGAGACGAAGCGAAGAAGAGGACACAGCTGACGAAGACAAGAGCGCCAACAGCGGCAGCGTCAATAGGAGTATCTTTGGGCGAGACCTGCGGCGCCATCAGGCGTCATGATACTCTACCACGTGCAGTCCATCAGAGCTGGATCGCCGCCCTAACTGAGCGCTGGCACCAACTGGCTGCCTGCTGGTCGCACTATTCATAACGAGGTCGATGATGGCGACCAGCTGTACATCTGCACCAGAGCTTGGCCTGGCAGCCGCGGATCCTGTAACAGCATAAAAAGCTTACGGCCCTGGGATTCTGGAAGACCTCATGCTGGGAGCTTGACGCTCGCTACCTAGTTCGATGCCGCAGCTCTTCAGGCAACACCGCCGGGGAGGGCGTCGCGTCTTCCGGCAGGTCACTGCTGGTCAGTTCCATCGTCTATGCAGAGGGAGGGGCAGGTTGGAGATTGCTGCTATAGTGACGTCAAATAGAAAAGCGGAATACGAAGTTACGAACTTCGCGAATGCTATGCTTTGCCTGGCCCAAGATTTGGCTGGATGCGTCGCTGTGCAAAGCAGCCCTGGACTGTGACTGTGGATGAAGACGTGGCAATGTCTCGCAATAGACAGAGACATATGGTCATACTTGCTCAAGTTATTAATCCTTCGCCTTCAATATTATCCTGGTATGCTGTGCACATAACCCACCAATCACAGTGTGCCATGTCACTGTGCAAATCAGCGATAACAGGCAGCTCTCATCCCGGCATGAGCGACTAGGCGTCGAGCGCACGACACATCATACAAGAAGAGATGACTCTTCGACACCCTAATGAGGAGGCGTCTGTCTTGCACGGCAGTGACTTTGAGTTGAGGACATATGTTCGCTTTTACTAAATACCTTGCGGTGCAAACTTGCCTTCATCAAGGTAGCCGCATTCCAGGATGTGGCGCTGAGTAATGAACTGGAGCACAGTCAATCCACGTCAGCACAGTACGTACTGGCAGTGAGCCGGTCCTGCGAAACTAACACCTGCGCAGCAGCAGGTCAGTCGCCGTCTCCCAGGAGACACCCACATTTGGCGTCCTCTTGCTTACGCTAAGAGAAACTGAAAAACGGACCTCCTAGACTAAGAGTAGCCGGGTACTACAGCCAGAAATGGTCGCGAGCAAACCTCCAGAGACACCAACGTCCGAGGATGGCTGCGTTGAAGATATCGAGGACTATTTCTGAGTATTTTAGAGATTGGCTAGATGTACCAGATTGGATGAGAGAGAGAGAGAGATAAGCTACTTCTTGTCCAAGATCATGGCTAAGACGTGGTATGAAAACCAGGAACCTTTGTTGACCTTTGTGGGAGCCATTCACAAGGCATGTTATAGACTCACTCTCTCACGGACCGTAAATATAAGGCCTCAATTGCACTTTGAGCAAAGAACCAGCTCAAAAACAAAAATGTGGCGATGCAGACCGAGGACATGCCCGCAGGTTTCAGCACCCTGATACCAGCATGAGCGATGCTAAATAGAGGCGAGAACTCAAGAATAGTGTAAAGCAATAGCTTTTTGGTGCTCTCGTCTTTAGCCAACCTCAAATGGTCACTGAATTCAAGTCCGAGGCAACAACCATCGAGAACACGCTGCAACAGCGGGCTCAGATGTACAATCTTGGGAGAAGCTGCCAACCCGCACATGCGCGATCTGGGTGCATGCGGAACGACTTTTAGGCCCTGAAGGACCTCCTCATGTGACTAATAGCCTGATGATCACCTCTTCAAGCTACAAATAAGTCAGGTACCACCGGCGTTATGAATCGTCGATGTCGTTTGCGTACGACTGAGGGAGGTTATAAAGCTTGAAAAGCATGAGAATCAGTCGATTCGGGGCGCACCGATACATTCTGACGTGCTCTACAACCTGCAGTACATGTCAGTGCACCACTACCTATTACCGTTCCTTGCCACCGGCAGCTCCAAGCAGATTTCGTGTGCTTAAACAAGCGGCTGCCTATCGGCAGGTAGCATACCGGTCTTAGTAAAGAAATGCCAGGAAACTTGACGTCTGGCGTGACCGTAATAGCAGGTATTATTTCTGTTTACTGCCGAGAAGTCAGACACCAGCGGAGGTTCTGCGAAAATCGTCAAGCTACGCTAGGAGGCTATCAATTAAATGTGCGTACTATAGATGACGAACAAACGGCAGGACTCGTTGGCGCACCAAGGATCCATTGCTACCACTCCAGCGTCAGACACGGCCACCATTACCCACACTTTACTGATAGCCCAGTCGATGACTACCCAGGCGTGGTTAGCGAAGACCGCAGTAGGTATTGTAAAGCAAATGATCTGCAGAAGTGAGGCTGCTTGTACCAACGGTTAAAAAGATCCTCAAATGCTGGGTTACTTGGGTATTGGGTATTTGTACTCCATAAATGCAATACAGCGCACACGACACGGGCCAAATTGCTTTTTTTCATTGCGCACGTGTCTTTTGTTGTGCGCTAGAAGATAGTCTTTCGTTCGAAGACGAATGAACATCACGAATGTATTGTACGACAAAATCTTCTTCTTTCGGTTGGTGTGTTTTGTTGAGCAGTACAATGCAGCTCATTACTGCTTTAATATGATGATGAGCTATTTCAGGTAGACGGGCGCTTTGAAGAAGAGGTTGCATCAGAAGTGCGGTTCACAGTAGGCGCATTGAGCTTAATGCTTTTTGCGATAATTGTGCTGATTATTCGTTACGAAACTACTATATGGCGAGAAACTAAGAGTTTTGGTGCAGTTGACGGGACAGCAATGCGCACCGCACGAGGACACCTAATATGCCACTTTGCAGATGCACCACAAGAGAGAGAGAGAAAACTTTATTTATCCCATATTAAGGGAAAGGGTCTGCGAGGAAAAGGCGAGGGATCCTACTCGCGGTAGGCATCCTCCACCACCTCAGCCCACCTCAGGATAGCCTCCTGAAGTGCGGGGTCGTAGCTGCGCATGGCAGCCTCCCACAGCTCCTGACTACGTAAACGATTACGAAGGTTTGGGGGAGGAGGAATGGTTCTTGCACTGCCACACAGTGTGGTTTAGGTCCGCTCTGTTGACAGAACAGAACTTGCAAGCTGAACTAGGGTACGTTCCTGGGTAAATTTTGTGACGTAAGGCAGGGGAGAGGAATGAGCGAGTTTGTAGTCTACGCCAAAGAACATCGCGCATGCGTGAGGACCGACGTATTAAAGGTGGGAGGGTTTGGCCACCAAGGCGGTAATGCCCGCAAATGTCGTGATATGTAAGCAACCTTTCTTTGGAGGTAAAATGTGGAGGGAGATTACTGGCTTCTGAACCGTCCCCTAGACCAGCCTGCGCTCGGATAGTAAGAGCTCGAGCACTTGCGTGGGCCGCTTCATTGCCGATAAGGCCTGCGTGGGCAGGTGTCCACAGTAAGCTAAAAAGGTGGGATGGCAGATTATGGGACAGAATGGCTAGGGCTGCTCTGCAAACCCTACCCGCTCCGAGGTTGTGTATAGCAGATTTTGAGTCACTTATAATGAAAAACGAATTGGGTATTGTGGCGAGTGCCACCGCGGCCTCTTCCGCCTCCTCCGAAGACGAGGCTTGAATGGATGCTGCCGTCGCAACACTGCCAGTAGAGTCAACAACTGATATCGCGAATTTCTTTCCGCACGGGTACTCTGCGGCATCGACATAGAGCACGTCCTTGCAATTGGAGAACTTTTTCTGAAGGGCTTTAGCTCGGTGTTGCCTTCTATGCTCGTGATGAACAGGATGCATATTTTTAGGGAGAGGAGGGATATCAAAATTCTCATGGATGTGTTAAGGAATATTAAATTTTTCCTTCGTCATCGGTGCTGGGGCAATATTTGGGGAACTTAGAATGTGCCTGTCAGTGTAGGTGTTCGACAAGCGCTGGTACTGAGATGTCAGGTGGGCTTCTGCGAGCTCACTAAATGTATTCAGGGTGCGTGTAGCCAAAAGTATTTCAGTAGAGGCTGTACTCGGCACTCCAAGGGCAAACTTGTAGAGCTTGCGTATTAATGTATTAACTTTATCTTCTTCAGGTCTGGTTAGTCGGAGATAAGGGAGGGAGAATGTCATTTTACTTATGTAAAATGGCTGTACCAGTCTTAATAAATCTCCTTCGCGAAGACCACCGTGCTTATTGGACACTCTTCCGATAAGCCGGGTTGTGTTGTCTACGCTGGCGGTAACCGTTTGAAGTGTGCATGTATTTAGCCTGTTAGACTGAATGTACATGCCTAGTACACGGATTTTGTCTACGACGGGAACTTGCTTACCACCAAGGTTGATCTGAATGTTGGGTCTTTCGCGTTTATTAGCTGAGAGGAGTAGTAGCTCATATCTATCTGGTGAGCACTCGAGGTTCATTAACCCAGCTCCCGTAGCCACGGCATCTGCGGCCTCTTGTAAGGTACCTTGAATGTAACCGTCGGAGCCACTTTTCATCCATATGGTTATGTCGTCCGCATATAAGGAATGCTGTATATCCGGTATTTGGGACAGCGTCTCAGAAATAGACCGCATAGCTAGGTTAAACAGGAATGGCGAGAGCACAGATCCCTGAGGTGTGCCGTAGCTACCTAGGGTGATTGGGGGAGAAGTTTGGTCACTGAGACTAATGATAGCCGTGCGATTGATGAGAAATTCGCGGATGTAGTTATACATTTTCTTGCCACAGTTAATCTTATTCAGTTCCCGTCAGATAGATCCGTGATCTATGTTGTTTAAAACACCCCGAAGGTCGAGTCCTAAGACGGCTTGGGTGTCATTGCTGCCGGTAGGAGTAAGGATGTCATGCTTGAGTCTTAGCATGGCATCCTGGCAAGAGAGCGACTGGCGAAAGCCAATCATCTCTGGCGGGAATAACCGATTGTCTTCTGTGTATTTGAGTAAGCGATAAAAGCTTGAGCTAAGAGAAGTTACGGTTATGACTTCACTGCACTGGTAGAAAACACTACACTACTTGTAGTAGGCATGTACATTTTGCTAGCACACTGCGCTGAAGTTTACCAATGTATGTTGAATATGCCCTTCTCAACAAAACAAGATCTACTTGCAGAGGACTCTAATGAGCGATTTTTATAGCACTGTGCGCGCCGATAATGTGTCTGTGCCATCTCGCTGCTTTAACGTGATCTCGTGAAGAATTAAAGACTTCGCGGCCGCCACGGCATAGTTGATGCAAACATAAGGCTGCTTTTAAAGGAAGGCATTTGCGTGGCTCAAGGCTTTCTTTTGCCTGAACAATGACTGATAAGACGCCATGCTTCAGAATTCTCGAAAAGCATTAGAGCCGATCGGACAAGGAAATGCTGTTGTCTTTTTGCTCAAGTTGCATGCGGCGAGCGAACTATGCAACCTAACGACAATATGAAATCTTCTGCAAGAGACCTGAAACACAGACGCGCCGGCTAGCATTGATCTAAATATCCCAGAAAAGTGAGAGCTGCAGTTACATGTCCTTGCGAAGAATTATTGTGATGGTAGTAAGCGACGCATTGTTACGGCAAGGTTTGCCCGCCAGCCTTTGCTCGACGGGGGAAGGGGCGCAAACCTTTTGCAATAGGAGTGGTTATAGGTGGCGGAGCAGGAGAAAGCAAAACTCGCCCTAAATATTACGTACATTCTAAGCAGCAGTCTCCAACCTGCAACAACTACTCTAAAAACAACTGTGCATAGCCTTATTTTCATATGGCGCCGCCAGGAATTGTGTCCGCGCTAAAGCAACGTTATAACGTACACGGTCCAAAAAAGTTGAAAATTTCTGCTCACCGTTCTCTCCAATCACTGCAAGCAGAGTAAGGGCCAACGGCAATCAATTATCCCAATGCGCTGAACTGCCAGAGAAGGGTATGTAAAACACCTGAATACTTCGAATGCGGATAACAGAAAAAAGCTTGACGCGTCTGCAGCTTAAAATATATTTGGGCCACTTCAGCCATATTGTAGCTTTTTAGATATTATACATGCTTTCTCCCAATTTGTTGAGGAAATCACAGTTAACGTAATAATTTTAGACGGAATTGTATGATGCAACCAATAGTGCGTGAGCGAAATTTATAAGAGGGTTCTACTGTTTATTTCTACTGTTCAAGGTACGCGATGGATGACACTGAAAATGAGCAGTAAAGAAACAGGATGCCGCCGATTACCGAGTGAACCGTCTTCAATTTACATTTGCGATGCTTCACTGATTGAGCGGCTTTGTTGGTGATTTCGCCTTGCAGTGTCTTCCCACAGACACCTGATATATTAGTGTGGGATTGAGTGACTTCTGGGGTTTTACTTCCCAAAGCCACTGGGTGATAATGAGAGACGCCGTGTCGAAAGTCTCCGAAAGTATTGACCACCTGGGGTTCTATAGCGTGGACTGACATAGCACAGTACTCAGCATATATTAGCTGTCGTAACATAAATGCAATCTTAAATGGGAAATGTTTTTTGTCGGTGGTGTGTCGTAATGCGTCTGATGGTGTGCTCTTTTCGTTTTACCTACAAGCTTGCATGATTATTCTCGTCAGAAATGTTACCCTTATGATGTTATTGAAGATGTACTGAAATAGTCTTCTAGTGAGAGCATTCAGAACTTAATCAATCAGTCTCTACCTCTGCCATAAATAGTACTCGCGTCTTAAATGTATCGAGAGATCAAATTGTTAAAGTCTTCTACAGCAAATTCTCCAAGAGGCAGCGGCCGCTGTTGAAGCTCCCGCTCGTTGCAGCGAAATGAGCTGTGCTGCCGATGAATCGGAATTTATCAGGATCAGAGATCAAGGCCGTCATTCACCAGCCGTTCAACCTCCTTCTAGCCGACAGCGAGATAAAAGAGGTCCAGAAAATGTGAGTCCTCGGACTGTGGCTGCAAAGCAACCAACGCGTGGATGACAACATTAAAACTATCCAAAGAGCAGTGAAGCAGATCTCCCGTATGACATAGCGTAACCTATCACCAGAAAGGTTTCAAAAAATTGAAATGGCGCGGCTCACTCAGGCTTTTGTTCTAAGCCGTCTCAGGTAAAGTCTCCCTTTCCAGGACTCTACGATAACAGAAATAAATGTTATGGGTGCCTTGATAAAAACGTCCTTCAAAGCGGCTCGCTGCATAGCGCAAGGAACATCCGCTGAACGCCTCGTGGCCCTCCTAATACACAACTACAACGAGGAACTATGTGGAGCTGTGCTCATGTTTCGTCGGGAGAGTCTTAGCTTAACTTCGTGTGGCAGAAAGATGCTCTTCCGTGTAGGTTAATCCGCATATGCGCGATAAGCGGAAGAGCTGGAATCTCTGCCTAAAGTCCACGTGAAAGGGTTGTAGTAGCTCCAATCCCGAAGCACAAGAGCCCGAAATATAAGAAAAGTCGGAGAAGTGCGTGAGCCCGCAAGCTAGCGCAGTAATTTGAGTAATAAAATAAATAAAAAAAGTCACAGTTTCGCCGCAAGGGCGAAGCAATGAATGCGATAGCAACAAAGGGGACCGCAACGCGAAGAGCGTGGAGGCAGCTTGAAATTTCCAGCGCGTCCATCGAACTCAAAGAAGGCCGCTTAATGAACAAACAGAAGATGAGCGCGAACTATCAAGTGAAGCACGCACGAAGCGAACGCGCGAAACGAGCGCACAGATATACACCGAACGAGCGCGAATAAGCTGTCACTATGGATACTCTCAGTTTGAACAGCGCTCCTGTTGCAAAGGCGGCCGTTGCGGTCCTCGCGCCATCTCGCTGGTAATGAAGAAACGCTTATAAGCGCCTGCCGTCTCTGAGTCCTCCCAGCGGTAAAGGGTGTGTATATAAGGCTCGCCGTTAGCTTCCTGAAGGATCTGCCCTCTGTGGCGTAGTGGTTAGCGCCACGCGCAGCGGAGCGAGAGGTTCCTGGTTCGATTCCGCGCTTCGGAAGCATTTATCTGAATTATTTTTCTTTGGGTTTTATATATATATATACATACTTATACATATACGGTTCATGACGGCGGCGACGGGGACGGCAAAAGAACCAGCCGAGACTGTCTATATAATTGCTATCGCAATAGTACAGTCCAATGTGATGTCGCTTGATGCGGTAACTACCAATACGCCCTTGCAGTTATAGGAGCACGCGCATGTCATGGGCATGTGACTCGTTGTCCTTCGTATATTATTGCATATAGCGTTAGTATTTGAATGCTCTACTGCTTTGCGATTCTTCTTCCATATTGAACAAAGCATTTTTTTCTTGCAGCATTGTGCCATCAACGATTGGAAACTTGTACGTAAATTAAGTTCTTCCTTACTTCAAATGGAAACGATATTGAAATATCAGACAAAGTTTATTATGGCTTTCTCTGTTGAGGAAAACTGATCGCTTACTTTGCATTGCTCCTTCCAGCGTACGTAAATTCCCTCCTGAAAAAAATGACTTGCTGGTAATATTTACATAATGTGTAATGCCCTGAACTATTAACGTCTTTCCGTGGCCAAGGTTATACTCAGCTATAGAAAACAACTTCAGCAAATACGCATGGCTACTACATAATAGAAAAAGACCTGCTTAGAAAACATCATGTGGCTAATTGTTATTTTTAGCAAGTAAGCAGGAACCCTAGCGCAAATACCATTTATTTGAATTAAAATACCAATACGGGCATTTTCGAAGCCTTGCAGCATGTCTTATTAAAACTCTGCAGTAGAAGGAAGGTTGGCGTTTTCGACAGGCGAATTGCCGAGTTTATAGTGTTATATAAACGTAGGTATATTCGCGTGACGAATGCACCAAATGCGCATGTGTCAAACTTGTGGTCTTCATGGATGCAACCGATCGCGCTGACACTTCTGAAATAAGATGTATGCCCTTGGTATTTACACAGGGGAAAATTTTGATATTTTTCTTTTTATTGCAATGTTGCTTCATTGCAGGGTCGGCACTCGGACAATGACGGAAGTGTAAGTGAGCCAAACCAGCTCTTTCTTCTTTTCCTTTAACTTATTGAGCGAGAAGGGGGGCGCATCTATGAAGAACACTAAGTCCCGGTAAAAAAGAAAGAACCATTGATTATTACGACGCAGAACGTACGAAAGCATATTTTATCAATGCTTCACTGCAATAATTCTAAAAATCAAGTTTTTCAACTTGCGTAGCCTTCAGTAAAACCAGGCGCGCCATGTCAGCCAGCCGTGGCATTTCGCAGCCAGTGTCCGTAAACACTATGAGTACCGCTGTTTAAGAGAATACCTCCAGCTTGTGCGGAGTTGAACCCAACTCAGCAAAAACGGTGCTAGCACATCCTTGCCAGACTCCCGCAATTTCATTGGGCATCTTGCATTATCAGCCACTGCTCTGATGTGGTGGGAGTGATGCTTCAGGAGATAATGTTTGTCAGCCACTTTGTGTAGTTTTTCAATGGAGACGAGAGGAAACGGGTAGGAGGTGGAAAAAAAGAATAGAAAGGCGCCTACGGCACTCAAAGACGAGAGGAATAAAGTGCAGGGGTGATAATGAAGGAGAACAGAAAGGAGAGGAAAAAGATGAATAATTACACCATCTCCCCGAAGGACCATGGGATGATGCGGAGCATCCTTGGGAGTTTCAACGGTGCACTTAACGGCGGTGTTTACAGGTTTGCAGTGTTTTCGGTGTTACCTTTGCGGTGAACCTTGCGTGTTATTACGTGGTTAACTTGGTTCGTTACCACGCATCGCGTGACCGCTGTCACAGTGTACGTTGATGCTGATGCGTACTTGCGTCAACCCACTCGCTGACGGAACTGTTGCTTCCATCACACAACACCACCAACTTCTTTCATCGGAGAAGGAGGAGATACTACCGAAGCGAAGCGCGCGCGCTCTCTCTACCCGCTTTATTAATTGCAGCAGCTGTTGGAGAGATGGAAGGGAGAGGAGAGTCGCGCATGCGTAGTGTGAGTGCGGACGGACGCCGCGCGCGCGCGCTCTCTACCCGCTTTATTTATTGCAGCAGCTGTTGGGGGGAGGGAAGGGAGAGGAGAGTCGCGCATGCGTAGTGTGAGTGCGGACGCCGGACGCTTGACATACGCGCGAGCAAGAGATGCTCCGCATCTAATACAAAGAACAGGAACAAGACGAATGAGTAAAGAGAAAAAAAGGCCGGACGACGACTAGTACGAAGGCGATGAAGAAGCAAATACCCGTCTGATAGGATGAAGACAAATACGATAAGTAAGACAGAAAGCAGAAGGACTGAAATAGAAGAGACCCCAGGGCCTCCTTGCAATTGTTAACTACTCGATTAGAAATTCTTAGATCCCTCCTGAATGGATAGTTCCTGAAATAATTCCGTTAAAAATCAAGGCGTGGGAAACACGCTAGTTAATATCAGAACAGTAACACTTACATCTAATCTAGTGGAACTCATCGAATTAAACCTGTGCGCCAATAGATAATTGGTTGATGGTTACACGATTTTGACCCGTGTGAATTTGCTTTTAGGCGTGCCTACTCCATTTGGTGGGCCCATGTAAGCATGAAAAGCCCAGTACAGCTTGCTCGTTATCCAAAACTCTATGCTGCTCGTGTCACTCTCGATATCACAAAAGCTTATGACAGTATAGAACATGCCAACATAATCAATTCACTTCATAACGCAGGAATACCACGATGGTTTGTATCATGGGTATACGCTCTTTTAGAGAGCACAGAATTTTACAGCTCACAGCATGGTTTGTCGTCTTTAAATAATTAATAGTCTACAGGTCTCCTCCAAAGGTCGGTGTTGTCTCCATTACATTAATGCACTCTTGTGATCAACCCTTGTCCAACTGGACGTATATGTAGGTACAGTATGTGCCGACGACATCGAATTTTTTGCTGCAGCGGTAGGTATACATAGGGTATGGTATGGTAAAACTTTATAGTGGAAGCCGACGAGTTCGTTGGCCTGGGCTAAACCACCGGGTTGTCCATAGCCGAGGGGGGTAGCCTCTCGCTGATAGTCCTGGCTCGCTGGATAGCCCATAGTTCCTCTATCAGTTCAGGGCTGGTCAAGACAGTTCGCCAGCATTCTTCAATGAGAGCTGGTCTGATATTATCTTCTTTGTACAACTGCAGAGTACTTGTACAGCCCCATAGAACGTGCGTCATGTCAGCGTGGACGCACCCGCACCAAGGACAGGTTGTCGATGGATGTAAAAGCTGGTGTAGCCTGTCAAGGTGTGCAGGATTCTTAAAAGTGTGTGTTTGCAAGCGTCTTAGATCTGTGGCTTGCGATCTATTAAACTGCTGGTGTGGGTGTGGATAGGTTTGCCTCTGCTTTCTCTAATGGCTAAGGATCTCATGATATTTCACCATAAGGTATTTGCTGTCCTGTATTGCAGTGGGCATGTAACTCGGCTCCCCCGTTACAGGGTCTCCCGGAAAACTCCATACGTATCAGCGGCCCGGAAAGTGTCGCGGTGAGTTAGACGTCTCGCGGCACGGTGGGCCCGTACATTAAAATTGTCCGGGATTTCAGGCTTCTGCCTACTGAGTTCGCCCATGCGCCCGGGGAACCATTTCAGGGTCTTCGTTCATATAGTGCCGTGCTGAAACTCTAGCCCTGGCATTGAGTGCACGTGGGGCTCCTACAGAGATCCAGCCTTTTCTGTAGCTGCGGATTGCTGTCTTGGCGTCACTCATGAGGAGTGAATCCGCTTCTGTACTGTGGAGTATGGCTAGGCGAATTGCCATTTCTTCCGCCGCTTCGGAAATTTGTACTCTTGTGGATCCTGTGACATGTATATTGTTGTGGGTATCCAGAACCGCCATGGACAGTTAGGGTGCTACGTTCTTGTCGCGAGGTATCTTTGGGGCACCTGGCTGCATCGGCAAAAAGGACCACGTCTCCTCTTCCGTGGCTCCTTAGAATGGCCTCAGCCCGATATCTTCTCCGTCCGGCGTCGTGCACCAAGGTGCATGTTCTTTGGTATGTTCTCCGTCATTATGGCGTTTTGAACGGCTGGGAGTAGCGCCTCCTTCGTTCCTCGTATGCCGTGGTAATTGGTGCCTGTTAGCATAATACCGCATAGGCACCAGGTAGCCTCTCCAGCTGTGCCATCCGCTGTGCATCTATGCTCTCCACAAACGTGTTATGTACTCCCAACCCGAAGAGACGTTCATCGGCCGTGTGTTGGGGTCGTCTTAAAGCCATCTTATAGGTTCTTAGTGTGTCTGCTTTGTCTCAGATCTACTCCTGTCAACAAAAGCAGCGACGTATGAGATGTGACTGAGAGCGCATGCTTGGATTAATCTAATGACATTGTTCTCCTTCATACCTCTCCTTATTTGTCATTCTTCCAATGAGACTCGCAGCAGCCATAATTTTCTTATGCAAGCGGGTTACGAGCTCTGTGTTACCGCCATTATGTTCGCGCCAAAGCCCAGCACCCGAAATTTCGAGACTAATGGGATGTGGGTTCTTTCCTCTGTTGTGATTAGTATTCCTTGTCGTCCGAGCTCCGTTAATTCCCTTGGGGGAGGCCCCCTTCTTCTGACCCGGTGTAAGAGGAATTCCGATTTACACTGTAGACTGGTGTTCTTTAGGTGTGTCATGAGCGTGTTCACTGCTTCCTGAAGGCCGGTCCTGCATAATTCCACCACACATGTCTTTCATTGTCTTTATGGTGATTTCATCAGCATAGATGGTGTGGTTAATACCCTCGATGTTGTTGAATTTTCCCGATAGCCCGTCGATTATTAGATTGAACAACATAGGGGATATTACAGACCCCTGGGGGCTACCGGCACCTCCCATGTTGACGCTTCTGGTTACTGTGTCGTCAATCTTCAGTCGCGCCACCGGATCAGTGAGAAAGCTGCTGAGGTATGTGCTGCTGTTCCGAGTTCATCGATTTTTCCGGGTATGGCTGTGTGCTTGAGTGTATCAAAGGCACTCTTGAGGCCCAACCCAAGAATGGCCCTGAGTCGCACACCCGTGGCATCAACAACTTGCTCTTTAAGCTGCACCATTGCGTCTTGTGTAGACAGTCCTCTTCGGAAACCGATGATATGGCTGTTGTAGATGCTGTGAAATTGCAAGAAGTCGTTGACCTTGTTTAAGCAAGCTTGCTCCATAAGCTTACCGACATAGGAAGTGAGGGATGTAGGGCTCATGTTCTTAACCTCAAGAGTTTTGCCTGGTTTCGGTATAAGGATGACAACCAACAACTTCCACTCGTCTCGTATTTGTCCTTCCTGCCGGATTTATTGCTGTACTTGGGAGGTGTTCAGTGGCTTGATTATCAAGGTTACGTGGGACCTTGTTTGTAATCCTATCCGGTGCAGGAGATTTCGTTTTAAGAGTCCGTATAACTGCCCTGATATCTTGGGCGGAGAAGCCTGCATCGAGGATCTCATTCGGGGATCCAATATACTCCGGATGTTCTTCCCCTGGTGGTCTTGTGAGGTGCACTCGTATGATCTCATTCCCAAACGCTTGCATGTTTTCCCTGTGTTTCTGTACTAACTTGGTCATCTCCGTTCTGACTGCTGTTTTGGTGCTAGTAGGGTCTAACAGATATTTGAGGAGCTTCCATGTCTTGTCCGTGTTAATATTGTTACGTTGAAAGACGCAAGAGGCGAAGCCCTGTACAGATGTATTTACAAAGAAACGCTGAGGCGCTTGGCCATGAACAAGCAGCCCAAGCAAGCCTCGCTAAAACATCCTCCTCGTCGTCTTTCTCTATTCGCCTCTTGACGGTTGGTTGCACGGGTCCGTAGCCTCCCCGGTGTTACATACCCCCTCCGACTGATGTCCGCATATACAGTTGCATTGTTTACAGTTGCATAGACTAGGTAAAAGGACACACAAAGGGAAATGTTTAGCTTGGCTGGCGGCTGGATGAACCACCGGCGACGCCTCTTTGAGCCGCCAGCTTCAAGTATCAGCTAGTCTCCAGCCATGAGCGTAGCACACGGAGCAACCTTCCTTGCTGGTGCCATGTCGTATTGTCCCAGCTCAACCTTCCTTTCTCTTCGTCTTCAACTAAATCACGTGCCTCGAGCTCACCTTCCACCAATGATGTTTTCGGATGTGGCACATGCCATCAAATCTTTCCATCTTACGTATTCCATTCCTCCTTTTCTCCCTCTCGCATTCGCCTCGTGCATTTCCGACCGTTCTTCTGGGCTACTTCATCTTTGTCGCCTTTCGGCATGTCCCTTATTCATAACAGAGGCCCCGTTTCTGAGAGTTCTTATACACAACAAAGCACCGTCATATCCACAAAGGGAATGATGTTAGAGGAGCTTGCTGGGAGATGATCGGGTAACCCGCGAATCCTCCGCACACATCTCCTACCATCATATATAGACGTGACGACATTGTTATATATACATTACATACACATTGTTTATTAACATACATTTGGATGCACTATATACATTTTGATGGGTTATATACATTATAGAAGAGATGTTCTTTTGAAAAGTACAAGAACGGCATCCTTCGATGAGCTCGGTCGCTCGTTTCCTTTGAAAGATGATTGCTTTATGATACAACCCGGAGCTGAGCACCACTTATGCTTCGCTGGCCGGCAGCTCCGGGTTTGCTTGACGGCGAGCCCTTTTCGTTTCGGCCTCCCGGAATGTCTCCGCCGGGTCTTGGCGGCGAGCCCGAGCTCCTGCTGCGTTGCGAGCCCACCGTGCTGCTGTCTTGCCTTGTTCGGTGTTAATGCGGCCGAACGGTAACGATGAGTGTTCACTGCGTGAGCTCCCGGCGAAGAGAAAGGAAGCGCACGTGCTGACAGTGGTGTGCGTTGATGATGATGATGATGAGGCCATTCCCTTTGTAACGGGCGGGCGCCCCTTGGCACCCCAGCCAGTGGTACATAAATAGTACAATAAAAGGGAAAAAAGAAAAGAACAAAAAAAAAACAAGGAAGAAAGAAAAAACCGAGAAAAATACACAGACAGACAGACAGACAGACAGACCGGGCGGGTTGATGAGTTATGAACCATTCCGAAGTCCCGAGAGAGTTACTCTCCACCACTGTTCTAGGCGGGTTTTGCTGCGCCTCACCGCGGCAAAGTCCACCACGTCATCTTTGTCAACAAAACCCAGTGCGGCAGCGAAATACGTGTTCGCATCGGGAGGGCTCAGTTGCTCGCACTCCGTCACGATGTTTGCGATGGTCTCGTCAGCCCCACCACACGCGCGACACACCAGACTCACAAGTTCGCTGTCGTAGGCTTGTTTGTGGACAACAGTACGAAGGGCCCCTGCTCTCGCCTTAAACAACAGCACACTTCCCAGGCCATTATCGTGGAATGGGACTGAAGCGATGGTGTCCTTGTGTTCACGGTACAGGAGTAGCGTGGACTTGTGCACCTGCGCCTGCCTCCACTGGTCCTCCTCGGCCTCCTTAATCCGTTGGCGAATTGCCTTGGTGCACTCCCGCGCGAGCCTCCCGGCGGCGCGAGCCGGCGGCGCGAGGTGGCTACATACATACGACGACGACTACTACTACAGAGAAGGGAATGACCCACACCCTAAGGAGCTTCGCCCCTAAAAATTGCAGCTGAATATACTCTCAACAGCATCTCTTTGTTCATATCATTGGGCGTATCATCGAAGAAAGCACATACATTTATCATAGTTTGTCACGCACACAGTCATGTAATATTCTTGATATGTAAGCAGGACTCGTTTTACTTTTATTTCTTGCTTGCTTGGTTTTGCTAGGCATTGTGTTGTTTCTTCGGACCTTCAACTAGCTTTTGGCTACATGTCCGACAAGTGTTTGTAATCCGTGTATGCTTATTATAAAATAACAATTCTTGATTTTATTTGTTTTGAAAGACTTCGTATAAGATGCTTCATTAACCATTTATCATCAAAATTTACACCGTGTGTGCAATGGACTGAGGGTCTGAGATGCATAATGGTATCATGTGGTGGATACTCTTATTCACAAGGAGTGCGCCTTTTGTCTTTCAGAAACTGGACTAGACATTGATTCGCAGCAGTGTAGCAATGGTTATAATATGGCTTCCTTTGTTTCTTTCAGTTGCTTGCAATAATTTTTGTATTTTCTGTACTTTGCAGAACAGAGGAAATTGACTTTGAAGTAAAAAACCAAGATGGGACAAAAATTTTTCTTAAGCCTCCACAGCGAGGTATCTGTCCCTCTTTTACACGCAAATATTTATCTGTAATAATTTTTTACGATTTACTCGCTTTCATTTCGGAAGACACACTTATCTGAGAGATGCAGCCCTTATGGCAGCGTGCTGCATAGTACTCATGCCGCCCAATACGTTTCATAAGTGTAGCCTATGCGACGTCCGGCTACAAGCCACAAAAAAAAAAAAAAAAACGCGGATTCAATTCCCGTTGACAGGAAGACAGGGAAAGTAATCCTTGAGGACAGAGAGAGAGAGAGAGCGGTAGCGGTGGAGTAGTGCAATGTCAACGTATTGAACAAATATCAAAGATAAACGAAGTCTGGCCGAGACACTTGGTATGAAATATAGGTGTGGTCGTCCAGGCGAATCAGCCTTAAAGGGGCACCAAAATTAAAAGGTGAAGAAATTTAAAATGATAACCTACATATCGAGAGCTGAATTGTTGAAGACTTCTCCATCTTATGTTTAATAATAAAAAAAAGTAAGGTCACAGTTTTAGCTTTGAATTTCGCGCTGGAACCATCGGGACACCAGAAGGCCCATTTTAGTAACTCTCTCTTCTGAATTACCGTAATCAAATGTTGTGAAACCCTTCGCGCGGAGTATCTGGCTTCCTTCGAGCACAATGTATGTCTTTCTTACCGATAAATAATTACGTGCGCCTCGGGAGCCGCCGTCGCTACTCTATGACGTCACGCGTATTAGTGCTGGAGCTTCAACGCGGCTCGCTAGCCGTAATTTATTGTTGCGCGTTTTGCTGTTTACCCATACCCTCCTCACCGTAAGATTGGTGTTTGGAGTGTGCATTTATTCACCAGTAACAGTACTATGCAAGTGTTCGGGCAGAACACTACAGAACACACTGAATGATAGGATGCAGCGTAGCAGTGACAACTTGAAGCTGCGGGAAACGTTATAAATGAAACCACAATAGTACAAGCTCCAGAAAACTTGAAGACTAACAAGGTGCTTCGTGGCGCTAAGCATTGTACCAAATCAAAATGGAGGTTGCTAATTTTCATCCATCACTTCATCCATGGAATACCGTTTCTTTGAATTATGTGCGAGAAATAATGAAGAGAAGCTATAGCCATGGGAGATAGTTAAGTATTCGTTTCTGTTGAGTTTTTAAGAAGGAGTTGTGCTAAAGCTTCAGGAAAGCGAAAGCTATCCGCAGCCGGTCAGTTAAACGCCGGTAATTGTTAGACTTCGCTGACGTCTGGTTATTTCCAACCGGAAAACCAAACCTGAATGGAGAAAGCGGTAGCGGCGGCTACGCTTCCTTCGCTTCTTCCGCTTCGCTTCTACGCTTCATTCGCTTCCTTGCCGCGTCTGATCGAATCTTAGCGAACAGACACTCGACCGCAAGGGATGTTGGTGCTCCCGCAGCGTTCCGCTTTAGTGAATATTAGAACGGATATAAATTCCCTGTGTAAATGACTTTCATTCGTCATTTTTTCGCCATCTCTCTTTGTTGGCTCAAAAGTTAATTATATTATTTTGTTAATTACCATTTCAAATATAGATTCCTCCTATTTCGCAGTGTGATTGCCAACACCTATAAAGCAATTCAGCGGAAAGTGCACCAATATCTTCATTCCCGAATTTATAAGATTTATGGATACATCTTGTGAAATACCTTGTACACGTGCAAGTATATCAAATTGCTGATATGATAGACGCAACCTACAGCGCGATTTTCGAGAATTCGATAGGGAATTGTTTCGAATACGCACGTTTAATATTTTTTGTTCAAACACGAGGGCGGCTTGAAAATTGAAGTATTCAACAGTTCTGCTACAGTGGTATTTTGAATAGAATCAATTGCAAGCTACCATGTTCGGCAGTCACTTGTGTGAGTTCTTTGCTGAAGCTGTACTTCTGTTCGTAAATTACTCACGGGTTGTGGTGCGCATCACTGCAGCAGTAAAAATAGCTGCAGTGTAAAGCAATAAACCTTTAATTTTGTACGTGTCTCACGAGCAAGAAATTGACCATTTGCAAAAATCTGTATGTTGGCTTTCCCGCAAGGAGGCTTTCCAGCCAAAAACTCTCGTCTACAGATTGGTTTGCTGCTCTAAGCGCATTCACGTCTGCACACTCCATCCGACGTGCAGAAGCACCACAAAAGCTTCTCAGAAATTTTGCGGGGAGTGAGCCGACTCAAAGCCAGTTCGACGATTTAGAGAGACAGGGGCAGAAGCACAAGAAAGGAAAGCAGGGGACGGACGCTGAACGGGATGAATGGCGTGACGCATGTGCACGTGTGCAGGCGCGTAGAACAAGAAAGCAATCTGTGCACGAGAGTTTTTGGCAGGGAAGATCCAGATGGCGCTCACTATTTTGCAAATGGTCAGTTGACGGCAAGCGTTCAATCTTGAGAGTTATTCAAAAAACCACCGGTTTCTTTTGACAAAAAGTTACCTTTTTATTAGTAAGGGTTTGTGTGCCAGATTTACTTTCGTAGAATCATTCTTTACTTCCATATAAAACGTTTTAATATTCGTAGTACCCGTCATAGAGATGAACTTGTTTGTTTATTTGAACCATCTGTATAGCAGATCACGAATCGCAAATCGCCTGGTCCAGACAATGCAGAATAAAAGTGGTGGTCTTAAGTGGGAAGGCTTCTGGGCTCGTGATATCATTGTATTGGCCGTTGTTTTGTTTCTAGCCTTGCGTAGGATATCCATGACCTTCACTATTGGTGAAGGGCATGGTTACCAATTCAGTCTGGTAGATACAGGATGCAGGCATTTTTTTTCTTCAAAATTCGTCTTGCCACATTTTTATTTTTTATTTGGTTTAAGTAGAGCTACAAAGCGAAAATTCATCCGTCTGCGCTCAAATCTCGAATCATGGGTGAACCATAAGTTCTTGGCAGGCTTGCATGATTGATCGGTCTAAACAACGCGCCTCTTTCACCCCGCTGTTGAGTTGACCTATTTCAGCCGTCATTTTTCTAATTCTTGAAGTAATTTTCTATCCTTTCCTTTACCCAATACCGCGGGCCCATACACTAAGCACAACTCGGCCAGAATTCTGGACGCTCATTACCTTTGTTCATGCCAAAATCAAATAATATACATATCACGAGTAGCTGTTATGACTTTCATGTATATTGTTGTGTGCGCTGTCGTTTAGGAAAGCTATACTGAATCAAAACGATAACGTCAATAGAAAGATAAGGATTCATACTAAACATTACAGGCGTGGAAATTGCTTCTGACTCCCAAATGTTTAAATATAAGAAAACGGCACATGCACTTTGAAGACTCCTCATACATACCATATCTTTCCTAAACGGCAGCTATTTTTCGTTACATTGTTGTTATTTCAACTTTGCATGTGCTGTGATTTCAATATCGTGACGGGAAAGGCGCGAGTATGTGCCCGCTTTAAAGTGGCCTTTGCCTTTACACCAAAATCTTTGAACGCATTAATAAAACTATATTGCCATGCTACTTTAGTGATGTGAGTTTAAAGCATGAAATTTTGCGATTATGCGAATAAATGGTATGCAGCAGTACAATGTCCATCTTTCAGAGAAAGCGAGCGGAGTGTGTGGCAGTACACTGCTCATGGGGTAGAACTTGTCGCCACTATGGTTGTTTATTTACAGCATATGCTTTCCAAAATAAATTAGGTATAGGAAAACTTAGGCGCGTGGAAAGAAAATATGGTACGAAAGAGGGCTAAGGCATCATTGGCAACACTGCAGGAGCAGAATAGCTTCAGTTTTGCCCACAAACTTCACATATTTCCTGGCCTTCTTCGTTCTTCAGTTTCGAAATTTCACTCAAGATAAAAGAAAGAGAAATACACTTAAGGATCTGGTAGAGTTTGTAAACCAATCGTTGAAAGTGGCAGGAGAGGGAAGCTCGGTAAAACGGAGAAGGATGGTCCCGCCTTAGCAGCGATAGAGAGGCGAGGAAAGGGAAGACTGTTATCTGCTATATGCACCTTGTTCGGAGTCGCGGGAGTAATGCATGTAAAATACCGGCTTAATATCCTGAAATTTTTTTCAACACCATGTTCTTCACCAAAATTCTAAAGAAGAGTTCTTCCGGGGCCATAGGTCCTCGCCTTGTGCGTTGTATGCTGCAACATAAATTACGAGAATGCCCCTTGGCATATTCGTTGCTTATGCGTGGCTGCGCATAGGATAATAGAGAAGGTAACAGCGCCATGCTCTCTGATGTCCGTCGTGATTTGTAATTTGCCATTCATAGGAACCCTCTCTGTTCTTTCGCGCTTTTGCAGTCGCGTCAGCCTGCTTGTCTAAAAAAATCACCGCATAGCACGAAGTCAGTCATGATGAGTGGGCGAAACACCGGGGGATCATTCGGCTAACCATGAATCCCCCGTACATTGCCCACTCGAACATGCAAATGAGTGACAACATATGTGTACAGTATATATAATGTTTTTTTATTGGTCGTATATGGTATTGAGGTTCGTTCATTCTGCGATCGCATGCTTGCAGTTGTGTGCTAAACTCCAGTCAAGGAAATCGCGCTTCGACAGCGAATTGGCGCCACCAACCTCACGTAGAGACCGCTCCGGTGTTTTGCTGCCGCTTCCCGCGTTCTCGATGATTCCGGGTCCGCTTGCCGGCGTCGACGTGCCGTTGCAGCTTCGCGACCCCTCGCAGCCTCCGGGTCCGCTTATCTGCGCTGCCGCGCCGCTGCAACCTCGCGAGCCCTCAACTGCGGGTCAGCTTGCCGGCGCTCCCATTTTGCTGCAGCTTCGGGAGCCCACAATTCTGGATCCGCTTGTCTGCGTTGCCCTGCTGCAGCCGCTGTGCGAGCCCTCAGCTCCGCTTGCAGTTTTGCCGTCTTATCTTCATTCATAACGAGGTGCACTCTATGACTGCCACTGTCGAAGAGAGAGCGCGCCTGGAGCGAGCGACACCAAAGCGCCCCTAGCGGTCTCCACACAAACCCAGAGCAAGCGCCAGCAGCGAGCGCTGCGCCCGTGACGCCTATAGCGGGCGCTTTAAGTACTATGTCACGCCGACGGGGGGACAAGGCTCGTTGCTAAGGAGCTTCGCCCATAACAACGTATCTGACCAGGCAATGTCTCATGTATCAAACGCGATTACCGCTAATTATAAAAAGACACTGTATTCGCCATTTAGGTACGTTGGAGGGTCCCACCGGTGTTTTCCTTGTCGGTGATGCAAATTAGCGCCAAGCAGAGGAGAAAAATCACAAAAAAAGAATCTATGTACGATATTCTCCCTATGCCAAAACAAATCCGATTCGAAACCAATCACACTCGTCGAAGTGTGGCTAATAAAGCAATAAATCACCCGACAGGCAAGGTCGACCAAACAGACTACACCGGGCATCTTGAGTACACGCCGTCAAGATACAGTGTGATCGTAAGGAGCACTCACGCGGAAGTCATTTGGGAAGGAAGCACGGAGGCAACATTGTAATCATCAATGTGTGAAGTATAGTTGCTTGAAAATAGCCTACGAAGTAGATACGCATAATAATCGCGGGATGCACAACACAACAGAGTTATGTATAAAGCAAATATGTGAACGGATACCCGCTGAGCGGTCTGGGAATTGCCGGAACGGGACGGCTTATTTTACCTTATGCGTAATTTGAGGGATACACGTTTACAGTGCTAGGTATTACAGTGCCTGGTATTAGAGTGCCTTTGTACAACATAAAAAAATTGCTGAGAAAAGCAGGCCCAGAGCGCCGAAGAACGAGGCAGGTGCAGCCAGAGCTTTTTTTCAGGCAGTAACGAAGCCCTGGCTATAGCGATCGACCACACTGCACAGGAATAGTCTAATTGCTTCGCAAATTTCATGAACCCAAGTCATTCAAAAAAAAAAAAGAAATATCGAACTTTTCATAAAAAGTACCAGGCCCGCGCAGAACTGCAGGACAGTGACAGCGTAAGCTGGAGGACCGATCTTGTTATAGGCCATTTTAGACGCTTGAAGAAACTAGTTCAAGTAGAGGCGGAGGGTATCCCCTGCGGCGTAACTCATCATTTTGCCAAGTACTGAAGTACCAACTACGCCATAACTACGGCGGTATTGTAACATGCAAATATGTATAACTGCACATATTAGATCGATGAGCAAATCGCAAAGTACGATTTAGAACAGGGAATGTCGCGGGGGCCAACGTTTCGACAAGTGGACTTGTCTTCATCAGGGCAGCAACTGCCATTTCCAGCGTTCGTTTATGTACGCCTTTGCACACACTCCCCGTCCTCAGAAAGAGAGGAGAAGAAGAGCAACACGTGCGAACAAAAAAAAAGGGGGGGGGAGGGGGGGTTGGGTGCAGAGGTATATGGGTGACAGCTGTTAGCATGACTAATATAAATTGCAAGAGCGAAAGTTTCCGAAGAATCCACTCCTTGTACATATCTTGCAAATGCATTGTGTGCGCAGCCTAGAAAGCAGGATGAAAAAAGGAACACACGCTAGGAACAGAAGTTGCTCCTATGATATTTGTTCCCCCCTCCACCGCACACCACCTGCGCCGCACCATCAATGCATTTCACCGAAAGCTTGTGGCTAAAAATTAAGTACACTGTTTAACGCCGTTGTTCTCGTCGAACTGGATGAGGGCTCCGCACCTGAAAGTAGACTTTCTGGGGGAAACATTGTTAGCTTGTGCATACCTCAACCTTTTGTTGTCTTTGTTAACCCTCTACCGTATCTAATGGACTCAAGGGTTCCCTTTGAAAGGTTTATGCCTGTAGGCTGGAGAGTATTGAACCTGTATATGAGATACGATTTCCTGTATTTTCTGTCCCTCGGCGAGCGGAAGTTTCCTTGAAGTATGTAGAGTTTGAGTTCCTCGAAATTATGACGTGTCATATTAAAATGCTGCGCCACTGCCTTCAGCAGGTTATTCGCGATGGCCGCGCGGTGCCCGTTTAATCTAACATTAATTGGTTGACCAGTTTCGCCGATGTACTGCTTGTGACAGAGTGAACATTCCAACATGTAAATAACGTTTGAACTAGTGCAAGTGAAACTTGATTTTACATGATGGACATAGTCACTTCCCGTGCTTTTAACTAACGCTAGATGTCACCTCTAGATGTCACCTCCCTATACATGTCACCTATAGATGTCACTCTAGATGTCACCTCCGTATACACGAATATAGCTATCACAGAAGGAATCGAAGCGCTCTCGAAGGCAATACAGAATAGCAAACGTGCACACGCCGCTGAAGTTTACATCGCGTTACTAAAATTAGTACTTACGCTTAATTACTTTGAATTTGACTCGACCAACTACGTGCAATTTTTTGGCACCAACATGGGAACTCCTTTTGCGCCGACCTACGCCAATATCTTCATGGGGCAACTAGAAGCACAGCTTTTCGAATCGTCGCCGCTAAAACCTCGCACCTACCTCCGTTACATAGACGACATCTTTATTATTTGAGAACATGGTGTAAGTGCACTAAGCACATTTTTTGAGCATTTTGACAACTTTCATCCCCGCATTAAGTTTTCCATGCACCACTCGTCTAGTAAAATTGATTTTCTCAACACGACAGTATCCATTGAAAAAGGAAAATTAAAGACGTCGCTTTGCAGAAAGCCAACGGACAGCCAGCAATATCTAGATTATAATAGTCATCACCCGCGACACTGCAAACAGGGGATATTTATAGGACAGGCAAGGCGCATAAGAAGGATTTGTAGCAACGACGCGTATAACGTTCACCGCTTAAGCAATTTAAAGGCAACCTTAGCTGAACGAAATCACCCGCACGACGCTCTCAGCAAGGCATACAATGACGCGCTTAAACTAGATAGGACACCAGCACTAGAAAAAAGAGCCCCTAAAGCGCAGGCCAACCAGCAGCTAGCATTCATAACGAAATACTCCAATGCGCTTCCAAACATAAATAATATTCTTCGAAAATACTATCCAATACTAACAATCAACGATCGCCTTAGAAAAGCGTTTCCGGAAATACCAAGAGTCAGCTACCGCCGTAATAGAAATTTTAAGGACCTGTTAGTACATGCCAAAGTAAACCCTCAGCGCACCGCCTACGTAATAACTTGCTCCCGTCCCTGATATAAGACTTGCAAGCATATTCAAAATGATCTTAAAGTTAAAAGCACGGGAAGTGACTATGTCCATCATGTAAAATCAAGTTTCACTTGCACTAGTTCGAACGTTATTTACATGTTGGAATGTTCACCCTGTGACAAGCAGTACGTCGGCGAAACTGGTCAACCAATTAATGTTAGATTAAACGGGCACCGCGCCGACACCGCGAATAACCTGCCGAAGGCAGTGGCGCAGCATTTTAATATGACAGGTCATAATTTCGATGAACTGAAACTCTACATACTCCAAGGAAACTTCCGCTCGCCGATGGACAGAAAATACAGGGAATTGTATCTCATATACAGGTTCAATGCTCTCCAGCCTACAGGCATAAACCTTTCAAAGGGAACCCTTGAGTCCATTAGATACGGTAGAGGGTTAACAATGACATCAAAAGGTTGAGGTATGCACAAGCTAACAATGTTTCCCCCAGAAAGTCTACTTTCAGGTGCGGAGCCCCCATCCAGTTCGACGAGAACAACGGCGTTAAACAGTGTACTTACTTTTTTAGCCACAAGCTTTCGGTGAAATGCATCGTTGGTGCGGCGCAGGTGGTGTAGGGTGGAGGGAGGGGGGGGGACACATGCCATGGGAGAAACTTCTGTTCCGAGCGTGTGTTCCTTTTTTCATCCTGCTTTCTAGCGCTGCGCACACAATGCATTTGCGAGATATGTACAAGGAGCGGACTCTTCGGAAGCTTTCGCTCTTGCCATTTATAATAGTCACGCTAACACCTGTCACCCAAATATCCCTGCACCCAACCCCCCCCCCCCCCCATTTTTTGTTCGCACGTGCTGCTCTTCTTCTCCTCTCTTTCTGAGGACGGGGGAGAGTATGCAATGGCGTACATAAACGAACGCTGGAGAAGGCAGTTGCCGCCCTGACGAAGACAAGTCCGCTTGTCGAAACGTTGGCGCCTGCGACATTCCCTGTTCTAAATCGTACTTTGCTATTTGTTCATCGATTCAAGCATCCATCTTCCCCTGAGCTTCTCTTCTAGTTTGCACATCTTAGAGAGCCTTTGGCGCCGTTTTTCCGAGAAGGAACCGAATTCTCGGCCCGGCGTCGACGGCGAGCTGCGGTTTGGGCTTCTCTCTGCGCAGCTATCTGTTGTGCCCAAACTTGCCTTCCTGTAGCCGCGCGCGTAGCTCTGCGATTCGCTTCTTCAGCAGCGTTCTGCACCTTACAACGAGGCGCCATCAGGTATATCGAAGAGCCAAGTCAGGTTGGTGACGGGGTGCGCACATCGCCTGCCGCGTGATGCATGACCCGATGCGACAAACTGTTTCAAAGGGCAGCGCTTCGTAATAATGATGACGGAAAAGTTGGATAAGATTGTTTCATAAGGATGATTATGATGCCTCTGTAATGGGTTTAGAGCTACAAAGCATGCAGCCCTGGGTTCTTTCAAATGATTCCTCGAACTCGTTACGCAATTTACTTTCCACTACATGTAGTGGTGTGGTATTATCCTGCCACGCAACATTACATTTGCTAATGCGATTCCTCGGCAGACGTTATACCCTGTTGATGTCTTTTAGCTAAGATATTTCAAGTGCAGGTGTAACTCAGAGGTAGAATGCTCCACTTCCATGCAGAGGGTGTGGGTCCAAATCCACGAAGAGGACAGGGGTTTGAATGCTCCTCGGTTTTGGTTATATTTTATGAAATTTGCGCGATAGCGGTTACGAATGCCGCTGCCACCGGCGGACAACTACGGTGCAAAAACAGCCCTTGCTGTGATCTCATGACAGTTTACGCTGTAAGAGGAGAAGGAGCGCGATAAGCAGCCCGCACATGACAGCATGAGTTTTACCTTTCAATTAGAACTAAACAGGGTTCATCACCGTCATCATTATCCAGCGCTCTGAATCTCTGCGAACTAGAGCAATCGCTCGGCTTCCTGCAAGGTTATTATTAAGGTCATGTTTATTCCAGAAGCATGGGCGCGTGCAACAAGTTTCCGTACACCAAGTTTTATACATCATAAAAGAAGCATACGTTTCATTCTGTTCACCTCATTTCATCTTACTGACGGCGTTCGTTCTTGTCGCTTTCCCAGCAAATACTGAAAGCACCGAAAAAGAGCCACCGTTTGATCTCAAAAATGAGTACACCGTGTTTGCAGCGAAGAACACGTGCTTGGTTGTTACCTTTGAGCCAATGGTAAATGGTGAGTGTGTAATTAGAAGCGAGTTAAAAATGAAATCCTAATATGTGGCAAATACATTTAGTGATTTATGTCCCCAAGCACTGTTGTGACAATAGGAATGAAAAGCAACTTACCCCAGCAAGTTTTTAGGTTTTAAAATGAGAATCTAAATAACCTATATAAAAATGTCGCGCACTCAATTCTGAAGTGCACAGACGCGTTTGCTTTCATACTCTATAACGAGGAGGAAGGTAGCAATCGAATGTCTTCTAGCGACTTAAGTAAGTTAAACATACAACTGTCAATATTTCAAGTCAGACACTGTATTTTTCTTGTGAGGATTCAACGAGAGCACTCAAACTGTGCACTAGCGTCGATGTGTTTTATATTTTGTCGAGTACATACTAAAGCATGTTTCTTAATATATTTAACCATTGCTCCCTGTATTACTGAGTTCTAATTCCTGTACATGAGTTTACTGACAAGATCCACTACACTCTCGTTAATGCTATATTGATGGTTTGTGCCACCATTTCACGACGAAACGCACCCTTATTTCTCGTCTGCCGACTATAGGCCACGATAGAAGAGGATGTCTCCGTTCCTTAGTGGTAAATGCTTCGCCTTTCTTCCTAAGCTCACTGAGCCTGCTAGTTCCATAAAATTACTCTAACAGCCCTTATACGTTCGCCTCAAAAGATGAAGCTCTATTGCTAAACGTCGGCCTGTCAGGGACTGCGTCAACGGCGCCGCAGCGAGTCTGCACCCCGGAAAGTTGCTATAAGTCCGTCTTGTCGCGAATACACACATACATACATACATACATACATACATACACGTATATATATATATATATATATATATATATATATATATATATATATATATATATATATATATATATATATATATATTGTAACATAAATAGGGCGCAGATAGGCGAGCCAGCAAAAGACGAAGACGAGGACAGTTGCTGGTGCTCGCGCTTGCTCCGCTTGAACGGCTGGTCGATTCAGCTTTGCTGTCTTCAATAAACGCCTCACTGGCTCAACGCTAAACGCGTACTATCAAGTGGTGGAGAGTGCTGGTTCTCCTTTCCATCCTGGAACTCCGTACCCGGATTCTACCTTCACCTTCAGCCATGACCGATGACGTTGCGCAGCAGAATGCTACCCCCCCTCAAGCTATCCGCTGTTCCGGTGTTCCAAGAGAGCGCGACCCCGTCCTTTTCAACGGCACTGACGAGCAAGACGTCGAGGACTGGCTCGCTTCGTATCAACGAGTAAGCGTCAACAAGTGGGACGACAGAGACAAACTTGGCCGCGTCCAGTTCTACCTGCGAGGAGTAGCAAAGCTCTGGTTTAACAACCGCGAGGCAGAGATTTCCAACTGGCCCGCTTTCAAAACCACCTTCGTTGACGTCTTCGGCTGACCGACAGTTCACAAACTCCGCGCAGAACAGCGCTTGCGTGATCGCGCCCAACTGTCTGGTGAGTGCTTCACTTCCTATATTGAGGACGTCGTAAGCCTCTGCCGCCGCTTCAATCCTGTAATGTCCCAAGCTGAAAAGTCAAGCATATAATGAAAGGCATCGACGACGTTGCGTTCCACATGCTGGTGGCCAAACACCCTCAAACAGTTGCCGATGTCATTCAGCACTGCCAGAGCTATGACGAGTTGCGGAAGCAGCGCATTGCAACTCGACGTCCCGCTTTAAACTCGACCGCCACGCCTGCTTTGACCGTCGGTGCTATATCTGCGGATCCTGGTCTTTTAACGCAGCAGATACAGCAGTTTATACGAGAGGAAGTGGCGCGACACTTGTCTCTTGCGCCCTTTATCCGAAACAATACTCACGGGCTCGCCTCTTCCTTGCGACAAACCATCGAAGAGCAAGTATCCGAGGCGCTTCTTCCACCGCACCAGCCACCCCCTGTATCCGCACCCTTGAGTTACGCCGACGTCGCGAGGAGGCAGCCATATGCGCTGTCCCACTTCGCGGATGCTGCTCATCATCCAAACGTCATCTACGCACCGCGCGCTCCGCCAGCACCGCACGTGCCCCCGTATCGCCGTCCCGCAGTCTAGCCTAGTAATCCTTGGCGCACACCCGACAATAAGCGAATCTGCTACTACTGTCACCTCCCCGGCCATGTCGAGCGTTTATGCTACCGGCGCGTCCCTCCTCCAGCTACCGTGGACGAAGCCTATACAGCTACGTCCGTAATGGGCCAGCACCGCCGCTTCCCTCCCACACAACTTCAGACACTTCTTCGCCTACTCGCCGAGCCTTCAACACACGTCGGTCGCCTTCTCCACGACAATTAACGTTCCATTTCGCCGATGGTTCGTCGTTCCCCACCCGTCCAAACGGAAAACTAACCACCGCAGTTCCGGAGGCAAGAACTGCGCCGCCGTCGAAATCTACAAGCCCTCGATCTCTGCCTGCTAACGAAATAATGGTATTCATTGAAGGTGTTGCCGTGCAAGCTTTAGTGGATACTGGAGCCGCTGTGTCTGTGTTGAGCGAAGAAATGTGCCACGAATTAAAGAAAATTACGATTCCCATTTCCGACGTCTCCCTGCGAACAGCAACCTTGCATCAGATAAAACCTTCTATGGCGTGCCCGGCTCGGCTAATCATTCAGGACGTTTTGTATGTTGTAGAATTCGTTGTCTTATCCCGCTGCTCGCAAGACGTTATATTGGGTTGGGACTTCCTCGCTACACATCAAGCCGTTGTTGATTGTGCGCGTGCACAGCTAGAATTATCAGCGACCCCCACTGACGTTGGCTCTAGCGATTCCTCTCCTTCTCGCGTGGTCGTCGCGGCAGACACTGACGTCCCGCCTTTGTCTTGTGTTCTTGTGCCGATCACTTGCGACTATGCTCCCTTCTCTAGCGCCATGTTCGCCCCATCCGAAGCATTTACCTCACGCAAAAACTTCCTTCTTCCCTATGTAGTTCTGATGACTGAAAACTCTTGCGGAAACATTTATGTCACGAACCCGCTTTCTTCCCCAGCCACTTTATTCCGTGGTGAATGTATAGGCCGACTTGAGGACATTGATTCTGTTTGCGACAGTGAAGTGCCCGACCACACCGCAAGTCTCGCGGTCGCCAGCATTAATCCCGCTACTACGTAGAACTCATCCTCCGTAGACGTCTTTCTTCCGTCAATTGATTCGGCGTTGTCTAGTGCACACCGGATGGAACTCTTGAAACTCCTCGACCGTTATCGTAATTATTTCGACCACAATCAAACCACCTTGGGCCGAACATCTGCAACCGTTCATCGTATTGACACCGGCACCTATGCGCCCCTGCGTCAGCGTCCACATCGGGTCTCCCACGCTGAACGCCAGGTTATAGACGCCCAGGTGAACGATATTCTTAGTCGCGGCGTTGTACAGCCCTCACACAGCCCCTGGGTCTCTCCGGCCGTACTCGTGAAAAAGAAGGACAGTAGCATCAGATTTGGCATTGATTATAGGCGCCTTAACAAGATCACTCGAAAAGATGTTTATCCGCTCCCAAGAATCGACGACGCACTCGACTGCTTGCAAGGCGCAGAGTTCTTTTCTTCCTTGGATCTTCGATCGGCGTACTGGCAGGTGCCTATCGATGAAGATGACCGCCCCAAAACTGCGTTCGGGACACCTGGCGGCTTGTACGAGTTCAACGTGATGCCTTTTGGCCTTTGCAACGCCCTCGCTACGTTCCAGCGTCTTATGGACAACCTACTTCGAGGTCTCAAATGGCACACGTGTCTCTGCTATCTGGACGACGTCGTAGTTTTTTCAAAAGATTTCAACACCCATCTCATGCGCCTCGCAGGCGTCTTGGATTGCCTTTTTCCTAAACTGTTTCCCAAAAAGGAATAAATAGTGTATTACACGATGACGGTGCACGACGCGGCAGCCTTGAGCGCTATTGTGACGTCGTTATCATGACGGAAGATACCGCACATTTCAAAAGCGACGCTGTTCGAGCTATTCGTTGTGCCAGCCTATATTTGCAGAAAACTTCACCGATCCACTCATCCCCATAGCAATATGACCTGCTATGTATAGACAGTTGTGGAGTTTGCACGGGTGCATTTCCAGTAATTCTTTCCGTGTACTAGTGTCAACGTTCGTTTGATAGAGAGAAGGCGTATTTTCGCAGAAATCTGGGATTTCTATATGTTCCAAAACGGACCAGAACGTACGTCGTGGTAGATAAAAGTAATAACAAGAAAAGGGTCATGAGCATTCCGCCTATACACGCACTTTCGCACAGACTTAAAAAAGAGAAGATATGTTCGCCCGGTTAAGCCCACTGCCAACAACAATTTTACCGATGGTCGCATTGGTGTGGTTTGTGAGATTCCTTTTAGCTGCGGACGGTTATATGCAGAGCAAACAGCGCATTGTGTCATTCTGAGATTAATTGGATGTAGAAAGTCGCTATCAGGAGGGACGCCGCCTAATATATCGTTGCACTACCGCGACTGGAACTGCACGCCCAAATTAGACAAATTGGTGATTATTACAGGCATAAGAATGAACAAATGCGCCCCGCCACGGTGGTCTAGTGGTTACGGCACTCGGCTGCAGATCCGAAGGTCGCGGGATCGAATCCCGGCCGGGGCGGCTGCATTTCGATGGAGGCGAAATGTTGAGGCCCGTGTGCTGTGCGATGTCAGTGCACGTTAAAGAACCCCCGGTGGTCGAAATTTCCGGAGCCCTCCACTACGGCGTCTCTCATAATCAGAGCTGGTTTTGGGACGTTAAACCCCACAACTCAAGAATGAACAAATGCGTTGAATGGTCGAGTCCTGGTATATAAACAGTATCAGAAGCGCGTGCGTGAGTCAGCCGTCGATTCGCTTAAACAAAGAAGAGAGAGTACCTTAACAGCTGTCTCTGGCGTGCACTGGCACGTGTACCAGTTTGAGAGATGACGCTACCATTACTGAGCATGCGCAGATAAAGTGTGCGCCTTCTGACTTTCTCGCCTGAGCGCTGAACTTCAGTTCGTGTTGTCCACTTCTCTTTTGTCCATGTTTCGCGTGCCAGTTACTATCACTGTGGATGTAAATACGCCCTTCATTACTGTGCGCATTCAGGTGTTCTTACGTGCCTTCGGCAATGACCATGTATATTTTGTTTCAGGAAAGCCCCAGTGCATGGTGTGGGGAACTGTCACCGGTAATTCTATTGAGGAAAGCGAATGTTATGATATTCCATCCTTCTGTGCAAACATGTACGATGTTTGGGAAACACCAAAAAGCGATCCTTGCGCTGCATTTGACAAGGACGAAGAACGACGAACGTGGTTGGCGAAAAATGAAACAGGCATCATTCAAGAACTGCCAGTCTCCAGTTGAGGGGGACCAATAGCACTACAAACACGCGATACGCGCAGAATTTGCTCTATCGTGTTCCCTGAGAAAAATATAAACATTTGCGAATAATCTTGTGCTTTTTGACGTCGTGTGATGCAACCTAGATGCAAGAAGAACGATTCGGTGCGGGTCACGTCCATGGTTGCAATCATATTTGCTGTATTTGAGCTCAGTCGCCATATTTCCGACTGCCACGGCGGCACGTAGTATGCATCCCTCGACAACGGTTACCCAAGGAGTACACTGCGCCTTTAGCATGAAACTTCAACTAGGTCTCTTTTTCGTAGTTAGGCATTCATCTTGTTCGATTTCTTTGGTTTTACGTCGCATAACCACGATATGATTATACGACAACGTACTGGAGGGCTCCGGAAATTTGGATTACCTGGCGTTCTATAACTTGAAGTGACGTCAAATCGAATAAAATTAAATGTTTGTTTGGTAAACCACGTGACAACAATATAATATACAGAAGGGGCTCGCAAGAACAAGAGACCATACCGGGACCCTCTGTTAGATGCAATATATTATTAGATGCAATACACAAAATTAGCAAAGAAACACAAATACTCAAACCAACAAAAGAAAGGATACGGCATTTGATTACTCAAGGAACAATACTATAATCAAAGAAAGATAAAAACAAACAAGTGTATAAGCATAAAAAACTGCTTCGTAATGGCACGAAAAATTGATAAATACAAATTAGAGCTAACGATGAAAATAATATGGGGGAAACAACCATGAATAATAAAGAATGCATCCTCATGTCTCTAACATATGCATTTCGATGGAGGCGAAATGTTGAGGCCCGTGTGCTGTGCGATGTCAGTGCACGTTAAAGAACCCCAGGTGGTCGAAATTTCCGGAGCCCTCCACTACGGCGTCTCTCATAATCAGAACTGGTTTTGGGACGTAAAACCCCACAAAAAGAAAAAAGAAGAAAGTCTCTAACATAACTTTGTAACATTACGCCTGTAACTATAATAGAAAAAATAAACATAAAAAGAACATTAGATGTAAGTACTTTATTCTCTAAGCGAATGATACTGATATTTTCGCTACATAGAATATTGCATAGAGCTTGGCTTTAATGACGTGTCAACATGGTGTGAATGAACGTGTACACGCCCGCGAACACGTCGCCGATAGTGTCGTATTGATCGGAAGGTCGGATTGATCCGTATACAATCCCGCGACCTCCCGCACCCCCCTACTATTCTACACCTATGGCACTCTACCTACTTCAATGTCTGAGCGACCCATGCCGTTTTCTGTGATGCCGGGAAGAGGGCAGAAATGCAACGAACACGAATCCCACCAGAGACAAAGCTAGATGTGACCGTCAGCTTCGCTGGTTGAACATTCTTTGCCCCTCAGAGTGAAGCCGCCCCCTATTTTTTGGTGTACATTGAACAGTTACCCTTATTTCGATTAAAATTTTGCGAGTAACCTTACATTCTGTGATTTATAAAATGCCCGCACTACACGTATTATCATATTGAATCTTCAAACTTCAAAAGCACTACTTTTTTATTCGGAACTTTCGCGGCGATGTCGCCATGACCGAGGCGCACGCATGAATACTATCCCCGCATGCATGCAGTGGTTCCCGGCTAAGGGGGCAGGAGTGCCTCCTGCGTGTTTGATCACTCCTCGTGAAGCTGTTCTCTTTTTTTGCAAAGTCCAGCCGTGCAATACTGTGAACGCGACGGCACCCGTGAAAAGGATCGTACTGTAAGTTCGAATAAGCTTGCATATGCCACTGTGTCAGTTGTATGTGTGCAAACCACCGACCTACCGCATGCGGGTGTGCTTGGCGTCTGTTCAGCCGTCACTGTATGGTAGTCAAATCAAGCATTTCGAAGTTGGTGCCAAAGTGCCCGCCGGTGCTTTCTTTTCACCTGTTTAGACGTTTACAGCGAAGATATATGTGCATTAAACACACCGTTGGGATCGTGACTGGCGTCATGCGTAGCGCGTTGCACAAATTTGTATTGGCGTTGGCGGCATACTCAGATCGCTTTGTCGTTTACCTGGCATGTACGAAGAGTAGCGAAACGTCACCATTGATGGCGTCCGCACCTTTCATTCGAAAATGCAGACTGCATGCAATTCGCTCGATTCGGCAATGCA
Organism: Hyalomma asiaticum; assembly: GCA_013339685.2. Lineage (NCBI taxonomy): Eukaryota > Metazoa > Arthropoda > Arachnida > Ixodida > Ixodidae > Hyalomma > Hyalomma asiaticum. Next base: position 31,568,475 of record CM023490.1, on the reverse strand, counting down.
GGATATGGCATGCGAGGATTTTCATAACCTTTCTCTTCTTTTTTCTAAAGCAAGTTGGGGAGGTTGGGGGCTTTTCCGTAGTCTGACCGTCTGCTAGGGAGATAATTTGCTAAATTAGCCTCGTTAAGTTTGCTCTATAGCACATATGATACACACAGTCATACGCACTGTGCGTACTCGGCTGCCGCATTTGAATGGAGGCGAAATAGAGGCTTTTGAATGGAGGCCCGTATACTCCGCGACGTGAGCGCACGTCAAAGGACTCCAGGTGGTCGAGATTTACGGAGCCCTCCACTAAGACCTCTCGCATGGTCATGTGCAAATGTTGCGATGTAAAACCCCTGAAATTAATCCTTCAGCTATGCTTGCACAAAACGTGCAACAAGTACTGACTGGGGTCAAGTGTCCACTGGCACCAAATATAAGCTCGCGCTTTCCAAGTCGCCGAGCTTGCGAAGCTTGTTCTGGTTAGCTGCGGGCATCGCAGCACGGTGATTTTTCTTAGGGCCTCGCACATTATTCCCAACAATCGGGCAATCCGGCCCACTTCGGCTGCGTGCTACTTCGACGATAGCACCGCTCTGAGCAACGCCCAAACCAGCAGAGTTCGCATATTTGTTTGCCTTTACGAAGACGACTCGACGATATCTTTTCGAGAGCGGATTGAACGCGCTCTTGCAGTGCACGTTAGCTTGTGGTGTGGTTAGTTTTGTAATACTGCGCAGATATGCATCATGTCAATGAGGACTTCTCACTGGGGTGTTCATCAGAAGAGAGACGTTACAGTGTGTGCGCAGTGTTTGCGTTGATGTAAAGCTCTTCCTTACGATGAATCTGCTTGGGCGCATGCACCTGCGAATTAATTCCGTGCGTGGGTAAAGGTAAATGGGGCACCTTGGGCGGTTTGGAGCGTCAAAAAAAAGAAGCAAAAAGCTTTAAGAAACGAAGTCTTCATATATACTTGTTACAATAAGAAGACAGGCACCATCATGCGTTGTACCCACATTTTTATAGTGGTACAGCCTCCAGCATTCTTTAACTATATCGCGTGAGCGTCGGCCGCACACAGTGTCAGCGACTTACAATGGCGATAATCTTCGAGACCGACAGTGGTGCCCGCAGAGGCAAAAAGCAACTCTAGGGTAAGCGTCGTCTAGCAGGCTCTTAATTTCAGGACGATGCACGCCCTACCACAATGACTATCAGTCTCGTTAGCTGAAAAAAGAAGGAAAACCAAAGCGTTGTGAACAAGACCATGTGTACGACTTACAGTCGCGGCCTACCAATGGATGTTCTCTTGATCTTTCATGTTACTGCAGCCAAAGAAACTTCTGAAAGTTGATGCGCAGGGAATTTGGAATACTGCAAAAAATAAAATATGTTACCACATGGTATCTGTCGGTTTATTCCACCTAAAGAAGGGGCTAGTCTTGGCAGCAAAGCATGCTGTTGAACGCTAACGTAGAAATAAAAAAGAAGCAAAATGTTCGTGATATTTCTATCAGGCGATTGCGCGCATTGCGGGCACCTTCAACAAAGAAAGGGAGTGTTTCGATCTGAAAGGAACAGCATTGCAGATGACGCTTTCGCTGGTGCTTCTTTGTGCGCCTGCGCGTACTACTGGCGGTCTCGCAGGTTATCGACGCTGTAAAGCCCTGATACTCTGCGGGCACTCGACGCTAGCGCGATATGGTTTAAAATGCTGGAGGCTATACTCTTTGAGTTTGGCATTTCCATTTTAGAGCCTTATCAATGGTTTCGGTTACGCGCTATCCTCACGCAGTCTTGCTGTCCTAGATGACAAAATATGTTAAAGGGGTGAGCATTGCATAAAGCTACTTAGGGCCTGAGGAATGAATGACACATTCCTTCACCCTGAAATTATGCTCATTCGATTGTTAATTCGTTGCTTATTATTTAAAATCAAATTTTTTGCCACCTTGGTAGTGTCACATAAATACAAATTTGCTTCATTCGCCCAATGAAACCATTATGCACCCTCCTTTGAGTGGTTGCCGCTCTCTGTGGTAGACTTTGTATACTGGTTCGCTCTGCTTTCTGCGGTGTTATGGAACTTTATATGTTACATAGTACATGGCAAAGGCAAGCGAAGCAGTCAGTTGTGTGAAACACAAGTAGGGGATGATCCCAATGAGCGTCTTGCAGATGTTTCAGGCAACCACAAGCAAGATCTATGAGATACGAGAAGTAAAATTTTCCCTGTTTGTACGTCTGTGATTTCTTACAGACGTGTTTCACGTCCCTAAACACAGAACACCATGCTAATGTCCAAGCGGTGTTTGGCCATACGCAGAGTAAAGCGTTTGTTGGACTAACAAGTAGCACTTCGTTTTGTTCTCTAAATCCACTTTACTCACTCATCATGAATAGACTATGCTGAAAGTATGTTGCAGGGTTCAGTAACGCATGGTTTTGATCACGTAGACTGGCTGAATTTTCCAATATACGACATTCAACTTCTTCTAAAAAGAATTTAGAAAAGTGAACTACACAAAAGTGGACATCCAAAGCTCCTCCGAGAAGGCTGGAAGAAAATGGTGTTTGACTAGTTAAAGGAGTGAACTGGCTTTGCTAGCAGATTCATTGAGCTTTTACTAAGAGAAGTGTAAGGTCGCCTTTCAGTGCGGAAGATTCCTTCCGCGGTGCACTGCTTTCAATATATGGCGGGAGCAGTACTGTACTGTATGAAGAAGCATCCGATCACCATGTCTGCATAACACTCGTTCAGACTGGAAACAACAGCGGCATAGGGTGCAAGCGAATTACACTCCCGAAGATTGTTATGGACACTCTTTGAATTCCCGAGATGTACAGTGCTCACGGATTGAAATAGGACACGTAAACATTGATTTAAGCCAACTAAAATGAGCAATTGCTCGCTGCAAACGCGTCATGTAGCTGTGAATCGGGCCTCTAAAGGTGGTGTGTTTTTCTCGTGCAAGTGTACGAACCACTATTACACCGACAGTACAGGAATTGAAGATTGTAGAAACAAAAGTATGTGCATTGCTTAGCCACAACTTTGGCCATTTAAATCCGTGAGTACTGTGCATTAATCTCGTTGATGAAATGTGGGGGCAATAAGCGCTAGAACAGTCGAACACGTGGCAAAATGCCTCGGACCGACTTCTTTATCCGTGCCTCGAACCATACGTCGGGCGATCGGTAGCGGCCACTGTCAGAAGCAGAGGGGAAAGGCCACCGCGATTCCGGTAAGTGTTGGCACTCACGCCTCGCTAGCATTGGTAAAAACAGCAGCTAAGGGCTTGTCAGTGGGAATTAGCAGTTATTTGTTCACGTCATGGCATAGAGAAACCTGTATGTTTCCTGCACAAAAACTAGAGGAAACTCTGGCGATGCGCTCGTTCAGCTGCTATGGTAGCGGTAGGTAGTGCATAGATTTCTCTAGCCTTCTTGCTTGCGGCTTGAAGCGTTCTGGTAGATATGTTTATTGTTTTAAAATTTCAGTGAAGTGAGTGATATTACTCTACTTCATTGTCAAGCGAAAGTTGGCAGCGGCTCTAGCGCGTGCTTTACTGCTAGAGAACATCAGACTATCGCGTTCACTAACGTAGTTTGCTGCGATGTCTGTTCCGATCTTGAGCTTGCTAATGGCCCCACATATTTGCCGTGATGTTTCAGCTAACTCTAGAAACATTTCCGCCCCGCTTCGCGAAGCTTATCGGTGCGGTTTTTTTGCTTTCATGTTTTATGTTATTTTGCGTAAAATGCGACAAACTGTAAGCGTAAGGCTTCTATGGTGGCTAAGATATATTCCTTGTGACAAGGCTGTTCGTATATGTTCTACAGTAGATGTCAATTGCACTATCTGATCTGCTCAACGCCGACGAAAAGCACCAAGCAGGCGTACATTCATCGCAGTTATCGTGCCTAGCAGACGCGGACTGGAAAAGAGGCAGACGCACCCGCAGACGATGCTCAAAAAGTCATCTCAGCTAGAGGCTCAGACGCAAATTCCAGCTGAGTTTAACGGCACGGCTGTTTGACGTCGCGTTTTTATGGAAAACCAACCTTCAAACGCTAGGCGATCGTGCGCTTCTTTTACAGCCGCAGTACTTGACGCGTATGTTTGTAAAATTGCAGTGGAGCCCTTACCCTGCTCTCAAATATATTTTCCTACTAAAATACTATAGGGAAAACTGACGCTGCGATCGTGGAGCTGCCATGGGAATGATGGGTATGACATGGATTTGTCTAGTCTTCTAGCCTGCGGCTTCAAACGTTCTGGCGGATTTGTTTATTCCTGTTTTTTAATTTCAGTGACGCGAGTGACGTTACTACACTTTTTCATTACGCGACGAAGGCAGCGGCTGTAATGTACGCTTTACTGGCTTTACTGCTAGCGATCATCAGACTGCCGCATGTACCAAAGTCGTTTGCAATGATGAGGGGCCGTGCAGTGTTTCGTTCTTGTGTTTGTTGATGGATGGCTAGACATATCATTTGCAGCGGCATTTTACCCCACTTTACAAATATTCGCGCTGTGTCTCGAGGATCTTATCGATGCGGTTTTGCTGGTTTTTTTTCTTCTCCGTTGTATCAGATGCGATAGAATCTGTAACCGTACGGTCGCTTTCACGGCTGACATGCATCCCTTGTCAGAAATCTCTTAGTATATCTTGTACTACGGCATTTCAATTCCGCTGTCAACGCAGGCCGAACGCGCCAAGCAGGCGCACAGTTATCGTGCGTAGTAGACGCCCAGTGGACGACAGGCAGACGCGCCTACTGACGACGCTCAAAAAGTCAGCTCAGATCAAAGCTCAGCCGAAGTTTCCGATGGAGTTTAACCAGCACGGTTGTTTGTTTAACACCACGTTTTTTTTTTTCACAAAACCAACCACCAAGCGATGGGCGATACTTCGCTCCTGCTATGGCCTTGCGCAGGGGCTTGACCCATGATTATAGTTAGTAAAAATACATTGGAGCACTTGCCCTGCACTAAATGAAGCGAGTGAAAGCCCTTTTGTTATATTTAGAAGCCACATCTACCTTTTACATACTTTAAAATGTCAGCACGTCGCTTATAAGAGCAAACAACTATATCTGTAACTTAAACCTGTATGGACGCTGCTCAATCTGGGCACAAGCAGAGGAGGCAAGATTACCATATCGCACAATATTGCTAAATTTCTGAGGGTAGTTTTCTAACCATGTCAAAGTAACTAGTACCTGCGCGCGCACATAGTAATTCCAAAATCTTCCGTTCTAGCGCAATATTAAATGCGAAGCATTTCTTAGCGAACTTCGGCGAGATTGAGCGTATCTATCTATCTATCTATCTATCTATCTATCTATCTATCTATCTATCTATCTATCTATCTATCTATCTATCTATCTATCTATCTATCTATCTATCTAGCCGCTTACGATTTTATGCTCTCCTGGCCGTTTCACTAATGGGATGTTTAGGAAAATTGGTATGCCAAAACATGACTACATGACGAACATAAATGACAGGTCCTAACATGAAAATCATGATATGCATGTCATGAGCGGCATGATTTACATGCCGTGGTCTTAGTGCTCTCCTGGCCGTTGCGCTAATGGGATGTATGCGAAAATTGGTATGGCACAACATGACTGCCTGACGAACATATATGGCAGGTCATAACATGAAAAGCATGATATGCATGTCATCGGCGGCATGACTTACATGTCACGGTCTTAGTGCTCTCCTGGCAGTTTCGCTAATGGGATGTATGCGAAAATTGGTATGGCCCAACATGACTGCCTGACGAACATAAATGGCAGGTCAAAACATGAAAATCATGTCATGAGTGACATGAGCGGCATGATTTATATGTCACGGTCTCAGTGCTCTCCGGGTTGTTTAGTTAATGGCGTGTATATGAAAATTGGTATACCAGAACATGACTGCATGAAGAATATAATTGACAGATCATAACATTAAAATCGTGACATGCATGTCATGAGAGACATGATTTACACGCCACGCGTTTCGTTAATGGGACGTATACGGAAATTGGCGTGCCACAACATGACTGCATGACAATCATAAATGACAGAGCATAACACGAAAATCATGACATGCATGTCATGAGTGACGTGATTTACATGCGACGGTCTTGGTGCTCTCCTGGCCGTTTCATTAATGGGATGTATACGAAAATTGGTATGCCACAATATGGCCGCATGATGAACATAAATGACAGGTCACAGCATGAAAAGCATGACATGCATGTCATGGGCGGCATGATTTACATGCAACGCGTTTCATTAATGGGATGTATACCAAAATTACTATGCCACAACAAGACAGCATGACGAACGTAAATGACAGGTCATAACATTAGAATCATGACACGCGTGTCATGAGCAGCATGGCTTACATACCACAGTCTTGGTGCTCTTGCGGCCATTCCGTTAATGGAATATATACGAAAATTGCTATGGCACAACACGACTGCATGACTATCATAAATGACAGGTCATAACATGAAAATCAAGACATGCATGTCATGATTATCATTTTATATGTCATGACCTGCATGATTTACATGCCATGGTCCTGGCGCTATACTGCCGTTTGTTAATGAGATGTATACGAAAATTATATGCCACAACATACTGCATGACGAACATAAATGACAGGTCACAACATGAAAATCGTGATATTCATGTCATGAGCGACATGATTTACAAGCCACGCGTTTCGTAAATGTGATGTATACCCAAATTGCTATGGTCCAACACGACTGCATGACGAAGGTAAATGACAGGTCATAACGTTAGAATCATACGAAATTGCTAAATTCTGGGCATTCACATTTTCCTCACCACGATAAAGCAGCAAGTGCCATCTGTCCGCGTACATAATTATTGGAAACTGTTCCGTTTATAACGGAATATTTTGTCGCTTGCTTGCTTGCTTGAAAAACTTTATTTGGGTAAATGTACTACATGGAGGTAGTTTGAGGTGACCCGGAGAGGGCTACCCCTCACAAACACTAGGTGGGTTCCTCATTGCAGGATCCCATTGGCGATTGCCGCGGCTCGGGCTCGGTCGACCAGGGCCTTCTGGCTCGCCAGGTCGGAGCAGCCGAGCAGGGCTGCCTCCCAGTCCTCCAGGGTGGGGTTCGGTTTTGGGGCAAGGTTCGGGGTTGGTTGGCATGCCCACACCATGTGGAAGATGTCCGAGGACTTCTCCGCACAGTGTGGGCATTTTCCTGTATAGGCAGGATCAAAGTGTTTTAGAACTGCCGGGCACAGCAGAGTTTTGGTGTAGAGGCGGAGGAGTGTGCGTTCCTCTGCCTTTGTGAGGCCCTTACAGGGCTTAGGATAAATTGCGCGGCCGGATTGAAAAAATTGAGTAATTTCTCGAAGAGTGAGGGCCGGATTGGGTTCGGCATCTACCTCGGAAGGGCCGGAAGGCGTTACCCGGAGAGTGAGCGCGCGGGCAGCGGCGTCTGCCGTTTCGTTGCCTTCGAGGCCTATGTGAGCAGGAGCCCATACAATCGTTCGAGACGCGGGAGTCCCGAGATAGCGGCTATTTTGAAGGACGCGGTACGCCAAGAAAGGAATATACCCCTGTTGAATATTTCTGCAGGCCCCTCTCGAGTCAGTGATTATGACGCGCGAGTTCAGGTCTGCGGCGGCTATCGCGATGGCGACTTCCTCCGCACGTGCTATGTTCTGCGCTTTGAATGTTAGCCCATTCACTGCGACGTTCTGGTGTACAACTGCGGCCGTGTACCACCCCCCATGGTGAGGGCCAGAGGCGTCCACGTAAAAGATCCCATGTTTGTTCCCATAGTGGCGGGCCAGTGCCTCCGCCCGCGCAAGGCGCCTGCCACTGTGGTCGTCATGTGTCATGTTGGCCGGAAGAGGGCGCACGTGCAGGGCGTATCTCCAGACTTCGGGGATGCGTACGCGCTCTTCCGTCGGTGTTGAGTGGTGGATATGTAGTCGGGCTAATAGGCGGCGTCCCGACACCGTATTTGAAAGTCGTGTGTATTGATTGGTCAAGTGTGCCTCCCGCAGCTCCGCGAAAGTGTTTACCATCCCCAGGCCCATGAGGCGCTGGTTGGACGTATTTATCGGGAGATCAAGGGCACGCTTGTACATCTTCCTGAGAATCACCTCGAGGGCGTTCTCGTCAAACTTAACTAACCCATTTTTTTGAAGTCGCAACGCTGTATGAAGCCAGAAGTATGAAAAGTGGCAATTCTATGCAAGACCCATCATTTCTATGCTGCCTTAACCTATTTGGAACTCCCATCGACACTAGCGCCACATTTCCCTGTAGTACTTTGTTGGAGACTCTATGGTTCATAGCAACACGCAGAGGCGCACAAAATGACCCATTAGGTTATGCTTCTTCAGAGGGGTCTACGCGGTGAGGTAGCTTGACGTGATCTGTGCTGGTGTTGGCTGAGCCCTGATGCGCATCTCTCATTATTTTAGTTTTGTTTCTTTCCCGAGTAAAATGCCCATGAAGTAAAACGTATCTGTTTGCACGTATTGGTATTTGTTTGATGGCGTTACGGATCAACAGCGCATTTGTATACGCGGTAAGAATTCCTCGAGAGCTGGAGAGGCTACTTGCAGCGCAGCATTGCTCCCCCTTGATACTTTCGGTTATTCACTGTCAACAGAATCGTTCAAATGCACCCGCATGAATGACGCATTCAGGATGCGCCGCACCACCTTATCGTTGCTAGCTGCTGGTGGCACGCAGTGAGTAGCCTTTGCGCAGCAACGCTGTCGAGGCGGGAGTGGCAACAGTTTGTGGAAGAGTGTTCCGCCATTCCTCTGCCACTGCAGATCGCGCTGACTGGATTTCGGGGCTATCTGATAGCGCTTTCCATTGGCGAGCAGGAGCACTTCTAACTGCGCTCAAAGTGCTCTCGCGCGCTGCGGCGCCTTCCGATAGTCGGGCAGGAGCGGGGGCGTTGTGTTTCATTGGTCGAGGAGGAGCACTTTTTCGGCGCCGAGGGCAGCCGAGAGCAGTTCTTGGTGCTCCGCCGCCAGCGGCGGAGTAATGAGAGCGCGGAGGAACACATCACGCACGCCCTCTATTTGCTCTGCTCTCGGAGAAGCGTGGTTGTTCCATGGGGGAGACGAGAGCACACATCCCCGCTGCCCCCGTGTGCGACTCTGGCTGCTCGTTCCCCTTGCTCCTGCTCGCCCATTGGAAAGCGCTATGACTTGCGTTCCTTTGTTTCGGCTCATATTGCGGCCAAGAGTACTCGGCCTCCAGTGCAGCCAAATGTATTGTGCCATCTGCGACTTTAGGCCGGCCTCAGATTCCGGCAGGAGACTTCCATTATGTCGGAAGTCAAGATAGCCCGATAGGTCGAGCCGCCTTTAAAATACAAGGCTAAGCATTCTACCTCCATCCCAAGCTCACCTGATACCCTATGTCCACGGAAAGTGGCTGGAAATGGGCTGGAATTCACCCGTCATGACTTCGAACACATCCTATATATCGGCGTTATCCCTCCCTTTTTCGCTATCACGTCAACGTTAGATCAGGAACACAAGCAGGGTAAGGGCGATTTTAAATGTCCTTCATCATTATACTACTGAAATGCCGTTCCTCACCTGCAGTACTCTGTTGCTCTAGTCACCAGAAGCAAAATATACCGCAAAGCCCTCCTACTCATGGCCAATTGCGAGGTTCCTTTCTAAAGCGGTGGCAAACTTCCGGCAGCAAATCTTATACTGTTCAGCATATTGGACCTACCATGTGCGTCTTGCATATTCAAGAATACGGCGACAAGGATTCGAATGCTCATGGAGAGTGTCGAGAATGGGATCCCTGCCAACAGAGTTGACAAAACTCACATCAGTCAATCAACCAGAATGACAAGGTGATACGAATTTGTCTTCAAGTCAAAAAAAAAAGATATTTTTGGTGTTTTCTCAAGGGAGCATCCGAATATATAAACATGCTTACAATATATGTCTCCCTTACGCTCCATCATTTAGCGTTGGGTTTTGTTTTGTTTGTCTCCTGTTTATTTCTTTCATCGTTCCATTCGTTCCTTAAATCTTTGTCATTTGCCCTTCACATAATCTCTGCCATGTAGTAGTCGGCTGACTGCAATAGGCTAGAGTTTGCCGGCTTTTCCCTCATGACAGACATACACTATGAGGAATCCTAACCCCTGAACAACTGTAAAGCCAGGAATCACAGGCCTTGGCTGAAATACACAGCACAGTGAAACTATGAGCTAGATTTTGCTGCGTGCTCTCTCATTCCTAGCCTTCAGTATTCCGTTCCCGCTTCTCTTCTTGCTCTTCTTCCTCTTGCATTGGCTTCTTTGCTACTTTCTCTAAACTGCCTTCTTTTTTTCAGGCGTTTTACAAAAGCGTGTCTCATATTCATAATGTCGTCTTGGGACATAAAGTGTCAGCAACCAGCACCTCGCTGTAAATATCTGGTGCGAAAAGGTTGACCCGAAAAGGAGAAACGCACTTGCTTACATTTTATAGGAATTATCTCATGTAGGCTAATTACTTCTTTTAAGTATTTTATGTGATCTGATGAAGCGTGGCATTACTCCCGCGGAGTTCTTCTGTTCCTAAGAAGTAGACAGATTGATATTCTTCTTATTCCGGCGAATAAATTTGGGGAATTGGTGGCTTAAACCACTATAAATATATCCAGCATTTATTGAAATTTATTACTTGATAAAGCGCGAGGTAACTCGCTGCGTTATTCAACATGGTAGTCGTCGTAATAAATTAGGCTCTACGAAATCATTAATGAACAAGTGAAATACAAATAAGTTAGTGCAACATCCATTTGGAATTTCGTCATCCTTCAGTTCTTCCGCCCTGTTACGCTTCCTAAGCAGGCAATTTCTTCACTCTTTTCTCAAATTTGTACCGCGTCTGGCATTCGCTTGCCCAGACGTTAATCATATCGTCCCCACATTTAGTCTTTTTAGTTTCGTAACATTCCCAGTCTTCTTGTTTATGGGTTTGATCTTCATTCAACGTCACCCACAGCATGCATTTATGCTTTCCTGAAAAAAAAAGTGCATTGCAAGGCAGAGTTACCATTACCACAAAAATAAAGGTTGACATTAGCACATTAAAAAGAAGGACAGTGGATCAATAGGAAGTGGGGATCCAACAGGACAGGGATTTCTCCCATGCACAAACATTTACATCGCAACCTTTCGGCGCAATCAGAGATGTAGAAATCTTTTGTTTGCAACCCATGCGGAATCGTTTTACGTCTTGATGTTGTGCCATGTAGAAGACATTATGCTAGTTTGACTACATGCTTGCCTGCTGCTTGTTATCTGATATCAGTTTTCTATGTGATCGCCTACACAGAGGACGCTTTCAAGAGCGGGAGTCCGTTGGAGAATCTGGCGCTATAACATGAAACCAATTTGTCCGAATTGTGCCTAGTCAAGTGCAATTGTCGTACCTAAGATTCTCTCGGGCAACTCAGGTATCACAAATTGTCCGTAACGGGCACGGCGTATTTCACTCTGTGAAACGTCGCTGCTACACGTTGTGAACGCACGTACATAACTGAAAGACACATATTGATGTGATTACGTGTATTAGTATTACGTAAAGATGATTTGTTTTTAATAGCGCCGATAGCGTACTCAACGCTTGTAGGCCTCTCTTCTAAATGCTGTCTAAAGTTGACTAAGCAATGCGTGAGATATTGACAAACGCTTCTGTTGTGATGCATAAATGTTGATAATATACATTTTATAAATACACTATGCTTTGTTTTTAAACCGGTGTGCTCGTGTTAAAGCCTAAATATAGCGTGACCATTATTTTATGCGATAAAAACGACATTGACGAAATGCACTTGTAAAACTAAATGTTTCTGGAAACCATCGAGATGCTCGCACGAGATACGCGCCTGATAAAATTTCCATATTAATTCTACATTTTCTTTGCAATGTACCACTTGTTTTCATAACTTACATCGTCGTTTGCTCTGCCCCTGAACTTCTACACTTAATACATTAGTGCTATATTTAGAGCTACAGGAAAATCAACATGTAACTCACAAACATTACTTTCATGGGTAAATATTTTAGAATGTTCGGGCGGCAATTTTGTTCGTGAAATAAATGTTATGAATCGGACTTTTTATGAACAAGAACATGCAGCGTGTTGCGAAAGTTCAGCATTGCTTTTAAGCTGTGACAAGGACGCATAGCTTTGTACATATATTGGCAACATTGGAAGCGTACAATCGACATGTTATTAATACTGAGAGCTCGTTACACAGCTAGACGTGTTTTCAATTTCCATGACGACGAGTTTTATGTAATGAGACAGCACATGCAGGACATTTATAATATCATCATACCGTTTCCCAAAGGCCCAAATCCAAGAAGTAAGCAATTTTGTTTGACATCGAGAGTATAATACTGAATGTGCAGTCGACTGTACAAATTATTGGATTCTTCTGCAGGATTGCCTTGTGAACTTGAATCTTCGGGACGCTTATCTGGAAAGTGGCAAAAAAGTGTCCCATATGCCCAAGTAAGGCTAACTAAAAAGCAGTATCGGTTCTGTACCGGCACTACACAATGTAAATGCAAAGTTACTTACTACAAATTCTCTTTGATTGTAAGAACCACCTACCTTAATGTGGTTCTTACTCGAATGACACCTTTCCGATCTAAAGGTTCCCAAATGCAATCACTGATAAAGTCAAGTTGCTGCATGGCTATAATGAGCTAAACGAGTGAATACGAGATTTTGATTTTATGTATGGGAATTCTGGAGGAACTTCTACGTTCTAGCCACTATATTACAATATACGCAAGAATGTCCTCTTTCAAACGATGCACATTCAATGGTCCCTTGCACGTGTTCCATTACCCGATGGATACACCATCCCGATGCGAGACTTTCACGCTTGCTATGAAAGACGCTATAATCGTAAAAACCCGTATATAAAACAACCAAATACCAATTCAAATACGAATAATTATTCTCACCTCCGTCCTCACCGCTCTCCGTTTAATGATCAGTTTCATTCTTTAATGCTTACGTTGACTCACTCTTTTTTTTCTAGACCACTCAGGGTAACCTATATAACCTGGCTTGAGCTAACGGCACAAGGCTTTTTAACCAGATTTAGGCGCACTAAAAACAACGGGGAATTCTTCGTGTTAAATATGGACCCAGTGAAGCTTCAAATCACATTGTCCACGTGTCTCTTCGAATATTCACATTAAATTACATCGGCACGTTCCAAATCACACGTCCTGACGAGCTGATATCCTCACATAGTCTTATAAAATTCTGCTTTTTGTACATGCTTATGCCGAGACGTTGGACGTGTGGTTTATTGACTGGCGGTGGATATGACTTTCGCCTGCAGATCATTGGTACATCTCTAAGAGGAAATCTTTTGCGTTCTTACTTATTCGTGAATCCGCTGTATTTGAAACAAGACATTGTAGTGAGAATGACTGAAGTAGCTCAACGCGCTACCTTGCTGTCCGGTAGCTCAAGCCCTCCTTGTTATTAAAAGATAAAAAATGAACACCTTCTTCCCAAAGGGAACCCTGATGGGATGCGAAGCAGTAGCGTTGCGCACGGGTGGCGTCACGGGTTGAACGGCGCTAACGCGGGTGCTTCGCATCCCATCAGGGTTCCCTTTGGGAAGATGGTGTTAATTTTTTGCGCGTGAACCGACGAGTCGGCGGTGTAGCGAGCGGCGGTCGCGGTAGCGGAGCGAGCGGCGGTAGCGGCAGGTGTTGCGGGCGAACGGACGAGGCGGCAGCTGCGGGCGCTGCGGCGAGCGCGCGGCAGGCCCGGGAGAGAGTGACGTCAGCGCGCACTGCGAGGGGAGCGTGACGTCAACGCGCAGCTGCTGCGTGACCTACTTGGCACCGCTCCAACACCTGCGGCGAGGGGAGCGCGTTGCGGCGCGTTCGTACGGAGGCACGAAGGGACAGCGTTACACAGGCTAGTCAAAGAGCTGCTTCGCATCTAATATCAGCCCTCCACGTGAGATAAACAAAGTTAGTTCAATGTCTGGCGGTCTGAGTAAACAGCGGAGCTGGCACGCAAGAACGCTATCACGTGAATGCAGATTTAGTTCATTCGTTCTTCTTCATCTCTTTCATCGCTACTGACGTCGCCACTACACATATTCTTGTGTTTCAATAGTCGTTGTTCCTTTGAGAATCTCTGAAAGCGAACGCTTACCTTCAAACTCAGGTTTGACGTCAAGAAACACGGCATCCCCAAGGGTTGCACTAAAAGAGGTCTGTACCTGTGGCAGAAAACGAAAACTACATTTCTATAACACCCAAGGAGCCTTTATCCATGAGTGTGTCCGCACAAGCATGGAATGGCAAATGATCGCTCATATATGAATAATTGTTTGTTGTGGAATTATATGCCGACATGTCAAATACGACTTCTGTCATATCTAGGCCGCTGGGCCGATGGAAAATAGTCTTACGAAAGTGAAGGTTTCTAAAACCATCCCGCCTGTTTTCGTACACTCTAGAGACGTCTGCGACGTGCGTTATGTTTAAGCAAAGTACTACGCGTGCAGTATAATCCCAATGTATCCGCCAGTCATTCGACTTAAATGCACGCAGCCAACATTATACATATCGATAAAAAGATTATATTAGACTAGATAGCCTGTGAGGAGGGTTACGTGCGCGGCCCATACATTTTTTTCTGATACATAATATTCTGCTTTGCTTCGCGCATCTGTTGTAGAATTCGCTGTGGCACATCCCCCAATCTTTGGTGTTCTTTTTTTTTCTGTGGTTCGACGTCTAAGCGTACTGTCATGACTGCGTAATTTCCTTTAATTCAACCGATGTCAGCAAGCACAACTCGACCACAACAACAAAAGCTAGGAAATATGGTTTACAGGCGTCTTTCGCGTGATCCGTGAAAAATGCGTTGCAGAATCATTTGTATAGACTTGACGAACAAGCATTTACACAATAAAGGCTAACGAGGCATTTCTGGCTAAAGTATCTTGGTTGTTCGCATTAAACGACGATTACATCGATTTGCAGAAGAGTTAAAATTGTTATATAGTTTGATTGGACACCAGCGAATTAGTGTTACGATAAAAATCGAAAAATATCAGCACGCTTAATTCAGCGTTAATAACTCAATATTCTGATTTCGCGCTAGCAAAAAAAAATGCCTGTAGACAAGGTGCACAAAACGTATGAGATAGTTGTGTAATACTTAGTGACAGAAAACGTATGAGATAGTTGTGTAATACTTAGTGACAGAAATTATTATACCCTAAGGGTATTCTGACAGTACGGCTCAAATAGGTCGTCAGCGAAATGAAGTCGGAACATCAGGAGAGAGTTTATGGTACGGGTGGATTGATAAAACGTCTTTTACAAAGTGACAAGAAGCTAATCTGAATTACTGAATAACTATAAACTACGTACTTATATCCCTACCCATAGTGAACAAGCACGTCAATGCAAAGATTTTTTTTGGTGTTAAGGTGGTGGACGTAACACAAAAGCACGTCCAAATTATTTCTATGTGCGCGAAAGATATAATATGCGCAATATTTTTTCTGTCTCAAAATCTGAGTGATGCATACTGAAGTTCACTTTTCTTGCGCAATAGGGTATTAAACAGTTTGCATATTCAAAAGGAAATATTTGTGTGGGGCGATATAGGCACTGAAAACTTGCAAATCACGTCAACCGTATGATTGTGATCTGAGCGTAGTAGCTTGGCCGCCTCCCGAAACTAACACTTTTTTTTTTTACAAAGCTGGAGCCCTAATTTTAAGGAAAACTCAGGGCCCCATCCTCCTTGACCGCACTATGTACATTTTCCAAGGGCCTTCAGTTCGAAAACCCTATTACGCTACATATATTGCTATAAAGTGTTGCAGTACTTCAAGTAGTGTAAGTGCGAGAATTTGAGCTTCTCGACTTAAGGACTGATGCCCAGGATCGCATTTAATGAGGCGCATTTATTAGCAATATAGTGATTAAAGGTTGTACACTATATTATAAAAACAGAAGCATATATATTTTTCAGGCATATGTGTCTGATAGGAACCATACATATATGGTATATCTTAAGAAATATATATAGTATTGTAGCAATAATTAGATTGTTACGAGTACACGTGTCTACGAAGACCTTGAGATGTTATAATTAGCTGATGGCTCATCAACGAAAGAAATACCTAGCTATAAACTTCATAACGAGGGGACTGAAACCCACGCATATTACGGGGTTCAGGGCGCCTCGGTTAGATTGTGTAACGCCACTGTTTAGCGCGATAACACTGATTACCACGACTTATTGTTAACGTGTGCAGTACCTTAGTTAAGAACAGAACATAAATAGGAAGCTATCTTAAGGAATGTTACAAAGGACAAGAACCTTCTTGCTTTTAGTTAACTATGCTTTAGTTCGGGAGAGCCACATTTCCAAGATGCGAACAGCAAAATAAAAACAAAGGTCACTTACTGGTAATCCTAGCAAACTGAAATTGCGCCCTCTGCAAAAAAGAAACGAATGTTTGTCGTCTTAGTCTTCGCTGGGAATGTATAAGGACCATTAAAAAAACAACGCCACATGTAATTTTTCAATTAAGCCAACCGTGCAGTTCCGTGGGACATTATACAGGACAAATATCCACAAATACACCCTGACTAATAGGTAAAGCAGTGAGTAGATGCGGAGTCTTCGGTTTGGTTGCACGAGGACTATGGTTGGAATCGCAGTCCAGCAGGATGAAGCGCATTTCCAAAACAAAATACGCTTGCCGTTGATACTGCAGAAAACCGGCTGTAGGGGCGTTTCAGTCCTCGCCGCCACAGCCCGTTACGCGCTCCATCAGCAAGTCAGAATTTTTGACCATCGGTGCACCAATAAAGAACGTCGTGTGAATGCAAGAAATGTCCATCGATTATCGGTGCCTAGTAGTTCCACAACTACTGACCACTTGATGGTCACATTCGTGATCCTGCAGATGTTGGTAATGAACGATGGGCCCACAGAGGCCGCGATTGGGATCTGAACTTTGCGGCGCCAAACGCCACGTGTAATTCGGCAAGGCGAGCCTTGATGATATGCTAACCAGCTCGATGTAAAAAAGTTTGGGAGGTTAGAAGTACAGGCGAAGTGATTACAGTGCTAAAACACGCGTTGCTCTTAGGTTATCAGTGTTTAGTGATGAAATGGAAACTAAGGTTGGGAAAGAAGGTTCAACTTAAAAGTGGTAACTACGCGCCCACCATCCAGCCAGAATGATGAACCATTTTAAGGCGCTGAAGAGAAGGAAATGACAATGGCAGATGCTGTAGAGAAAGACGTTGAGAAATATGGCTCATATTCAATGATAGCAGAGTGCTGTAAGTAGCAGTCACGGAAGCGAGCACTTAACAGATCATCGAAACGTTCTACATAAAACGGGAAAGTGGGCGTGCATAGAAAGACCCCCGACTTAAAGGTAAATGGAAACAATGGCTTTCACACTACGCACCTACCCAGGTATTATGTATAATGCGTAAGTACTGTGCAAAGAGAGCTCTGGCTATGATGTGAACATAATATGTATAATTGTGATACACGTGGGGAGATAACGGAACAAATCGGTACAACAGCCAACAGGAACGTCAGATACCATGTGTCCTTGTGTTCCTCTCTTTGTCTTTGGTGTTCTTCAAGTGTATCTCATGACCCAAACGCTTAAGTTGGGCCATGCGGGATAGAAGAGTACAGAACTCGTATACAGAACGGCTAGAGAGAAAGTTAGTAAGCAGGCGCAAAGCAGCCGACAGGAGAAACTGTATTGTGAAGGGAATTGGATATGGACTAACGAAACGAAATAGCCAAAAAGCACCGAAGACCCGAGATAGCTAAAAACCAGATGTATGTGATAACTGAGGAGGATGGCAATGTGAATGTTATGACGAAGCAGGTGGTTCAAGAAATGTCTGTGCAGAGTTCATGTTTATGAAGAGCATAATGGTAGGTTTATTAGCCGAGAGAGAGGCTTGCATACAGGTAGTAACTGCCCAAGGACTGAAGAACGCTCTGAAAATCCAGATAGGAGAGGAAAATGCTAAGAGTCGAGTAACCACACATTTGTAAGGAAAGCTGCCAGTTGAACGTGCAACTTTCCATAGGCGATGTCTCGTGACCTGTATCATAGTACCTGGAACTTGGAAGGATGGGAAATGTTTCAATGCGTAAGAATGGTGACATCAACATGACAAAAAAAATTATTGCCCTGTCAACGTTTGCCCAGAAGCAGTCCAGAATATAGCACTCGATATTCTCTATGAAAGAACTTGAGCCACTTCACAGTTGAATAACTGCAACAGCCACTACTGTTGTGTCAAAGGCATTCAACAATAGGCCATATTAACAGTATAAATGAAATATTCCAAACATAAGCAATCTCTAGATATATCGGCGGCATAGATTCTAAAATATGAATTGACTCAGGGGAAGTCCCGTAAGCGTAGCGGGCGGCAAGTAGCCACGGTATACGCGCTAAGCCGCAAGCGAGCTAATTGGGAGTAAATGCTGCAGTTCATCTCCGAGACGTGCTGTTATTCCGCAAGCGATCAATTGCAGGCAAGTGGTGCCGTATGCAAACAAAGAGAAAGAGGAAAAGAGAGGGCAATTGTTGCACCGCGAAGAGCGAACGGTTACACCCACGGGAACATCCCGGGAGCGCAGGCAGCCGCTAAAGTACGGCCAACCTGCGCGCAAGCAAACAGTCCGCTGAAAAAAATCTGCTCTCAGCAGTTCATTTTAGGGCAAACTGAAGTAACCACAACGGCGTAAAAGAAGTGATGCCTATTATTTCTCACAACAACAAGAACATTAATAAATTATCCAGTGTTCCTATCTAGAGCAGCTATTTCAATGGACACCACGTACTCCACCCCCAAACAAAAGGAGCACGC
Organism: Hyalomma asiaticum; assembly: GCA_013339685.2. Taxonomy (NCBI): domain Eukaryota; kingdom Metazoa; phylum Arthropoda; class Arachnida; order Ixodida; family Ixodidae; genus Hyalomma; species Hyalomma asiaticum. The sequence goes on along the minus strand of CM023490.1, from coordinate 31,549,525 downwards.
CTGGGTAGACATTGCTCTAAAGCCCCAACCAATTATTTCTGAAGAAGGGGACAAGGTGGTCTCCGAACGTCAGAATAAATCCTATGTTTGTCACTGTGTCTTTCTGATAGTATATTTATCCCGATAGCCAGGAAGAACATTTTTCAGATATATATGTATATATATATATATATATATATATATATATATATATATATATATATATATATATATATATAAGAATGTATACGCAATACTTTGATGCCCAACGATTCGGTCGTGGCACGGACTTCGTCAGGGAGTGTAGTCGTCCCTTTTATGACGAAGGCCATGCCACGACCGAAAAGCTCGGTATAAAAGTATTGCGTTTACGCGCGTGTACCCGCTCCTTTTCTCATACGTGGCGGACTCACTGAAGTTTCTAACTATAGGCAGGAAAATTCTGGTGTTTGGAGACGAGCTTCGCCACGAACGTATATATATATATAATTCGGGGAAGTAGTTCTATGGGTTCGGTTCAAAAGTAGATCAGAAACGAATTGATATATATATATATATATATATATATATATATATATATATATATATATTGTGGTGTCCGTCGTGCCCTCTGAGCCAAGGACTGCGATGCCCCGCCAGTTCAACCCGCAATCTTTCATAAACGTTTCATCGGCAACGCACGAAAGCATTGAGCTGAGAGCTGGCTAACCTAGCGATGAGCGTGGCTCCGACATTACACACATACATGAAGAATGTGCTTGACATGCACAGACCCTATTGTCATGCAAACTGACATAGGTATATCTGAAGTTTAGCACATGGGTAAGGACAGCAATAGATGTATACTCACTGAGGGTGCTTAGACCAATGCATGGCACTCAAAGGGCTGCAAAAGGACAATTGATTTATTGGTTAAGAACCGTCAAAGCGTTAACAGCGGCTCAAAATCGAGACAGAAAGTCCATACGTAGAAGAAAGGAGCGATAACTGAAGTTCCTGCTCACGTCGCAACCAGTCCTCCGACACTTAAATTTTTCCAAGCGACAGAGGTCCACACATATGCGACTGGTGTAGGTCCTGGTGCTGTTCTGCTTAAACGCTTTGAGGGAAAAGAACACTTAATCGCCTACGCAAGTCGTTAATTAAGCAAACAAAGCGTAACTACTCGGTGAGTGGGGAAGAATGCCTCGCTGTTCTGTCTGCCGTGCAGTGGTTTCGGTCGGGCCTGTACGGGCGTCACTTTTAGATTGTCACCGACCACCATTCTCTATTATGGCTCGTGAGTCTTCGCGATCCATCTGGACGACTTGCAAGACGGGCCCTCCGTCTACAAGAGTGCACCTTCGGTGTGTCATACAAGAGCAGGCGACGACATGCTGACGCCGACTGCCTTTCCGGGATGCCCTTCGTGTAGGAGAATGTGGCTCCTACAGTTTCGACCATACCATCGCGTCTCTACCTCGTGACTTCCCGAATGCCGCCACCCTTGCAAAAGACAAGGCGAGGATCCGAACTTAGCTCCGCTTTTCCCTACCGCAGAACCAACGTAATACTATTGTGTTCGGCATGACCTTCTGTTCTGTGCACCTATCCCGGGGAAACTCTTCTAAGAACAGTCTCTCCGGAATAGGTGCGCGGTTTCATCTGGTGGTGCCAGAAACCCTGCGCTCCTCGGATTTACGAGTCGCGCACGGTGCTCCTACTGCGGGTCATTTAGGATCTACGCGCACACTTTATCGTGCCAGAGAGCTTTTACCGTCGTCAAATGCGCAACGCATCGGAAACAGGTAGCCACTTGCACCGAATATCAAAGCCACACGCGACCTGCCACAGCTGGAGCCGGTTTTTTGCATCCTGTGGTGCCCCAGCTTGCCCTTTGAGAAAGTGGGCGTGGACCACAAAGGCCCCAAAGAACCCAACTGCGCATGCTGTCTTTAGCCACTCGAGGAGCACTGGTCGCTGCTTCATGAGTGGCAATGTCCGAATCAACTCAGGAAAGATTCTGAGACTCTTCAGTCAGGCAGACAGAGCCAAAATTAGTCTTGTATGGACGCCCTCGCCCGGGAAACCCCGAAAACGAGTAAGCAGACAAAGCGGGCCCGAGGACTAACAAACCCGGTAGCGCATTCATTGGCACCAAACCTCCCCGACGAACAGATTGTGAAGTCGTACAATGATATCACCAACCTATATAAAGGGGACAGGAGAGTCTAATCTGCACTACCTAGCAGCCTCGCGAAAGACCAGGCCACAGTATTCTGCATTCAAACTAACGCTCCTGCCACTCCGCCTAGCTTAGCGATATTCACACACGGATACGTTTAGCTGAAATGCAAAAATTATGATAAAGATATCACACCTGACCAAGTCATATCCTGTGAGACTCTGAGGGGCTTCCCCCAACCTGAGAATTTCTTTCAGCTCTTTCAGAAACAAGATGGGATATCGTAATGAGGTCCCTTGAGGCGCGATTACAAACAGACTATTCTTGCCAGGGTGGGAGAAGTCGCCACGGACAAATAGCTATCTACAACACAGCCTTCAATCTTCTTGAAATAAATGTTTTACCTCCGATTACGTGGTATTTTTTCATGATATACTATGACACATACGCGCAAGCATTTGATAGTTAACGTCAGAACGTCTACTAAAACACCTGAAACTGGTCATACTGTCGCGTGGTTGTGGCTCTGAAACACGCAGTAGAACTCAAGGCGTTGTTAGTCCAACAGTTATTGGGCGAACATGTGCCCAGCGATGTAAAGCTTGCTTGTCGCAGGAAATTCACAAGGACATTCCCGTAAACCAAAACAACCGCACGTGTCAATACCACTAATAATGCTTGCGTAGCCTCTGAGACCGAGGTATGTCTCACAGATTCATCGTTGCTACAAGCTTTACACTTCTCTGAGAGATGTGCATAAACCGGTGGCACGCGTATGGATAATCCATGAAAGCGATAAAGCTGGTTTCAATGGTCGGCTTGGCCACGTGAACGTCGCAACGCCTCGTGGCATCAAGTGCTTCGTCCCACTGACGGCGCTTACGTGGCCGACACCACGGCGCACTCCGACGTAATTCTCATCTTAGGTCATTCTTCATCTGAGCAAACCTTCTTCTAGGCAGGCTTGGCATTCGTGATAGCAGACTACAAGCCGAGAAACCTACTGGTGAAATAAAACGACTGCTTCAAAACTACTGGAAGTTAAACCATATACAAAGGCAGCTCCGCGCTGAAAGCTCAATGCCACATACACTCCAAGAAAGAATAGAATCACTGGATTCTTTTTAGATTTCAATTTCCAATGTCATGGAAAAAAGCGAAAAGATAAACTCTTACGCTTTATTAAGTGTTCCGCGGACCTGCAATAATAATACAAATGATCTTACCTTTCGGGCACGTATCTATGGCAGAATACTTTGCGCCAAGATCCCGTAGTGGTTTTGTTATAAAGATCGGACTCTAGGCATTCGCACGGTTTGACGGACCATTGCATAGCTGAAGTCTCCAGCAGAAGAAAACTGTCACTTTGTTGAATGAACTGCGTGAAAGGAAGGAAGGTTGATGGGCCACCAAGAATTCAGTTATTATAAACACCTGTGCATGATGAGGTTGATTTCATTTGTAGTATCAAAATTACTAAGCCTGAATCTGACGTCCACCAGTGGCACGCCGGTTCTCTGTCTCTCACCGGGGAAGCATTCAAACGCCTGAAATTCTTCATTCTTGAGCATGATACTTATTCCCGAAGGAAAACCTTTGCTTCATAAAGTCTATCTGTTTCATGCCTACACACGCACATAATTTCGCTAAGCTTTACAAGGTTTGTGTTTTAAAGCTAAGCGGATGTTCCCAAACCCAGAACCCCCGACTGTTACCTACTTCGTTTCCTTGCAACACGTGCCGTATACATGAACCGCACGGGTGACCACGTGAACGTCCTGTGCGCGTGTTCAAGGCGAATGTGGCATGTGTTCGTTATCGAAGCCTCGTCGTGAGAACAAGACAATAGTCAGTAAAAGCACTGATTAGGCCGCCATGTAAAGCCAACGTGCCGCGTTGCATTAGCTACAAAAATTTCGACTCAGTTCCTCTCTTTATTTCTTGCGTCTGCTCCTACTAATGGTGGCTTCGCTAAAGAATTGAAATTCATAAGTACTGCTAAGGTGACAAAACGATATCTCTGTCCACCCACTGTCACGTGAGAAGATTCACCATAAAGAGATCAGCCTAGAATACATAACAAATAGTCCACGCATTGCTTAGATGGCGATTAATGGCAATTCTCCATGACATTTCCTGATTTTCGCTAAAATTTGCCCGCCCCCAATTTTCATTACGAGGCTTATTGAGTGCTTTATCTTGAGGAAAGAATTACTGATAGTTTTATCGTACGCGATTCTCTAATGTTTTCCACAACGTAATAGGAAAGAAGTGTGTGGTATTTACCTCTATAGTCTTTGTCAATGCCTCAGATGTCTTCATTTTTGGATCAACTACTATATCAGCAGTATCCTGCGGCTCGCTGGCAGTCACATCTGTGGGAACTAAGAAGGTAAAGTTATGTTTAATATGTTATGCAATGAAAGCCGTTTTATGCGCCTATAAGGAATAAATTATCCGCGGCTGTAAGAGGAATCCCCAAATAATGCCGACTTTTTACAGGAACTTGAACTGTACTTGACAAGAATGTAATGTAGAAGGATAGCCCTTCGTGTACGTCGTAGCGTGATCAATATAGATTTTATATACATTATTTTATTGCACAAAAAACTGTGTAACTGAAATTCCTCGTTGCGCCTCCATCTCGCTAAAGTGGCGTAAAAAACGAAGGCCAAGAGCTTCGGTAGACGAGCCAAGAACCTTGCGGTTCAAACCTGCAATCAGTTTAGCCGCATAGAATAAATACGAACCATTACTACGGCTCATGAGGTCCTTTCTTTTTTTTTTTTCGGCTGATTCGTTCTCATGATCGCGTTTTACCGCAACTGTTCAGTGCTTTAGGCGCCTACTCCTAACGCCCGCACTCATTCATCGCATCTTTCGTGATTAACCTCATCACCCTGAGCCAATACCCCTTCTACTAAGCTATGTACGCGGCAATAGCTTCCGCCACGATCACTTAGTGCTACTTCAGCTTAATACCCGTTTCTCGAATAGTTCCATTGTTTTTCAGTGCTGTTCTTTCTTTAATCCATGAGTCACTGCTCTAATTGATGCGTCACTATATTATAATATCATCACAAAATGGTGTCGGGGCATTTGGGTATTCACCGTAGGAACTGTGGCTGCGCAGCTTTACACGACAAAACCAACATGGTGTACGAATCATCTGGGAGACTGAAAATAGAGGACATAGAAGCTCTCAAGAAAAGGAAGCAGGGTGACAAATCTGCAGGCATGCCGTCTGTGGGGCTTTCAAACAAAGATATTGACTTTCTGTCGGGAACCGTTTCGCCCACTTAGCAGAAAGCATGGCCTGGTGAAGCTGTTCTTTCTGTCGTATCTTCTCTTTATTCTTTTATCTATTGAGTGCTTCCAAAAATAGGCCTTCACTATTTTGTGCGCCCCGTGGTATCGTTGTTTCTGCCTCACGTTCTTCTTTTAGTAGGCGCTGTTTTAATGTGGTTATGAAACATCTAGCCCAACAATGCATCTTCACCAGTTACTTCTTAATTCCATGGTAGGTGTTCGGAAAACTGATCCGTGAAGCTTCTCGCAGGGAAACCGCATCACCATGAAATGTTTTAGGCTGTTCGGAGCGACTTCCAAGGATGTTATTGGTGTCTATTGAAGACGTGCTGTTTTGTGTATGAGGGACACGGTAGCTGGTATTGCTGTTATTGCGTGCTTGTATGCTTGTATGCTTTTATCCGGGAAGTAAAAACGCATTATTTGGTATCATCTTTGACTGGCGCCACTGGGCAAGAACTGAACATCACTCTAGTATACGGGATGCGTCGTAATTGGCGGTATGTTTCATCATACAGTTCGTCGTTTTTCTTTCTTGCGCTCATAAACTATTATGTCGGGACTTCACCTCGTCAGCGTAAGCATTTGTTGCCGCCAAAGTGTATCCAATGTCAACGAGATTGATCACTGACGCTGGGACGCCAATGAGACACGATTACATTTTTGTCGCAGCTGCCCATTCTGCACGGCCTCCTGGTGAGGAACAACGGATTAAGACTCTCATCTCCGCACACTGATACTGGCTTACACTTTTGTAACTCTCCTTACTGGTGTTTCTGTTCTTCAACTCCACCTGGCGTGGTTCAAACGGTGCTCCGCAGTAAATATCGGTTTTATATAGCGCGCCTATACAATTCTCGTGCTTCAAGGATCTGCGGTGGCCTGTTAGGTGGGCGCGTAACCAGTCTATTTGTTTGCAGTCAGAGCATTCTAAGGCCACCGTTAACGGGACAAACTGACTCATTTACCTTCCCTGCCTTCCGCTCTGCGCAGCTTAAAATATCCGCAGAGGATAGGGCCCCGTTTGACACCAACACCTTCACACCCAGACAGGACTCGGCTGCGCCTGATCATATTGACATCAATAATGAGACTATTGCTGGACATCATCGTCCCAAAATCTCTCTGCCTGAAAGCAAAATCATCGAGTAGAACGTCGCGGATATGCAGAAAAATAATAAAAGTACTTCCCTCTTCCAGTACTTGTTCATCACCCCTTGTTTTGCAGTAGACAAATGACACATCAATATGATTTTGCGTCGATTACCTTCGGCAAGGCAAGGTCAACCACAAGAATATATATCCGATGTCCTCTATAGTTGATGCCATTGATTATTTGCAAGACATGCGGTTCTGCTCCACCACTGGCCTTCTTTCCGAGCATTGGGAAATTTCAATGCACGAAGCTGGCAGCGCGAAGACTGCCTTTACTACTACTCGCGTGCTTCCAGTGCTTCCGGGTTTACACAATTTCTTTCGGCTCTGATAGACACTTCTTCGAGGCCTCAAGTGGAAACTTGTCTGTTCTTTCTCGACGATATGGTAGTGTTTTCCCTAACTTTCACTTGCCGCGTACTATAAGTAGATGAAGTGCTCACATGCTTTTTCAGTGCCGGACATCCCTCGAAGGTCGTGGTCTCTGAGATTCCACTGCGGCACTGAGTAATACGACAACCACTACAGTAACCTTACGACGGACCTTTCAGCGGTGCCCAACATTTCTTCGTTGAAGGCACGTGAAGGCAGCATTTCAACTGACCGTGTGAACCCTGCCCTCCTTGATGCTGACATCAGACCACTCCAGAGAATGAAACGTCTTTACTTCTCTGACACAGAACGTGGAGTGCCTCCTCCGGATCTCTCGTTAAATTGGCCTGGTGGGCGGTGTGTAGGGCAGGTCAATGGCATTCAGTCAGCGACAACGTGGTGGTGATCACGACATGGCTCCCGCGATCCGGGCTGCTTACGAGTAAGGAATCATCGGGCTAGCGTGTTTGGTGATCGTCTCCGTTTCATCGACGATAAATAATGTGGGAAACCACGAAACAAACGTCTTCCCAGAAAATGAACAAGAAGTGCTCCTTCGCCAGTACAACGACCACAATTCTGGGTCGCAGCTATAGCAAAGACGCATCCAGCACTTTTCAGACAAAACTTTCGAAGTAATTAACTTTCCATGTGCACATCCTGGAAAGGAACTTGGAGTCGTCTCTTGCTTTGGAGGATATATCCGAAGCTTTCCTCGCACCTCGAAAAACTCCTGCCTAGTGCTACTTCCTTCGAGTGCAAGGGTCATCTTTAAGGTTCCATCTAGGAAAGCAAGCGAGCGCTGGTACCATTTCTTTTTCACTATAACAAAGTATCCGCTTTACCGTGCACTGGCACCAGTGGTAAAGGACTTCGTGCAATATTTCCCTTACATTTATATTGAAATATTACGTGGTGCTATATTGGTCTTCATGCTGCGAGCCGGAGGTGGGAAAGAATGGAAACTAGGCATTAAATAGCCGCATCGAATACTCCGCCGGCATACCAAGTCTACCACTTTTCATACTCTTCGCCTTCCCAGAGATTTGACCGGACACTGTTCCTGACGCATTTCTCCATTCACGTCTCTGAGTGCTCAGGGGCCGGTAGTGAGAACAGCATTTCATTCAATACTGTCAAGCATAGCCGCATCAAAGACATTTATATATCGGCAGCATCTCGTTCCTTCGCGATATTGTTCTTCGTGTTTTGAACGAACGCAGCTAGACGGTTGTCAGCGGGAACGTAATCCTGCTAATCCAGCAAGAGTGATGAGGGCTTACTTGCACAAAACCGTAACCTCATTATGTGGCACTCAATGGTAGCGGGCTCTAAATATCTTCAAAACCTGGGCTTATCGCAAATGAGTTCTGCGGAAACCCGCAAGGTGTATGAAAGGGAAAATTAGCATCTACCAGAATTTGTAGCACAAGGCCACAAGGAAATCCATACGGATTTCTCAGAAATGAAAGCTTCCTAGTTGGTAAAAAATTCGTCCTGTTCTGTGGTCCTTCTCGTCTCAACATGGGCTTCTTTAGCATGCACTCAAAAGCCTCACTACAAGGCAACTTAGCACGTTCCCTTCAACAGAAAATGCTGCCGCCGCTGCCTCCGCCTTGACAAATCTCGCAGTCTTTGGTCTGCAATCATGTGCCGTAACAACTTAACCACTGCGGCGGACCTGCCGTTAGCAAGCAGTATCCGATAGTGCCTGGAGGCTGTAACAGGAAAACACTTGGATCATGGCGAGAGGTTTAGGGTTTTCAGGCTCGACTGGGGGCACGGAACGCCGTATCATTCTATGATTACTACGCGCAAGAAGCCGAGTTAGCAGCCAATATGCAGCACTGCTAGCTTTTCTGACAGTGCACAGTGGCAATCCATCGATGACTCACACTTCTAGACACAGCAGCAAGATAAGATTTTGGTGTTGATGAACAAATTTGAGGAGCACTTTTCTACCTCCTTGATAATACTACATGCTCCCTTTGCTAAAACATATCCTAACTGGAAACGTGTTATACCTGCGCATTGGCATCTGTATTCAGTAATTCCTAACAAGGATGAACTCAATACAGTAATAGGAACTGATCCCTGGAAGCGTGCACAGGTTTTCAGTAAGTGAACATCGCTGGCAGTGCTGCTCATAATATTGTACGAAACCTTAGGATTGTTGTGGAGTTCTCTGAAATGGACGTTTCAAAAACCGACATTTTCATACAAAACCATTGAATGCACGGAACCTTGAACGATTAACTATTGCTGCTCTCACTAATTTTCATCATTTTACCTCACGTGGACCGGAAGGACACAACACTTGGGGCACCAGACTGCGCACACATATTCAGGGTCCCCTCATTTGGTGTCTGCTGCGCACGCGCTACCTTACAGCGAATCGTGGACGCTGTTCATTCCAAAATAAAATGACATTCGTGCCTGCTCTGTTCTGATCATATGGTGGTTCTAGATACTATTATAGAGCAGTGGATGTCTTTCAGTAGATGTCTTCAAGCATTCTTACGTAGTGCTTGTCTACGCCCTGATTCCGCAATGCCTATTGACTGCTAAGGTACCGACCAAGTCGAATGTTTTCTCGTAATCTATTAAGGCTGTATTTCGGATTAATTATACTCTGAGCATTTCTCAATCAGGTGGCAGAGAAATACGCGGAGTATAACCAACCCCTATATATAGCCTTCATAACTACGAGAGAGCATTTGCCTCGGTCAATACCTGAGCAGTCATGAAGGCATTGTGGAATCAGAGCGTAGACGAGCACTGCGTAAGGCTACTGGGAACACTTACAAAGTCTCAAGAGCCAACATAGTCCTCCATAAGGAGAGCAGTAAAGTGCTTATAAGCAAGGGCGTGAGACAAGGGGACACGAAACCTGTCCAAAGTTATTCACAGCATTTTTACAATATGTCCTAAGAAATTGGATTGGGAACAAGTGGGTGTGAGGTCTAATGGTGAATACCTCAGTAGCCTTAGGTTTGCTATGACATTGCCTTGTTATGTAACTCAGGAGAAGAATTACAAAACATGATTGCTGCCCTAAAGAGGCAAAGTAGTACGGTGAGCCTGAAAATTATATTGCACAAAACTAAAGTAATGTTCGATGCCTTGGACAAGTACAGCGGTTGTGAAGTAGGTGGCGAGGCATTGGAAGTGCTAAGTGAACATATTGTTACGAGGCGCACCAAACCGAGGCTGTCAAACGAACGTTCGGCTAGGCGAAGAGGAAGAAGAAGAGACGACTCGCGAGAGATTCTGGCATGATGAACACCCCGACTCGACGACCACTGCGGAGCTCCGTCGTAAAGTGCTTCTGCTACCCCGCAGCTCCACCAAATTGTCACGGGGAATCACAGGGATGTGGTAGAGCCAGAAGGGTGCATTCACAAATACACAGGCTGTGGCTCCAGCAGTATGGCTGCCAGAATCTCTCGCGAGTCGTCTCTTCTTCCTCTTCGCCTAGCCGATCGTTCGTTTGACAGCCTCGGTTTGGTGCGCCTCGTAACAATATCTACTTGGGGCAGGTAGTCACCCAGGATTCGAACCAGGAGGCTAACATAATTAAGAGGATAAAACTGGTATGGAGTGAGTGCATTCGGCAGGCATTCACAGACAATAAATGATAGCTTACCATTGTCTCCGAAGCGAAAGTGTGTAAGAGCTGCGTCTTGCCTGTACTCACTTACGGGACAGAAACTTGGAGGCTAGCTAAGAAGGCCCTGCCTAAATTGAGGACGACGCAGCGAGCAATAGAACGGAAAATACTAGATATAAGATTAAGGGACAAGAAGAGAGCGGAGCGAGTTAAGGAACAAACGCGTGTTAATGACAGATTAATAGGCACTAAGAAGAAGAAATCGACATGGGCGCGCCATGTGATTCGAAGACGGGAGTGCAGTCCTTATTTAACGGTAACAGAGCTGATCCCTAGAGTAGGCAAGCGCGGCCGGGGGTGGAAGGAAGTTAGGTGGGCAGATGATATTAACAGGCTTGCGGGGATAAATTGGGCGCAGTTAGCACAGCACCAGAATCAATGGAGATCTATGGGAGAAGCATTTGCCCTTTGCCCTGCAGTGGGCGTAGACAGGGTGATGATGGTGATGATAATGATTATGATGATGATAATATAACAGCAAATCTGGCGGCATAAAGGACTAGATGACGTTAGCACTGCTACCTAAATTGTCTGGCAAGAAAAATAAGATTTAGGATACCACCAGCTTGGATCCCACAGGAGCAATGTTTTGCTGGAAATGCACGCCGAGATCTTCAAGGGTGCGGAGGAAAAAGTTTAATTTAAGCAATGTTGTCGCCTCAGTGATGCTAGACCCACGTCTATGCGTCAGCCAGAAGCCACAGGAGATCGCGGCGTATTCGGCTTCAGTTGTTCCTCTGAATTCGTGCTGAGAAGACCGGTCTCCCACTACTCTTCACTGGCGAGTCCGTGTTTGCGGCAGATTACCTTTGAGCCGGCCCGAAGACGGTGAGGTGAAAAGCATGCAGATAAGGCGCGAGATAATAGAGGAAGAGGAGAAAAAAATTGTCTGATAGCGGCATTATTTGACGGCATGTGATAGCGTATTGTCACTGCGGCAATTTTATCGAGATGCCAGCTGCCACCTATTTCATGGCCATTATTTTTGAATCCTCCCCCACATGGGATATTTGGACTTAAACACTTTGAATCCTCCCCCACAAGGGATATTGGGGCTTAAACACTTACCACAGCTTGCTCTCTCCACACACTTTCCCTCATAATTCCGGTGCAAGTTTGTTGCACACGAACACACAACCTTCAACATGGGACATTCCTTAGGTTTCACTCCAGGGCATAAAAAGTGCGGGTCATCAATGTATTGCTTCCCTAAGCAGTACAAACTTCGTTTCGTGTTCCCACAGCCTGAAGAGAACGAAATATAAAATTATAAAATAAAGATGTAGAAAACCAGCACCTCGTTGACATTTCCTCAAAATTGACTACAGGGCATGCGTTAGCTATTCTGTTGTGCCACATAGCAATTCTGTCACATTGCTTTCATAGCAGAACTGTCTTTTTCTGCCAGGCGCCGTCGTAGTAGCAGTAAATTAAATGCGGGTGAGAGTAAAGCAATAAATAAAAATAAATTTTCTTGGTGAGGCGGGTTGAGAACATGGCATCCATGCTGCGAGGCCAGTGTAAGAAGCACTATAGGCGGTTACAACCTAAATATAAATAGAGGCGCCACCCTAGGGACCTCACCGTATCCTTTCTGCGTGTCTCCGCAATGCAGAGCAAGTAGTTCTCTCATAACGTAATTTCACTGTGAATAATGGTACCTTTAATGGTTCATAGAGTTGCATTGAACACCATAAGTTAAACAAGTTTACAGATGCATGAAGCATGGAGCCAGAAGAAGAAAACTGATCCTTTGCTTAAAATGCACCATTCCCAGCAGGTACATTGGAGTCTCCGATTAACATTTTCCCACAATTTAAAAACTCCTACAGTAAGAGTGAAATACCTTCGCTACTCCTGCACATCAGTCTACTCTAAAAGTGAATGGTCAATTTGTTCTGATAGAGTCCTTCCCTCCGTCTCATTAGCGAGTTGAAGCTCGCTTCGATCTCACTCCTTACGACCTTACGAAGAGCGCTCTGCAACCGTTCAACGGTCGTAAACATTACACGCTACCGAAAGTTATTTTGGTGTAGACAAGCAGATACGTTTCTTGTGACTCATCACTTTATTAATACCCTTACATTCTGCGATTCACAGAAGGCGCGGGATACCTCTTTCTACATTGTATTATTAAAATTTCACACGCCCTACCTTTTTATTCGGAACTTTCGCAGCGACGGCGCCCCGACCACGGCGCGCGCAAGAATACTTCCGGCGCTGGTAGTTTGTTTCTGGTACTTTTAATTTGAACGCGCGCCGGCAGCCTGATGTTTGATCACTTCTGTCGACAACTTTTTGCAAATTCCAGCCATTTAGCATCGTGGACTCGCCGGGACGTGTCAAAGGACTGTGTGTGGCGTTCGAATCAGCTTGAATTCACTCTTATGTGGGTTGTACGAAACAACGACGTTACTGCATATCCCTAGACGCGGGTTTTGTTCAGCCGTTTTGTATATCGTTGTAAAGCGAAGCATCTTCAATTTGGGGCCGGATCACCAGTCAATGCTTGCTTGTCGTTTCATCTAGAACATTAAGGCCCCGATATGTGGAATAAACTGGCCACTGCGGTCGTCGTTTGCGTCGAACATGCCGTGTTGAGTTGACGGGCCACTGCGGCTGTGGCTGGAGTCGTGAATGTTGTGCTCTATAAATTTGTAGTGGCGTTGACTGCGCTCTCAAAGGTCTTCTTTTATTACGCATGTGCGAAATATAGCGGAAGCCTCATCAGCGATGACATCCTCACATCGCACTGGAAAATACGCACCATAGGCAGTTTGACTGCTCGAGCCCCGTGATATCGTGTCGTGCGCAAGAGCTTTTTCAGGGACCTCTAAGTCGTGTTCTTAGGCAAGTTCAGCACTTGTTGGCCGTTTCGCGGCCTGCCAGTTGGATGCTTCATGACACAAAGTCGTTAACTTATTTTGTTCACATGAAGCGCACAGTCATGTACACTCTCTTTGTATCGTGTATATAAACAACTATGGACAAGGTACGAATGTCGACTCCTGCCAAGGGTCAATACGCACTACCTCTGTCGTCTATAGCTTGCATAGGTTGGCGACTATCTCGGCGACATTATTTTTCTTGGGTCATCGTACATCATTTGGAAAGCTGACATAATCACAATGGCGGCGCTGCGCGTTATTTCGACACCACCCGTTATGGCGGATAAGCCGGCACGTACCACATATATTGATCGTGACCACGAAGATGACCCTGGACGTTTTTTTCAAGGCCGTATTGAACACCCCTTAAGCTCGGTTCGAGTGAAAGGTTTTCTTTTTGGGTTGCAGTTCGTAGGCATGCATTACGCCAATATTTATTACCGAAAGTGTCCCATCGGAATCAGACATTGAAGTGTATCTGTTGGTGTCAAAAATTTGCATTAAGATTGAAGCCCAAGAGACGGTATGCGCGCATATTAATTCTCTATCTCAGTGAGTAAGCGTAAATGCGGCGATATGTAAGGTATTGAGCGGCGTAGCGAACAAGCGACTTTAATTACGTTAATTATGTAGAGCATGAGATTCTGACAACTAAGAAGACATTAGCTGAACCGAACACGTTAAAGTCGTGCTGCGTCATATATGCATGTCTTATGAATTGTTTTCTAACACATAGTAGTACGTCTCGCTACAGCACTACTCTTTTAGGTGACTGCATATATTGTCGCGGTTCAACGCGAACAAGTGACAACACCGTTGAAGGAGACAAGGAAAACAGCGTGTTGACGCCACTACAACAGAAAACTCTTCTTCGTCTTCTTCGGAGTCCAATTTACCCCTAACCCCACTAGCCGGAGTTCACTGAAAACGCCAGTCGTCGTCGTCGTCTTTGTGCCTTCATAGAACGCACGCGTCAATATATTCAAGTTAGGAGCCTTGCGTAACATTTCTTAGCACTTGATAAATCAATGGCTCATTCGTTGGTGATAGAATTGAGCTTAATATTAGCTTAATTTTCTTTGAGCGATTGATTAATTCCTGTAGTTTAACGCCCGAAAAGCACCATATGATTATGAGAGACGCCATGGTGGAGAGGCGGTGAAATTAAGACCACAATGGGTTCTGTAAGGTGCTTTCTTTGAATGCTTGCAGATCACTACAGTGCATTTTGCAGATGGGTTCGCTCTGCTTTTAGGGGTGTGCTGAACATTTACTATCATGTGCAGGTACAAACTGTACAGCATATCAAAGTGAGCTACTAAGTAATTAGGACCACTTTAGGACGAACTAAGAATATTATTGTCAAACAATAAGCGAAACTACTCAACGTCAATTGTAGACACGGCACAACGAGACTAGTCTTGCCAAAATAACACTAATGGAGTGTTTCAAATAGTAGTGCATAGAAATGAGGACAAATTGAAGATGCTACGAGAAGAGAGTAATTGGGTGTGATCGTGAATAATTAATACTTCACTGTGCTACCGACGGAAGCAATTATTTGCGAATAAAAGACCCAGTTCACTGATGAGAGACCTCACAGATTTTTTTCTTTCGTTTCTTGCTTTGTTCTGTCTTTTTTCCATACCACTGGCCTGATCGGTGACTACATCGGTATTACGCGATCGTCGACATGCCATCAGCTCCGGAAAAGCTTACCGTTTTCTTCTTCGGCTATCTCGAGATCTACCGCTCACGTCATGCGCCCAATAGATAACGAGATGACACAAGATTCTGCCCTTTTGCTACACTGATGATCATGCCGAAGAGATTGCTGGTCGACGTCCGCGCAAAAATAGTTGAGGTATTCATTCAGGGCTTACCTCAACATTGAAGGCATACCGCATATTGCATAAGTCCACATATGCCGACGGCAATGTGATATTGAGGATTTTAAGAAGAATGGCGCGATCCTGCATAGCCCTCGATAAAATAAGCACTCTGGTGTCAGCCCGTATTGCTGCAACACACATTTTGATTAGGTATATTGGGAATTTAGGATTAGGAACGTCCTCGAATAAGAATTATACACAAATAGCTACGAACTGACTCACAAAGCTACAGCATCGTGTAAGGAACAAGAGTTACCAGCTTACCCGCTGATGTGTACATGTATTCGTCCACAACCTCAGCTGGGGATTCCTCTGCTGGTGTCTCTGCGGGTGGCTGCGTGTCTACCCAAGCTGCGAAACAGAACAGAAGCTGTCTGAACTGCAAAGAGCATCGTAGTTGCCAAGTAAAGCCTCTATTTTCTTTAACAAATGCCTGCGCTTGACAATGTGCACACTTGAGCTTAGTAGTAACGAAAAATATTGGGGCAACAACCGACATTAGGCTTTCCAATGGCAGGCGGTGGTAAAAATGTAAAGCACCAGTCAGCTTCGCTGCATACTACTCTAGCGTGTCGCCGACGGCAGTCAGAACGGAGGCTATCATTATAAATCAGGCAAAAAGAGAAACAGCGCGTTCAATGCAGCCATTTGCATCACCTACCGATACCTAGTCAAAAAAAGAAGTCAAAACCGAAGAAGAGATGGTGTTATGGCTACGGATGTCAAAAATTCCAGTGCCTGAGCTCGAAGACAAGTGCAATTGCCTTCGAGCGCTATGCACATGTCTTGGAGCCGATGCTTATACACTGCCGGCGACGGACACCAGGAACACAAGACACCCGTTTGTCGGCAAAGCTGTTTAGTCGGCCCCGTTCCGTTCTCCCACTGCTAGTCATGCATGAGCGCCGGAGCTTCGTTGGTGCTTGTAAGAAGTAATCATACACGGCCATGACTCTGACCACGCACTGAGTGTTTGCTTCTGATGACTGGTTTTGTCCAGGCGGTGGCTTGTCTCGGAGATTTGCGAGCGGTGACTCCAGCGGGGGATGCCGGGTGTGCCGCGGCGGTAATCGCACTCCGAACGGACGAGTATGCAGCCGCACTTTCATGCCCTGGTCGAGACTGAGCTAATTCGGGATTTCGCCAGAGCAGTGAAACGCTTACTGGACAAAAAGTTGGTACGAGCTCGAACAGGCTGAGAAAACATTGTTGGCGTGATTTCACTAAGTAGTCACTCTCTTGCTGTCACCGTACTGTCTTGTACCTGTGTCGATTAGACTAAAGGTGTTCGGTGGCTGCATACCGCAACTGTAGGCTGAGAACTACAATTGCGCCATTTCGCTAAGTTCTCACAATCAGCAGAGTAAGTGTTATGTTCAGTTATCAGCTTTGCATGTGTTCACACATGCATGCAGGGTGGTCGGAATGGTCCTTTGATTCTCTGTGTATATGAGGCGCAGGTGCGCCGAGCGTACAGTGCTGTCCTCCGATTCAATCTGTGCTTGTACGATGCCCCCTTCTCTGAGCCGCCTGAGGTTACCAAGGAAGTAGATTCCCCCACAGTGCCGTCAGCAGCCAGAACCTGTTTCAAAAGATTCGGAATACATGGGCATGTCACTGATGGCGACGACGTCACTTGTGACGCATGTCTTGGTGTGTTTCGCAAATACATCACAAAGCAAGTGGGAAACGCCCTCGCATTCGTGCAATAAAGGTCGCGAAGACAGCACATGTGCCGCCGATTAATCAATAAAGCTCCCTCTGAAACCTGCGGTCCTTTCTTGCCTCGCTGACAGAGTATCTATCCGGCAACCCAAACTGTTTTGGAGGTGTGTGTCCTTCTTGGACAGCATTTCGAGAGAGGGTGGTATGCACGTGTCCACGTGAAGAGGAGGTTTGTGCTCAGATTACCGAGTCCTGTGGCTAGGATACGACCTGTCACCTAGGAATGGGCTTCTGTTTGATACCGACAAGGAGTCCGTGACCCTAAAATGGCAAGAACATGTACAGCATTGTTTCTGCTTCGCAGAATGTACACGTTTCTTCTGATGATCGGAACCTCACAGTTGCGGTCTTTAGGAGAACCCGTTGCTGATATCCATCCGTAGCAGACCTCTGATTGAAGTCCACTTTGTACTGGTGGTCGTCGTGAACCCGGCCAAAAGCCGCTCCGACTTGGCAGTCAACTCACATCAAGACTGCTGTCGCATACCTGCATGCTCTTACAGGCCTCAGAACCGTTTCGAAGATGTTCAGTGGCCACTAGTATTTTCTTCTCGTATGCGCAAGCATAGCGAGCACCCAGAATGTTGATGGCATCTCGCCAGGCGTCAGCATCATCCCGGAAGCTGCGAAAGTGGGGTTGTACCCATCCATTCAGCAGACGATGTGAATGTGACCGACGAGAAGTTGCAGTTTAGCGACGCTAGCAATGCAACTTGTGAGCAAATTACGCGATGGTTTGCGTGAGGTTGGTGGAGCTGCCAGATGAGGCGCTCTCGAACGCAGGGGCGACGCCCGCACTATATGCTGGGCCGGCATCACTCACTGTGTTTGTGTCCATTGGCACGGATATATTGGCATCACTCCAGTGCGACCGTGATGATGAAACTGAGGACGTGGGGTGCGTGACATGGAAGTGGCGACGGCGTTAAGAGCTGTACTAGATGGTATGCATTCGTATTAGCTTTAAGGCGCCGAAAGACAAAAAGCGCAAGAGATCGCTCTCTGTCCTGTCTAATCTCTTGTAGTTTGTGTATTTTGGCGCCTAAAGCTCACTCGACGGCGCTACCTGGGGGGGGGGGGGGGGGTCCGTACGACGCGTTAGCGTTGTGCCGCGGTGCCTATGAAGACGCGTATTCCTAGACGCATAGGAATAGGCGTCGTCATAGGCACCGCGACATTCCTAGGCATCTTCACAGGCCCCGCGCCTACGCCTTGGCTTCTTCCGACTTCCGACTCGTTTTTGTTAAAGATGATGGTTATTAACATTTGCCATTACCCACTTCGCAGTGTTGCGTTTGCGCACCGCTCACCGCTTGTCAGCCGGCGTCCAAGTCTGGCTCATCTGTTCCTGACGATAATCTGTTGTTGCGCATGTGCGTTGATATGTGTACCGTCGCCCTTTTATCACGGCGTTCCTTTATAAAGGACTGCTGACCACGTCGTGGGGCTTTTTTGTGATGATGATTTGTGGGGTTTAACGTCCCAAAACCAGTTCTGATTATGAGAGACGCCGTAGCGGAGGGCTCCGGAAATTTCGACCACCTGGGGTTCTTTAACATGCACTGACATCGCACAGTACACGGGCCACAACATTTCGCCTCCACCGAAATGCAGCCGCCGCAGCCGGGATTCGATCCCGCGACCCTCGGATCAGCAGCCGAGTACCATAGCCACTAGACCACCGTGGCGGGGCGAGGGGGCTTTTTTGTAAGAAAGGTGGCTATAGAGGACTTCGGTCACAGTTACGGTAGTGAACATGGATTTGAATAGATTGCAAAAGCTAGATTTGTTGGCCATAGCAGACGAGCTCGGCTTAGAGGTTAACGAAGCTATTCATAAACCTGAAATTGTAGGCAAAATTTAAGCCTGTGGTGCCAGTTCTGACGAAATTGCTGAAGCAGTTGATGAAGTGCAGAGGAAACCCAAAGTGAGCGAAAGAGAGGAGGAACTAAAACAATACCAATTGGAGCAGCTAAAGCGGATGCTGGCCACTGAGGCAAAGCCGAGAGCCGTCAGTTATGACATGAAAGGCTTTCTTCAGCCCTTTGTTAATGGTAGTGAATTTGGGCTCTTTCTGACAAACTTTGAGTGTACTTCCACAAGAATGGGCTTTGATCTGACGTCCGGGCCTCAAAGACTTCTGAGATATTTTCCGGTGGAAGCCACACAAATTCTAGCTAGGTTAAGTGCCGAAGAAGCGAAAGGTTACGAGCTGGTAAAAAGGGCCTGTTAGCAAAGTACAAGTTGTCGTCTGAAGTTTTCTTTCTTATATTTAGGAAAACAGTTAAGAAGCCGAACGAAAGCTACTGAGAGTTCGCGTACAGGGTAGCAAGCTTCCAAGAAAATTGGCTAAAAGGTGCTGACGAGTTCGATGACAAGGCAAATATATTTGAGGAAATCGGCCTAGAACAATTTTATTCGACACTTCTAGAAAAACTGAGGAAATGAATTCTCGATAAACTAGTTGTGAGGACGGACTGCAAGGCAGTAGAGTATGCAGATGGCTACTGCGCAAAACATCGTTGTTTTGACGCAGAAAGAAACATGCGAGGCGCACGAGGCTCTCCAGCAGAACAAAAGGAACTTAGAAAGCCAGAGAAGAAATATAACATTACGACAAAGCAGGAATCTTTGTATTCACATTCAAACCACTCTTTTAAGGCACGGAAGTCTCTCGTATGCTTTAATTGCCAGCAAACAGGGCACGTAGCTCCGGGGTGTGGTGTTCCAAAAGTATCGCCGATACAGTTCGTTATGGAGCAGGGCGAATATTTGCTGCAACCTTGCCCACGTGACATTGAAGTTAACTGCCGAGAATATAAAGTCTTGCGCCACACAGGGGCAACGTATGACGTGATGCACTCTTCCCTACTCAATTCTGGTGATTTGAAAGGCGATTATGTGCGCTTAACGCAAGCCTTGGAAGAAGGCACTCATAGCTTACCAGCAGCAAACGTAACATAAAAGGGGTGTTCGGTGAAATTAAGAACGAAGCAGCTGTCTCGGACCACGTAATGCCATAGTGTTCATATTTGCTATCAAACAGAACGGCAAAAGGATTGCAGAATGCAGCCGTCACACTTGATATGAACGCTGTAATAGTTGTCACGAGGTCGATGGTGAAAGGAACTGGCTCTCAACAAGAGCCATCGTCATGCGTTGTCAGTGCACAGTATCAAAAAAGAGCCAGGCCTGCGCGGAACCGCAGGGCAGTGACAGCGTAAGCTGGAGGAGCAACGTTCTTAGAGGTCATCTTAAACGCTTGGGGAAACTAGTGCAAGTAGAGGCGGTGGGTATCCCCTGCTCCATAACTCTTACCATTTCGCCAAGTAGGGAACTACCCACTACGCCATACTTACTGCGGTATTTTAACGTGCAAGTCTGCTCAACTGCACATCTTAGAGAGTCTGTTGGCGTCGTTTTCCCGAGAACGAAACGAACTCTCGGCCCGCCATCGACGGCGAGCTGCGATTTGGACTTCTGTCTGCACAGCTGTCTGTTGTGCCCGACGTTGCCTTGCTGGAGCCGCGCGCGTAGCTCTGCGATTCGCTTCTTCAGCAGCGGTCCGCACCTTGCCGAAGAACCAAGTCAGGCTGCTGTCGGGGCTGCGCACGTCGCCTGCCGAGTGCCGCATGGCACGATACGACAAAACTGCTTCAAAAGGCAGCGCTTCGTAATATTGATGGCGGAAAAGTTGATGATGATTACTTCATAATGATGATGTTGGTGATACCTCTGTAATGGGTGCAGAGCTATGAAGCATGCACCCCTGTGTTCTTTCAAATGATTCCTCGAACTCGTTATGCAGTCCACTTTGCGCGACGTGTAGTGACGCATTATTATACTGCCACGTAACTTTACATTTGTTAAGGCGATTCCTCGGCAGCCGTTATACCTGTTTAGGTCTTTTAGCGATGATTTTTCAAGCACAGGCGTAGCTCAGTAAGCTGTATAAGGAATTATTATCTATGCTTTTTCCACCTCCATTTTATCGTTCTTTGTATGTCAACCTTCCAGGCCATGATGTCCTCAAGCGCGTTCGCAAAATGTAGGTTTCTCCTAATTCAAAAACCTTCTTTTATAAACTTCACTCAGAAACATTGCCTGTGAAGGCATGGCTACACAAGAAAGGCATTTTTGTTTCTTCAGTTGACTGCCGTCTTTGTAATGTACCGGAGACAATAGAACACTGTTTTATTAACTGCAAGGACGCTATTCTGTTCTGGGATATCCTTCAGCGAACTCTAAAGAAAGATTTTACCTTTAATCCGCATACTATACGTTACCTTCTGCCAACATCCCTGGATGAAGTGCCGTTTGATATGTTCTTTCTTATGGGAATGCATAGCTTGTGGAAGACGCGCATGCAAGACCGCAACGCAGAACCAGTCACAGCATCGACCACTCATTTTGTTCAAATGATCATGCATCTAAAGGACATCTACGACGAGCTTGACGTCAGGCCTGAATGGTACCCCATCTTGGTGAAGTGCTTATCCCTACCAGCCATGCTGTGCAACACATCTTGAACTCTCCCTAAAAAAACACTTATGTGCATCCCGTCAGTGAATGTGTATTTTAGGCTGACATTGTCATTTGGATTGCTTCTGCGATTATTGGCGCTGGGTCACTGCAACAGCGCCTTATGCAATTTGCGAATTTCTTAGCGCACTGTAATAAATACCATGTATGAAAGAAAAAAAAAAACAGGCGTAGCTCAGTGGTAGAATGCTGGACTGCCACGCAGAGGGTGTGGGTTCGAATCTACGCAGAGGACGAGGTTATACTCCTCGTCCAGGTTATTTTTTCTAAAATTTGCGCGGTAGTGGTTACGGACACCGGCGGCGGCGGCGGCGGCGGACAACTACGGCGCAAAAACAGCTTTTGTTGTGATCTCATAACACCTTGCACTGTAAAACGGGGTCAGTGGGATAAAAGCGGTCAGGCAAACTCAGATACGAATGAATCTGCCCACGAGGAACGCAGACAGGCACGGCGTTTCATTTCACACGCAAACTGCGATTTTCAGGCGTCATCTTCCGTCGACAAAGCCAAGTTGATCGAGGAAAAGAAAACGGATTTAACTTTGACAAGACGCCGCCAAAGCATGGTAAAGCAAGGCGGAGGCAGTGGTTCATTCTATGAAAGAAATGTCATTTTGAAATGGCATTCTTCTCCGAACTCGGTCCCAACTGGGCCAAACGTAACAGCAGGATCAGCAAAGACCCAGGCGCATTTAATGTAAATTTGAATATTA
The DNA here is from genome assembly GCA_013339685.2 of Hyalomma asiaticum. Taxonomy (NCBI): domain Eukaryota; kingdom Metazoa; phylum Arthropoda; class Arachnida; order Ixodida; family Ixodidae; genus Hyalomma; species Hyalomma asiaticum. The sequence goes on along the minus strand of CM023490.1, from coordinate 31,527,114 downwards.
CATGTGTAATTTTTAGATGCGGAATAACTTCATAAAAAGCAAGATAATAAATTAACCAATTTGATAAAAAATATTAAATGAGCAAATAGGGTCAATTACGAGAACAGTCAAATATATTCGCATCTTTATTGAATTTTTGCGCAGCTTGGCCTATACCGCTTTCCGTGTGTCGCAGGGCAGAAGACCCAACTGAGAGCAGTGCAGTGGTTTCGCAATGCGATTTTGGTAGTGCTTTTCCTAAGGACTGTATGTTGTCTGTATTCCAGCAAAAAGTATTCAATTGTCTCCACCTCATTCCAAGATCCACATAAAAGACAGACCGCCAGATCAGCTCGGTGCATATAGAGATTCCATGTCAGGATTCTTCATCGTAACCTCGTCAATATTACATCGATTTTCCTTATTTGGCAAAGTGTCTGGCCTCAACGGTATTGTGAGTGCAGTAAGTCAGGTGAGGATGCAAGCCATGGTGTCGACACCAATAAGGCGTACTTCCTGAATGGGACCACAGTAACAAGTCCCATATTTGGAGGGAGAAAACGAACCGGACCTGCAATGGAAGCCTCAGGAAAAGTAACTGCCGGCAAACTTATAACAAATCCCTTGTGTCCGAGCACCCACACTGACCATACTTTTTTGAAAATGATTTCTGCCAAGCATTCTTGCGGGAATCTGAATACGTTGCAGTATTGTGGCACCCCGTACTTGTGGCAGATTTCTTGCCAAGGATTCTGCCGCAAATACTGGTGCGTTATCCGGCTATCTAACAGAGAAGCGCCAGTCTGGTTCTGCGGAACAAATTCTTACTCGTGTCTTTTCCTCACGCTTGTGCCTCGGTACCTCGAGGCACAAGCGGAGCACTTCCCTTTCCTGGAGCACTAACAGACGTCGCTTCTAAACTGGAGTACTTAAAATTAAGGCTCATCTAGCCTCCAGTATAGTGGGGATGTATACATACATTAAATCATTATCAGAGAGTCTCTACGCATTCCCCAAAAATAATTCCTCGTGCTTTTCGGAGGGCCCATTGCTCCTGACACTTTTTTTGCTGCGTGCTGAACGTGAGCACGTCTGTTCAGCATTTCGATCATAAGTAACTCCAATATAGTTGTTTTTCCGACTAGTGGAATGGCCGCATTGCTGAACGACAGCGAAATGCTTATCCGGTCTTGCAGAGGAAATACCAAGACTAAGCACTTCTGCGCATTAACTGTCAAACAAATTCTGTCTAGCCAATGTTCTAAAGAGTCCAAGTATCCTTGCTATAGCTCATGCAGTGAGTAGATATTGTTCCTAGAAGAAAAGAAAGCAATCTAATCAGCGTGAACCACCGATTACATCGCTTTCGTTCTGGTGATAAGGATCGGAGCTGAGTAAGGTGTTAAATTAAAGCGGATACAAAGACTGAGCCTTGAGGAACACCAGGCTTGTGTCTAAATTTGTCCTTGTAAATCACGCTTTGTACGCAGTAAAACTGCCTGTCCAGAAGGAGAACTCTCATCTGCGCAGGAAAGCATTAAGGCAAGCCTATGTCTTTCATGCTTTCTATTAGAGTAGGGTATTCCACTCTAGCATTAACCTTTCGAGATATCCAGAGTAACCTGCGCTGCAAATCGCTCTTGACACTGTGCCAGCTTATGGCATGAGGCTTGGCTGCCGACGTGGTTTCGTCACGTCGCTGCTGCCGCTGGCTGTCGATCCAGTCGGGTTAGTTACGGGGAAGCCGGCATTTGAGGAGGATCAAGTGCTGTGGTCTGCAGATGAACTTGTGAAGGTCCACTGACCAGCGCTAACCGGCGGTGCGACGGTGGCGAACCGTATATCTCCGAATAAGGTGGCTAGTGTGGTTCACCACAGTAGGACAGCGCGGCGACGTGGAGAGCGTTGTAGGGCCGCGGACTGGCCGAAGACGCTGCCGAGAAATATTGCCTATCAGCCTGGAGAGTGCCGCGGAGAATGTCGTGCTTCAGGGGTTCATTGGTGAAGCCGTTTATCTCCAGAACGGCCTCGAGCCACGCCAGCTGGCCTCGCTGACCCTGCCTGAAGGGTATCAAGGGCGGCTGCATACATGGTAGCATGTCAGCGTGCTCCTCTGTGGAAGGCTAGCCAGGGTCGCCACTGTAGCAAGGAAGCGAGATGTGACGGTGACGGCCGTGGCCATGCCGTCGGATCTCTACAGTTTTGGTGAATTAAATAATAACCAGAGCACTCATATTGTCTTACAGTGTATGGGACTGGTTGGTCACACAGCTCACAATAGCGAGATACCAGCTGTCCATGATGGTCAGGTCTGACGAACGTATAAGCTATTTCTGTGTCAGCCACGTCTGAACCGCCCCTCACATTCGATGAGACATCATGGGATATTTGGTGTTAAGACTTACCACAGTCTTCCTTCCGAACGCATTGTCCGTCCTTTCTTCTGTAGAAGTCCTTTGCACACCGACACCAAACTTGGTATCTCGGACAGATCGTGAGTTTCACTTGGGGGCATAACTGCTGCCATTGGTCAATGTATCGGTCCCCTATACAGTAAACTGCTTGTTGGGTTCGCCCACATCCTGAGAAGAAACGAGTGTAGAATATCAAACCCCATCTGTTTCACGTACCTTAATATGAAGTGCACTGCTCTCCTTGTTACACGATAATTAGGTCAGTTGCTCTAGAATACAGAAGTATTATTTAATGCTTAATTAGTCCTGTTAAAAATGGCACTTGCAGTGAAATCCCATTAAATATTATATATATATATATATAATATATATATGGGAAGTGCATGAATTTTTCTAAGGACAATTGCAAGAGAATAGAAGCAGAACAGTACGTTTTGAAGGGCACTTCCTTTACACATCTTCAGGAACTTTAGGTATACCTAGTGTTATGAGACAGCGCACACTTGTCAAGACACCGCATGCCGGTACAGCCTGTTCCACTTCACAAGACTACCATTTGAGAAATAAGGAGGAGCAAAAGAAACGCATTTAATGAAAACAACCGATAAAATACATTTCTTATGAAAAGGGGCACGACAGCTCCTCTGTTCTTCAGTGTTCACGGTGTCAAATTGGCTCGTAGCTGTTGTGATGCATGTTTATGAAGCTATTTGGGAAGATAACTAATTGCTCTTTACGAGTCTTACTTTCGCTACACAGTTCCATCAGAAGAATTTTAGTCCTCTATGCCTTCTTCTTGATAACAAAACGCGACTGGCGCATAAGTACCATTTTATGGACTTCTGTTGCGTGATTTATAATTATTCTTGTTAAGTCTTATTCCCGCCCATCTTTCTTCCTCTTTCATTGGAACGTCTTGTTGTTGTTTTGTGGGGTTTTACGTCCCAAAACCAGTTCTGATTATGAGAGACGCCGTAGTGGAGGGCTCCGGGAATTTCGACCACCTGGGGTTCTTTAACGTGCACTGACATCGCACAGCACACGGGCCTCAACATTTCGCCTCCATCGAAATGCAGCCGCCGCGGCCGGGATTCGATCCCGCGACCCTCGGATCAGCAGCCGAGTACCTTAGCCACTAGACCACCGTGGCGGGGCGTTGGAACGTCTTGCTCATTTACACAAATCAATCATAAGTCATTTCATAGTGTGTGTCATTACGGTTCGCGCCTTATCTTTAACCTCATTTGAGCTATGTGACACAATCCAAATGATACTTCGGCGTAGGTTCGCCTAAATAGCGAAGTTCAGAAAAAGAGCCAGGCCTGCGTGGAACCGCAGGATAGTGACAGCGTAAGCTGGAGGAGCCACCTTTTTAGAGGCCATTTTATATGCTTGGGGAACTAGTGCAAGTAGGGGTGGTGGGTATCCCCATGCGCCATAACTCTTATCATTTCGCCCAGTCGGGAAATACCCACTACGCCATAATTACTGCGGTATTGTAACGTGCAAATCTGTATAACTGCACATCTTAGTCTCTTGGCGCCGTTTTCCTGACAACGAACCAAACTCTCGGCCCGGCGTCCACGGCGAGCTGCGGTTTGGGCTTCTCTAGATACAGCTGTCTGTTGTGCCCGACGTTGCCTTGCTGCAGCCGCGCGCATAGCTCTGCCATTCGCTTCTTCAGCAGCGGTCCGAACCTTGCGAGGAGACGCCATCAGGTATATCGAAGAGACAAGTCAGGTTGCCGTCGGGGCTGCACTCGTCGCCTGCCGCGTGACGCATGGCACAAAAGACAAAACTGCTTCACGAGGCAGTGTTTCGTAATAATGATGACAAAAATTGAAGATTGTTTCATAATAATGATGTTGATGATGCCTCTGTGATGGGTGCAGAGCTACGAAGCATGTTCCCCTGTGTTCTTTCAAATGATTCCTCGAACTCGTGATGGAATCCACTTTCCGCGACGTGTAGTGACGTATTATTATTCTGCCACGTAACATTACATTTGTAAATGGGATTCCTCGGCAGACGTTATACCTGTTTAGGTCTTTTAGCGATGATTTTTCAAGCACAGGCGTAGCTCTGTGGTAGAATGCTTCAATGTCAAGCAGAGGGTGCAGGTTCGAATGGAAGTAGAGGACGAGTTCGAATCCTCCTCGAATCCGGTTATTTTTTCTAGATCTTGCGCGATAGCCGTTACGGACACCGGCGGCGCCGGCGGCGGCGGATAATCACGGCGCCAAAAGCGGCCCTTGTTTGCTGAGCGCGTCTGAAACTCCTTCTTTACACATTAAAAATGTTTCGTTGAGGCGGTGTCTCAACTGAACACTGAATTAAACTGAACACTTACAATTAAACCTTGTGCCGTTCAGACCAGGATGCCACCAGCGCGTAAATGCCTTCAGTGACACGCGGTATTTTACCTAATTTTGAGTGTCTCAACAGTCACGCCTATTGGTGCCCACTAGGAGAAAGAGAGCGCTCATCTCACAAAAATATCCTAGTCAGCTGACGATGCGCAGCCAGCAGCATATTGCTCCTAAACAGTGCCTAACTATAATGACTCGTTTAAATTATGTGCATAATAAGGAGAGCTTGCTGCTGTCCTACTCCATCTACATATTTGTCCAATCTTGGTTTCCCAAAACGTGCAAATTATCATGGTAATTCGAAGCAAATGCTGCGAACTGCGTACGTCTGAATGGTTTTTCTCATTCCAGCCCCTCACTCAGCCAGCTGCTGCGTCGTATACAATAACGGAGTAAGCAGCTTACCTGCCGATGTCATGGCGTAGTGAGTCAGCACCTCAACCGAGGATTCCGCTGTTGCTTCTACCCCCCGTAGCTGGGAGTGCTCCTCTGCCAAAATCGCGAGAACAAAAATGGTCAAAACTGCAACGGAAATTGTATGCGCCGAGCGACGCCGTAATTCTATTTCACGAACTTATGGATATGAAAGAACGCCTACTTGCGCTCAGCCCTAAAACAAGCCACTTCAGTAATATATCGGCACCAGGGTTCCACTAGAGTCGCTAGATATCTTTTCCGCTTCTAGAAATCGCGAAAAGCTTTGACGTGGCGCTGACGCATCTGACTGGTCAGCGTTGCTTTTGGCAGCCATGTTCTTTCTAAAGCTGCTACTTGAATGCCGCAACGAGAGAACGCCGAAGGATGTTGCTCGTTTCAGTTGGCGTTTTCTTATATTTGACAGTTTCACCATCATATTTGATGGGAACGCAAATGTGGACGACAGTACGCTATCTGCGCGCCCATGCTCCACTCCAAGTGTTTATGAAGAAAAGAAAATGGCTGCCGAAGCGGGCTTAGTCTGGAAGTATTTGTGGCTACATATCAAAAAGCAAAAAATCTGTGGACTTTAGGTTACACCAGAAAGGCGGTGGGGGGCGGGGGAGGGGGCGATGTAGGAGCAGTGGCGGACATACGAGTCACCAGTGCGGGCGTAAACCACCCCTAGTTTACCGCCCACTGCTCCTGTGCCATACTCCGAATGAGCTAGAACTAGAAAGTGCAGGCGCACAACGCTGCTGGATGAGCCTACCGCTACCCGGTTGCGTCAGAAGGTGTCTGAACAGGTGAAGATTTATATAATGCGAATTGCTGTGCCACCGCTGTAGCATAAGCGCCATTGTTTCCTGTGACATTCGAATTTCGTCTTGCTTGTTCGTGGCAGACATGAAAGCGAATAAGCGCGAAATGTGCCAGAAACGGGGTTCCAGAGCTGCTCGTCTGCTTTTTAGATAGTTTTGTATCTTCCACTATTGCCACTATGCCGTTTGCCATAATCATCTCCGGTTCTGTGGCGTGAAACGCCGGAAATGAGTCAATCATCCACTATTCCAACAGTTACAGTTATGTGACGAGGAGCCGTAAGCGATGAAACTTTGCAATTCAGAGAAAAAAATGACAGAGTGCATGCTTCCTTCGCTGCCAATTATGTCGGAACACTCGTCTCCTGCCCCACGACCCCCTCCGATACGTCAGAACCTGTCTTCTACACCTTTCACTTGTGACACTACTCTATTCCCCGCTCACTCATCGCACCATGAATGCAAGTGACGTATCACTAAATTCAATTTAACTTTAAAATCACAGAGGTTTACTGCTTTACTCATGCTCCCCCTGTGTTGCAGGCCGGGGCTACTCTACGCCACCCGGTGTCGGTAATTCTTAATAACTAGTTAGAAGCTCGCAAATGTACTAAAGTGAGTAACTGCCTTTTTTGAGGCTAACACAAGCGTCGTCATTAATGATGATCATATTCCGCTGGGACAAGATTGATGTCCACCGGACAAACGCTGGGCGTTCTTTGAGGAGTCACGTTGATTGTTGAGAAGTCGTGTTGATCACAACAAAACTACCACACAACCGTTCCCCGTCTAAAGGACACCACAACTAACTTTGCTCATCCCCCTTTGGCCAAGCATCTCAGCCATCACGGAACAAAACGTGTTCGTCCTCGGGTAGGGAAAGAATGAGATAGCAGACATTTTAAATCTAACACAAACGACCAATTTAATTTCTAAGCATAACCGAGTGCACACTTGGCATTAAATAGCTAGTACACTGTTACACACAAAAATTCTTTAATGGAAAAAGATTGGGGCCACAGAGAATACAATGGTGGCTAACATATTTGTCACCCAACACAAATAACAACAGAAATCAGTGAGTAGCTCGGCTCCCAAACTAGTGGCGCAACGCCTCAAGCCTTGTCCCAGTTAATGAAGACAGGCTTATCTTAGACTCCCTCCGCACAATCGCCTCGTCGCCGGCACATCGATTGGAAGGCCGGGTGGAGGCTTGAATGTTGTCGTTGAAGTCGCTGTATCTCACGGAGTACTTCCGATCCTTGCGGCCGAGCTGGGGCTCTTGCGAGGACTACCTCATCTCTCCGCCGTGAGAGAACCGACGGGTCTCTCTCGGGGCTGGCCCTTTACCCAAGATCTGATCAAGCTTTATCGCACTTCCGAATATCCGGAATTCCGCCTCTATCGCTACGGGCCCCGCCATGGTGGTTTAGTGGCTGCGGTACTCGGCTGCTGATCCGAGGTTCGCGGGATCGAATCCCGCTCGTGGCGGCTGCATTTCGATGGAGGCGAAATGTTGAGGCCCGTGTGCTGTGCGATGTTAGTGCACGTTAAGGAACTCCAGGGGGTCGAAATTTTCGGAGCCCTTCACTATAGCGTCTCTAATATTCAGAGCGGGGTTTGGGGCGTTAAACCCCACAAAAGAACAAAAAACATCTCTCGCTTCGAGATGACCTGTTTAGTACCCACAACTCCGTTTCCCCAAGGTATTTATCCAATCTTTCATATAGGATTGCCTCTAGTAAGTACGGAGTAAGGGGAAGCCCTCCCTCAAAATAAAGTTAGCAAAAATATACACTTTTCTGTTCTGGAGAATGTGTTCTGGAAATTTACCCGCGCCGAAAATGTATCCCATGCTGATGCAATTTAGCTGGACAAAGGGACGAGTTAGTTGGACAAAGGGACTACTATCGATATCGCTGCACTCAGACGACTGCTACGTGAAAGTGATAGGGATAGTGCCGAAGCATAGTCACGATAGGGATCTTACGAGTGATAATGAGCATACAGCTGGAGCATGAAGAAGTTGAAGGAGAGGGTAAATAATCTAAATACGACCCTGAGAGAACATGCACTGCAACACAGGCCGTGCTTAGTATCGGTAACGCGCTATGGGAAAGAGAAAGAGAATCTCTGAGAGAGAGAGAGAGAGAGGAAAAAACATAGAGAGAGAAAAAATAAAAAATCATAAAAAATCCACTAAAGTGAAAGCTGGGACGTGCGAAGCTTGTGGTGATGCACCAGTGCTTTCCACAGGAAACTTCAGTCGCCGCAGATGGGCTTGCTTTACCGTGACCTCAACGGGGACGTTAGACGCCAACAGCACGGGTGCATTAGCAGAAAACCGTTAGAATCGCTCCTGACACAACCCTACACATACAGTGTCTGCGTGCAATGCCTTTAGGATCGGCCCACACATGCGCACACACTGCCTGCACTGCCTCCAAGATGGGCCCACACAATTTCTATACACCGTGCACCGGCAGTCGACGACAAAGCTATGAGTACTAAGGTACTTTGCCCCCTAAAATGAAGTGCGATGCCTTATATAGTGCGACAAATGTTAGGTCAAGTTTTCTAAAGATATGGCTTCTCCTGTGCTTAACTTTTAAATGCTTTGCTAAGCACCCAAAGACCGCTAATCATTCATCTGTGTGTTAGGAATGCCACGTCTAACTTTTCTGAGTTTAAGTGCAGGGAAGAACTGATTTCGTGATTTTTACAACTAGTAAACAGCTCTCCACTGACGTAAAAAGTTCGTAAATGTCACGACAAGTTTACGAAAAGGTTAATTGCTTCGACATTAAGGAACCTCATATTGAGAGACGACGTCGCGCATTAATTGATACATCCAAATTTTTTTCTCATTTTCATACGTCGGAGCAAACTGTTCTTGAGAGTTGCAAGAAAATTAACCTTCTGACGGAAGAAGCAACATTATTTCAAGAAATAACGCAGAACATCACGGTGGACATTATTATCCGGTGAAAAGCATCTTGCTTGCCAAATGCTTGACTTCTTTTTGCATGCTGCTGAATAGACACTCAACCACAAAACCGCATGAAAAAGTTTGTTTTACCCTTAGAAAAATACTTGAGATAAAAAGGCATATACTTGCGCACCACATTTGTCTTCGGTTACACATTTTCCGTCCATGGCCCTATAGAGATTAATGCAACCACATCCTATACTGCCCTCTTTATAACAGTGCCACCGCTGTAGATTTTGGACGAGTGGGCAATATGGTTGGAATAATACAGCATCCGCAGAGCAAAATCTGGGTTCTTCATTCTGCTGTATACAACCTTTAAAAGTCAAAGCATCGTTGACTAAGAAAATGAGTTTTCGGGCATATTTCCGCACAATTACTCGTTATACGAAGTTATGTAACTTTAGGACTTTACTAATGAATACTATGCTAAAATAATCTTTTTCTGTCTCCAGTAGTGCATGACCGAAAAAAGTGCGGGCGAAGGAATGAACTATCGGCACTAACGCATATTTCTTAAGGCTGACTTCATTCTGATTTTCGTAATTTGTAAATATTTTTTTTGCTTGTGCAACGCTTTGTACATTTTACCTTGTGCAACTGTATTTTCTTAGTGATCTCCTAATGCGATTATTTGCTTATATTATGATTATTTATCAATATCGAAGCTTACATGCGTTTACTTCGCACTATTAGTATTGCGATACATGCAATGCTAAGGAACACCCTCATAATTTGAGAAAGCTCGCTTTGCTTTGGAGAACATGGGTTTTAAGCGTAAGGTGTTCAGGGCTCGTTACAGTGACCGAAATTGGTGGAGATAGTGGCCGCCGCCGCCGACACCCGTTTTCATAACTGCTATCAGCTTCAGTGTTAAGAAAGGTTCAATGCGTGTGCGAACCTGTACCCAGATAAGTAGGGCCGGCGCCACTGCAACGCTTGCAGATTCTGACCACCTGCTTAGGCGCTTGCATACTCAACCGCGGCTCTCATATGGTAGGAAAGGTAGTTGCGTTCCCTGCTGTCTCTCACCCATAGCTAAATATTTTGTGTTCTCAGCCACGACTCCGAATTAATGTAGGGTCTTTCAGGTCATATGTCACCGGGGTTCCGGTTGTCATTCCAAGAACGAAGACCATCATAACGACGACGATTACAAAAAGTAACAAGGAGGTGAACAAGAAAAACACGCAGCGCAAAACGTCTGCTAAGAGGAGCACGGCGACGTCGAACGCGACACTCAAGAAAACTCGCTTAGCAGAACCTGCACCTGGCATATGCTAAAGTCCCTCTCACACCTCACTAGAACGCAAAATGAAACTCATAAAAGCGCAGCACAAAGAATGCACAGCTCCAACAGTAATATAGATGAAATCTTTGAGCAGATACAATAAAAAATCTTTTGCTCCCCATCTGCCTCTCAAGCAGCTTACCATTCGAGATCAAATAACGCCACTGACAGCCCCGTTACATTTGCAGACGTCTGTACCGCCATCTGGAGCTCCCTTCGCAGCAGTGGTGCCGGTGCTAATCCTGTCAACCATAGCCTTACAGGAAACTTCAGCGACGCAGCTGTGCAGTACCTCAAAACGATGCTCAATGTCACTGGCGACAAGGTGCAGTGCCACCCGAATTTCGAACGTGCAAACATTCTCATCACGCAGCGAGGCAAACGCTTAAGCCCAAGAACATAAGACCCTTACTCTGACTTCCTCCTTTGACAAAATTTATGAGAGTGATTACTACGCCCTTCTAGAACTGGTTATAAGACCATTAGCTCGTTGTAATCGAATGTTTGTTTTCCGGTGCCCCTTGTCAACTCAACATGTTCCCCTCCAAATCAAGGGAGGAGACAGTGACACATACTCTTGTGCTTCGGCGTGAAAGGCGCTTTGAACAGTGCTAGCCATGATGTTGTGCTCGACAGACTCGCTGCCCTCAACTGCGACCATCAAACCTAAGATTACGTCAATATGTCCCTTAAAAATTGCACTACCACTCTAGGACTTGGTACACTTCGATCAGCGTGACAAAGTGTTTGCAACAAAGGCACCTACAAGCGGCGTGTCGTTTCACCATTGTTTTTAATGTCGGCATGATAGCATTTGTGTGAGAGCTACTTCACATTGAACTATTGACAACAGCAAGAAGTCAATGCCCAGGGGCCCGGTCATCCACATCTACTACGCATTATGTTGACCTGAAACCACCATATTACAGGTCTCTGGAACGATTGCAGGAGTCACGACCCTTCCCAGTCGCATGCGAGAGGAGGATACGTTGAAATTGGCCCACAGCCGGGTCATCAGAAGAGTGGCTTGCAGCCTTCCATATCCGCATCTTACAAAACGGGAAGAAAGGCAGGTAAACGCCCTGGTACCACGATCGCACAAGACAGCCCTTAAGCGCCCTTATAGAAAAACTCAGCGACAAACTCTTATCTCTTGGCGTTCATAACACGATTGAAGGGCTACAGGAAGTACAGCTAGCTACTCAACTCTAACGACTCGCACACACACCGACTCGGAATGGCCTGGCGCTCCGCCTTGGGCATTAGGGCACCGCTCGAGAGATATCCAAACAACAGTCCATTTAACCAACTTCGAGCCAAGTACAATGTAGCCCTCACACTGCGTATTATCGATTTACAAGTTGGATCCGCGAGCAATCCACAGGAAGGATCGACAAGCGACGAGAGGTCCGAGTTCAGCTCTTCGTAAAGACTACCTAATCGGACCATCACAAAGATGCCGCGCCGTGTGCCGATGCGAGTTATACGGTTACAATCATTGTGGTGGACCATGACGTTTGCGTTAGCGGTAGCAGAGCGCTGCACCTATATCACAGAACTCGAAGGAACAACCATCGCATTAGCAACTGCCAACTACAACTGAAGACGATCGCTGAAAATCTTTATGGACTCCTACGCGGCGTGAAGAAATTTCCTTCATGGAAGAGTCAGACTAACGGCAGCGCGCATCCTGCTTGGCGCACGGTTTCCAACCGAGCCCCAGATAAAGCTCCACTCCTCCCCCTTCAGCATAGCATTAAATGGACACTCGATCACATGATACTGAAAGGGAACCATGAGGCGGGCAGGGTATTGCTACCATTCGACCCCTAATAATTATTGCAAGGACACCAGGAGGGCCTACCCCCTTGCCATCTAATGTAACTGAGGTGGATGCTGTTAGGTGGCGATGAATCGAGACTCACATGTAGTGCAAGGTCCATATTAAATGAAGTACATCCAGCTGCATATTCAGCACGTTGTCCATGGTTGTCCGAGAAGCATGAGCTTTTACACACCAGCTGCAGATGCCGGGTCATCTCTGAGAATGAGCCATTAGAACGAGCGAGTGCGCAGCAGTAGGAGCTGCTGACCGGCAGAAGCTAAAACGATCAACTCACTTTGACACGGCAGGAAGAGCGGCAGCTGACCGTGGCGTGCTGAATTGATGGCGGCGACTTCAGCTTCACTGCGACTCATGACCCAATCAGCCCAGAACGTAAAAAAACACTCCTGACAGTCCGTAAATAGGCGTTTTTCTCCTCTTCTTCCTCCGGCAAGGAGCTCTGTGCAGCCTCATTCGGTGAAATGTACCGGCGCGGACGGCTTGGATGCCACCACGATTCGTGTTTACGTTCGGTGAGCACCCTGAAGGTACGCTTGTCGCTGCATTTTGTCGCATATGAGGCACAGCAGCCGCAATTATGAGATGCTGCCGGCCTTCGCTGGCGAGACAAAGAGGGGGGGGGGCACCGATGTAAAGCCCTAGGAGTGTAAAATATCGGGGGCGATGTTCAGTTCTGTAGGGGATATAACCCGCAGATTGGTCGCGTCGTATGGACATTAGCGTAAACATGGGAGTGTGGTCTGCTTAATGACCAAAACCGCCTGCGTGGGGCTGCGAAGCAGCAGTACAAAGGGGCGTACATCTTAGCGCAGTCTCTAGGCTGAATGATCGCTGTGAGCTTGTCCGCCTCGTTCTGAAAAGCAGCAATAAAATCGGCGTTTGTAGTCTGCGTATGCTGGAAGAATAATCCTCCGAAGAATGAAATCAGTCTTCTTTTGTGTTTGCGTGTTCGCACGTGCTGCTCTTCTCCTCCTCTCTTTCTGAGGACGGGGGAGAGTGTACAAAGGCGTACATAAACGAACGCTGGAGAAGGCAGTTGCCGCCCTGACGAAGACAAGTACGCTTGTCGAAACGCTGGCTCCCGCGACATTCCCTGTTTTAAATCGTACCTTGCAAATTGTTCATCGATTACTGTTTGTTAGTTATTTTTCTCTGCTGTTATTTTCGCGTGCCACTAGTGTGTAAAGATCTGTCAAGTGCATAACTGTTAGTTGAGTGAAGTGTAATGTTCACCTTGTATTATTTGCACTGCCCTATTATAGATTAAATTTTTGTTGTTTTGTTTTCTCAACCACGACTCCGATCCCTTCGCTGTGTTTGCTTGCGTACGGAACGACCGAAACTGCCGCCGTTCCCTTCGCCGACTTCGCGCCGGGGAGCTTGAACGGCGGCCCTGTAACAATGTCCTTACTCGTGGAGTTGAGATCGTGTATTACTGCACTGTAACGGACAAAGTGCACAGTGGTGGTGCACCGTCAACACTAGCCCATGAAGAAGGCAGTGCAGTTCGCCGGGCTCTTGTACTCAGCACAGAATCCAACACAAACGTGTCAACATGGCGTGAATGAACGTCAACACGCTCGCGAACCCAGGCACAAGCACAGGCGACCACGCCTTTAAGCCAAAGTGCGACTGTCCTCCTGCGTGCTACATGCACGCGGGGCTGCTAAACACGGCGCCGTCAATGTCCCTGTATATGCTCCCAACCAGGCGCCGTTAGGGTGTCCCGATACGCGCTACTCTATGGTGACAACTAATGGCCGCCTCAGTGCCATTTGGAATCGTAACGAGTGCTTGCGCGTCTCCCTGGCGTCCGTTCTCTTAAAAAAAGTGCCTGTGTTTATGTGCTGCAGATGCATCTTCATAAACTTGCGTCCGCAGTAGGTACGTACAGACTATAGGCATAACAGGCACATGACCTCAGTAAGTACGCACAACACTGCAGTCTAGGGGCATGACAAAAAGATGGTAATTGGAGGAAAAGAAAGGCCTACGAGCGCTACAAGGTCCTGCATGTTTTACATCTGCATGATCTAGTTATACACACACACACGCCGCTAAGATCAAGGTAGGATTCCAACGTAAAGAATGATATAATGATTTTTGCATGAAAACCTCTTCCACGTATGACACTTCGGTAAGAAAATCGAAAATGCCAGGGAGTTACAAAAGCGTGCAAGAAAACCCCATTAACAAAACATATGATGAGTGTGAGAAATAGTTAACGCCAGATTAGAAGAGATAAGACACCCAATGCGCTTTAGGAATACTTGCTAACATGTGGCCTTATGTGTGGCGTGCGAGCCGATAGTGCATACACCAAGCAACGGGCTGCCGATACTTTGCTACGCTGATCTCTGCTGAAAGAACCGGTGCGCGCGTTCCGCGTGTCCGTGCTCCTGCAGAAAGCACCGCCTTGGTATCATCACCCTTCCGCGTTTCTAGTCACACCACATCCGGGCGCACACACTTCTTCAGAAAATCTGCCGCACTTTGGCCATGTTGGCGCGGCGTGACAGTGTCCTGTCGCCGCCACTGACACATTTCATACATGCGTTGCAGCGCTGGGAAGGCTACGCATGTTGTCCGTAAAGAAAAGGAGAGGTGTATGGCTCCGACACAGATACGAGGGACACAAAACACCGACGCGCACAGTTCGATGTTTCTCCCTGTAGTCACGAGCGTGTTTTCTTAAGCTGATCATGCATGTATTGTAATGTAAGGCTGCCAGCAGGGCATTTATTGTTTGTCGCTCCTGCAAGCAACGCACTACATTTTGGTCGCGGAAAAACACTGAGTAAACACTACCTTTTGCAGCGTCGCACCTGCAGGCACGCAGCACGACTGCCTACCGCGACTAATTTGTCATGCGAGTTTCGGCACACAAAGGAGCTCGCCGTCTGTTCGCTTCAGCCGGAGGGGTGAGCGCTCTCCTTGGGACGTGTTTTGTAATCGTCAGTGCGTACGCTGGATGAAAAGTGCGTCGCTTTTTGCAAATTACTACTTCAACCCGAGGCCCCTGTATAACTGTTCCAAAAAAAAAAAAATTTTGC
Organism: Hyalomma asiaticum; assembly: GCA_013339685.2. Lineage (NCBI taxonomy): Eukaryota > Metazoa > Arthropoda > Arachnida > Ixodida > Ixodidae > Hyalomma > Hyalomma asiaticum. The sequence goes on along the minus strand of CM023490.1, from coordinate 31,511,935 downwards.
CTATCTCTACCGGAAATACACACTGACTACCACGTGAAAGTTTCTCGTACCCTGAGTAATTAACATCTGTGACAGGCTTTATCTGTGTCTTTATCTTAGCTCATATCCAGTAATATTAGCCATAATAAATTCGCTGTTGCTAAAAAAAAAAAGAAGGTGTCATACACATGGAATCAGCGAGATTTAAACAGAATATTTTTCTCACGGCTTGCGTGTACATTTCGATCATGGACGTCACGCATTTTGTGCCTGATAATAAACACTTGCCTGCAGGTTTAAGTGGCTCTCCAGTAAGGGTTTTAAGTATAATGAGAAGATTGGTTGATGCGCCGTGCAGGGCGAGTATTCATTGTGCTCCGCCATAAATATTCACAAGAAAATGTTTCAGACAACACTGATGCCATACGTCATTCATGATCCCGGTCGACCATGGCAGAAAACACTATACGAAATGAATGTTCGGAGGCATTCGAAGTACATTGTAGTTGTTCCGAAAATGACCTCATTTTGGCAGTGTTCAATATAGGGTCAATAAAATTTGTATTAGTGCGATTCAATGAAACCGTGCTTAATTTCTGCCAATTGAAATTTTATCGACTGAGCGTCAAATGATTCTTGATAATATTATGTCAATGAAATTTCCATTGAGGGCGCTCATTAGAAATTGTCATTTAAATAATTTTAGATAGACTCAAAAGGAAATTGACACGCTTTTTATTGAAACGCGAAGTGCATTTTTGTAACGGTGGATGGTATATCAGAGAACTGGTGTTTTAAAAATTTTGTTAATGGCTACGTCGATGTGTTGATGTTGGGTACCTTAGGTCTCCCCCGTATTTCAGCTGTAAGTACTTCATATATAGTAACCTTAAGAATCTTGGGAAATGGAACTAGCCTCCTTGTTAATCGTTAGTCATTAAGAAGCGCTATTCGCATTGTATGATCAATTCCTTGGCTAGAAGCTCAGTTATGGTATGTCGTATGTAGCTGCATTCCAGTTTGGTTAGGAATATAATATTCAGAAATGTATATTTTTACTTCGTTATCTGACGGAATCTTTCTTTTACTTTTCTACTGGCCATATTACTACGCTGCCCCTTGGCCGCAGGTTATATTATGCCGTTTCTGTTCGCGAGTTCTTTCAGAGAACCGTGTTGTTCTTGTGGTAGGTTCTTCGGTTTGTGACTCTGTCTTTTTGTAATGAGGCTGTCTCTTGCCGCTAATAAGGGATCCTCCCACCAAGAGTGAATCTGAGATCGCACGCTCAGAACAGTCTCTCGAAAATAAACGCTTATTTCATTCATTCTTGTTACTAGTCTTATCTACTGATCTATCTCTGGGCATTGCTCAGTACCTGATGTCCACGTGCCTGACGGTCGAAGAGCGTCAGCATTTCTGTCTCCTGGCTCTACCTTATCCAAGGACTCTGTGATACGCAGACGCATTGATAGCTTCTATATATTTGTGTAGCTGGTATTCGTTGACCGTATTACTTGTCGGGAAGAACGTATGACGACATTCTACAAGACCTATTTCCGCTGAATTTAGGCGCTGTGATATATCTACGAGCTTGCTATTGTGTTCCCAGCGGTTTTCTGGACGAGAGAATGCTTTTGTTGTGCTTATCTATTTTACCTTGCACGCACCCTGTAGCGTGCGTGCTTTTGCGCTTTTGTCTCTCGATTATTTTTTGTACCTGCCGGTCGACAAATTCGGCTAGTCTTTCCGTTTCTTTACTGGATATATCAATGTCGTTAGTTTAGTCAGTCCTTACGTTGAGCTGATTTTGTAAATGTCCCTTTTTTTAGAAATCTATCAACGACAAGGCGGCATTTTCTACGACACTATTCTATTTTTCAATACGCTTAGGAGCTCTCCTAAAGACTACCAGCTCTGCTGTGACATAGCCTTGCTTCTAGCGCCAGCTGGCCACATATATTTTAAAACCAAACACACCTCGCGGGGTTTTCACGATCCATCCCTTATACAAATAGCTAAGTAAATGTTCCTGTGAATGCTTTTCTAAGTGAATACATATATCTATAAAAAGTGAAGCCAGCATGCTTTTACATACCATTTTTTTACAATTTCTCACGGAGGCCCATATATTATCGCAATCATTCTAAGCAATTCCAGACACTCATGTATAAAAGACCGAATCACTCACCTTCACTGATCAGGCATCCGTTGCATAAAACAAAGGTTATGATCAGGATTCGCATCATAATAAAGTTTTCTTCCAGTAATATACTCTGAAAAGGGAAACTACCATGAAGATAACCGTGCGGACTGTTGCCGCTTTCAGACAAATTCATTTCAATTCAGCTTTATACTTGGAGGGCAGGTTATCATTCTGCATCTGCATCGCAGCAACTTTCTGAGGGAACACGTGTCAATATTTACTCGTCACTGGTATCTTTGGCACAGAAAAGATTAGCAGTAAGAACATCTGAAGACAGATCTTGCAAGAAGCAGGAAAAAATCTACGCCTGTGCCCATCCCGTAACATAGTTTTAACCTCCCCGTTGTTCCTGAAAAAATCACCATTCATGTTCCTTTTTCTAGCTTGCGTGAAGTGTAAAAGACATGTCCATGACCGTTCAAATATGTCTGCATGCATAGCCGAATGTTAATATTTTTTATATTCTCTGTATTCCAACATACCAATACATTTTACAACAAAAGTCAATCACATTCAGGCCGCCCCGTGCTTTTCCTGACCCCCAGTGAAACGGCAGTTTCTGTCGCTTGTGGCGACAGTATCATTTACTAGAAGCGTCGCCTACCGCATTGGAATGGCAGAAAGTGCTGCTTCGGATTGCTCGGGCAGCGACGACACGAATGCTCACCTCCTCTGTGATTGTCCTGGGTAATCCCCCATATGACAGTCACTCGACGCCGAATTGTACGTCTCAATAATTGACCGCTATCTGAGCAAACATTATTCGAATGTCGGAACGACTGTGTCCCAACAGAAAATCACGAAGTTCTTGCGAGAAACGGGCCTCGTAGAACGAGCTGCGATACTCTCTTGTTGCCCGTGCTTGTGTGTGTGCGCTTAGGTATCACTCTATCTCATTTTATTTCTAAAATTTCTGCCACCCCTTACCCATTTCGCAGTGCCGGGTAGCAAGCTGAATACCTTTCTCTATGGGTAGCCTCCTTGCCTTGCGCAAAGCATTTATCTCACTCTCTCTTGCCTTTTATTATGTACACTGTGACAACCATTTCCTTCGTTTGTATGCGTCCTGTACTGCCATAGGTACTGCGATAGCTGTGTATTGAAATCCAGGTAGATTTGTTCTCGGTAAGATTGTTTTTCATTAATGTTTGAGCAATGCCTTCTCTCTAACTACATGTTTGACGTACCCACCACCCTGTTTTTGGCAGAGGCAGAAGTGTAGGGCTGTGACTGGTGTCATTCGTACATTGCCTATGGTATATGAATGTTCGACAGTCATCTCTCATGTCGTTGCTGACCCGTAATTTCAAGTATGTTTATATGAGGTAGTGGACAATAATTACGATGACACCCGGTGAGGCTCGCCGTTACGCCACCGTTAATTGTGTAGCAATAGTATTGCAATAGTCAGCAGATTTATCAACACCCATGATTGAAATGTTGACATCGTCCGTGATAATATTATGCTGTCATGATGAATGCATTTACTTTATGGCTGATATTAAAGTGCGCATAGTGACAAGGCACGAGGGTGATATGTACACCACACATTGCAAGATCAGCGCCGTCTTTATTAGACGGCACCAGCGTGGTCCGCAAACCCAGTTCCATGCCCTTAATTTCCTTTTTTCGTACCGTGAAAGACAATCATTGCCGGTTATGGCAGACTTCTGCTACGCTGATCATTTCTTCCGGGATTCCTGTAACTCCTATTGCAGTCTCGAACTTGACAGATGCCGCACGTGGCGCAATTTTTAGCGCGAAGACGGCACATTTCGCGACACCTCCTCATTTGCATTATGAAATAAAATATAAAAAATCAATTTGTTGAAAGAAATGCGGGAAAATACGTACCGCCTCCGTCGGAAGTGTCAAAGCCAACGAGCACCGCGTCACGGATTTGTGGGGAAGTGAGGGACCCACCTTTTCGCATGGTGGGTGGGCGGGTAGGTGGAATAAGCTTGCTTCATCATTAGCATAGGAGTCTCAAGAGACCGAATCATCATCCTCGGATTGTCTAGTGAGTGTCAGGAAAGCTGCGTAGAAAGCCACTACTCTGCTTTCACATTCAACTTTCGTGACTTGGAATGCCAGCTTCCTCATGCTTATTTTAATCTACGTGGCCTTACTGAGGTCCGGGCTTGTCGATGGTGTCTGGACTCCTACAAACAGGCTTACCTATAGCGCCATTATCTTGGAGCCTTTTTGGAACCCCTAGTCTATTGTGGATGCAGCGTTTACGGATATACGTGCAAAATCCAAAATGTAATTTCGATAGCCAACATGCGTCTGAATTCTTTTTCTCCGCGCTTGCTGAAATATACATGCATAGAAAATAGCGCGCTTCATGGAGCAGCGATCGAGGGATCCTACTCCGCTTTAAAACGAAGCCTTCCGGAACGACCGCAGAATTTGCTTCGTTGGGTTCCGTGGCTATGGTGTGTATTATGCGAACGAGACATCAATGATTTCCTCGTAACCAATAGCGCCGCGACATTAGCAATCGTCGACGTACCTGAGAACAGCAAACAGCCGGCGGAGTAAATCTGCGCAATATATCGTCTTAAGGGGTCTCTTACCAGGTGTGCTATTTTCGAGCTGACAAGAGTATTGCGTAAGCAATGTGTGCTCGCGACCATGTCTTGCAAGTACCGAATCGCTACGCGACGCGGAAGGCCCTCAACTTTCCAAGAGAGCCTTCTCTGCTCTAATATGAGCTTCGTGCTCCAATATGCGAAGGACAGTACTGCGCGCCTCGCGAGGCACGCCCCGTCATCACAAAGTCCCAATGCTTCCCTAGAAACCGTGGCAAGAGACACTTGTTGAGACACTTGTTGAACCAGGAAATCGCACTTCGGCGGCTGTTTGCTCGGGTACTCAGACGAGACGCCCTTCTGAGGGCACACGAGCGTTTCACTTTGTCTTTCTTTTTTTTTTCTCTTCCGTCTGCAGCACTGGCATACGGCGACGATGTCGCACTGGCAGTGGCTCTCACCTACGGAGTTGATCATTTTGCGCCGCTTGAGACATTCTATGTGTTTGTTACCATGGGCCAAAATTCGAAAATTTCTTGCGATAGAACACGTTGTCACTTGGGCATTGAGCAAGCTCCAAGGCATAACCTAAATATGGCATGTGCCCAGTTCAGGGGCTCTTTAATGAAGCTCCGGGTGTTTCGCAACTGAGATACTGAGCAAGAAAGAGTTCACTGATGGGTGGTGGGGAACCTTAGGCAAATATGCAATCAGTGGCAAGTTCCTTCTTCGCCTCTTTTTTTCTGCCGTCACATTCCACCTGTCAATTAGCTACCCAGCCATGGCTACAGTGCCGCATGTCTTTCATTCAGCAAATTTCCACGTTTTAGACGTAATGGTGAGGGTGCTCCCAACCTGGGCAACAAAGACTGAACCTCGCGGCTTAGATTAAGCCCCTTGGAACTACGTGGTTTTTCTTTAAAACCATCACTTTTTTTGTGGGATGAAAGCAGCAGCGTAGTGACGAAACCGTAAGGTCAGAGTAGTGAAGAAGTGGATTTCATGCTGGTCACCATCGAGAGGACTGTGCCTCTCGACAGTGTGCCCAACGTTCGTCGGACTAATCCGGGGCAATCAGTCGGCTTATCTCTTGCTATCTCAAAGCATATACCATCCACATGAGTTGTCGCACGTAATACGCTGTCTCAATGCACACTCCTGGACTCCACCAGTTCTTAGGTGCTCTGACCGTTAAGTCAAAGGTTCGTAACACATTGACGTAGAACAGCAACTTCGAAGTACCGATTTGGCCGTAGTATGTCCAGATAGATCCTCTTTGGTGTGAGACGAGATTCGCACATTTATATGCACAAAGTAGCAGGCACGGCAGCACTGACGTGCGATGCTCTAATGGGCTTGCAATACTGTTAGTCGTAATAATAATAATAAATTTTGGTGGTTTACATCACAATACCAAGATATCATTCCGAGCGACCCAGCGGGGGGCTCGAGAAATTTCTATCAGCAGGGGTATTTTAACTTACGCGGTCTCTTAGTAATTTCCGTACATCGAGATGTGACCGCCGTAGGCCGGGATTCGACACGGTGATCTCCAGCACCGGAGCACCTCCGAGGGAGGGCATAACGGAGGACTATTCTTTGTGGGGCTTCGGAATAGACCTACCTTTGTAAGGGAAGATAGAATGCCGAGCCCACAATGAGGCGCACAAATCAGCCGCATTTTTGACAGCCAACCATTCGATACTATTCTGCTCACTGGGTATTAGTTACTTATAAAAGTTTGGACGGCTGGTTAGACAAAAGCGTGGTTCCACGAAACAATGTTGTAAGCATATGCGAAGAAAGCAAAGTGATGGTCCCGACATTATTATATCTGATGACTAGTTCATACACATAGCGCGTAAGTTTTAATAATGTACACCACGCACATTTATAATTACATTTTGAAGCTTTGAGATCGCTTCATAATTAACGAGAAAAAGCAATGAGTCATCAAAGACATTCGTGTTCGTAAGCACGTAAGCTTAAGCATGAGGCCAGGCAACTTCGACGAAAAAACAACAAAATCCAACATTGACGTAACTGTGTTCTATTTTTCTGAAGCGGATGCAGCGTAGAAAGCTAGACAATTTGCTCCCTGTTTCAAAGCGAGAAATTAGTTGGCTAAAATGAGTCAATTCCACTGTAGCTCCGTAATCTCTAGCACACTTCACTGAGAATGCGAATACGGCGCTAGAATTGAGGACTTTCTTTTACAGCAGACGTCATGAGAGCGTCATTACTTCCGCAAACATCCATGCGTAGGTTGTTTTCAACCATGAACTATGTTAATCTGGAGTCGTAGAAAACCTTGGAATATAAAATAAGATAAATATTCAGCAACGATACACTAATGGGCTAAAATCGCTTAAAATATGAATAAAACTATATTGCCGAAGTGCCTTCCAGGAAAGGCAGCGAGCACATACAATTTTGAAAACTTCGACAGGTTAGTCGTTCCTCCGAAAAAATGGCCTCTTTGTGGAAGTTTATACTTGTGCAATATCGATTCTGAACGCGACGTAAGACATGAAGCCGACACATTAGACAGACTCTGCGACGCAACATCACTCCCGAGCGGCGGCTCGATGGCCTTGAAATCGCCTTTTCAGGAAACACTTGACAGCACTATACCGTCAAGTGTGGCCCTACGCTTCCCACAATGTAAAGAGTCAAGATTTCAAGGGAAGGGCCTCAAATACGAATGCCAATCTACATCGCGGGTGTTGGGGTTCACTGGTTATCTGAATCTGCGAAGAACTCCGGAGCAAATGGCGATGGGTGCAATTTTCTTAATAGAATTCTTAGTTAGGCACTGGTAATTTAATCAACCTACCGTACAAGTAGGTAACGTCAACTCCGCGTTTCCATACTTGGCAACGAAATAAGCTTTCCTCGAAGGAGCCCTAAAATCAAAGCAGCTTCGTGCTTTCTTGCAGCGTGATAATTTTCGTACGTGCTGGAGAAACCGCTCAGCCCCGCCACGGTGGTCTAGTGGCAAAGATACTCGGCTGCTGATCCGATGGTCGCGGGATCGAATCCCGGCCGCGGCGGTTGCATTTCGATGGAGGCGGAATGTTGAGACCCGTGTGCTGTCCGATGTCAGTGCACGTTAAAGAACCCCAGGTGGTCGAAATTTCCAGAGCCCTCCACTACGGCGTCTCTCATAATCAGAGCTGGTTTTGGGACGTTAAACCCCACAAAACAACAAAAAGAAACCGCTCAATATGAAAGCGTCATCTGAAGCAACGACAATGTGGTACACTGTAGTGACCTTTGCTTTTCTTTATTTCAAGAAACTCCAAAGGGTTCCCACTGGAATCGAAGTACTTGGAAGGAATGGCAAAAATGATGCACTGTGCTTTCGAAGCAGCCGCCATGTAAGATAGCCAAACAACAGTGAAGCACATTGACCCAAACGCAAGCTAATGAACGCCAAAAAAAAGGTGAAATTCAGATATTTTATGCAGTTAGGGAGAAGACAAGAAATCGCTCTCTTAAAGGATTACAAAATTCTGATATGTGACATGTAGAAGCAGCTACCACTTACAATCGCCGCTGCTTCTACTCAAGAGAATACGATTTCGCGAACGTTAAAATGCGGCAAGCGAGGCCCTTAATGACTACTAAAGGGCCATGACCGGAAAAGACGGCTGACGGCGAGTGAACGAAATCCCCATTAAGAAGCGCATGATGGAGTAAGTTCTTTCCAGAAGAAATAAATCTGTACATTTACCACGATGACAAACGCTATCCTACCTACAAGAGGCTTTAAAAGGGACTGGTGCTTGTGAAACGGGAGTAATCTTTAAAAGAAAAAAAGAATAAAAATGAGATGAGCAGAACGGTTCTGTAGAGGCTCAATCCTAAACAGGTTGATTCAGTTAACTCACGCCGTGCTTTCGGAAACGTTCGCGCATGCGTGACGAGAATGCGATTTTGGCAGCGTTTTGCTTTTGCAAGAGCTCAAGACGAGCAAGAACTCAGGACGTGCAAGAGCTCAGGACATTTCATAGACGAGATTTTACTCTCGCCGTAAACCAGATGTTTTTGACCGGGAAATTATCGAGCACGTCGACTAGTCTCAGTAATGCTTGCTATGATATTATTACGTGCCGCATTCTTCATTGTTCCGCAGGTTCTAAAAAACGCGAAATTTGAAAGAGTAGTCACGTGACTACGCACCTGGGTGCCGCAATGTAAGCGCGCGTTCTACATGTTACGAGATGCCAATTTTTGGAGGACGTAGACCGCTGGCGTAAGGAACGAATTGTGGCGCACGGCACGCGCGTGTTTTCTCTTGTCTATTTCTTGTGCCGGTGTGTTGCGTTTCATAGCATGTCTTATGTGTAACCAACAGGCCATCGTCGCAACAATTCCGCAGGAACACACTGCAAGGGGAGCTGGGGTGGTAGGGGGGAGGGGGGGGGTATGAAATGTGTGCCCTCATCTCAACTTCTTATATGTCGTGTGCAGTACTCTTTGTCATTGTGCGTCAGGCATCCGTTCCTTCGGAGCACGTTCCATGAAGTTAGCGTCACTTCGCTCGAACGCCTAGTCATGTTGTAGTATTCGAAGTATCGCATATTTTCTTGGAAGATAGGTACAATTAAAACCAGTGCACATTGCTGGAAAATACATATTCTGGACGCTGCAGCACTCTTTAATATTTCTCTGTTGAGCCCTTTGAACTTTTACAAACATTATAAAGGTCGGTTAGGTATTCATAATAACCAATTACGCTAATTGAAAAAAATTGGCTCCATTATGGCATGCTAATTTTCGTATACATCCCGTTAACAAAACGCGTGGCATGGAAATCATGTCGCTCGTGACATGTATATCATGATTTTCATGTTGTGACCTGTCAGTCATGTTGGTCAACCAGTCACGTTGTGGCATGCCAATTTTCGTATACATCCCGTTAAAGAAATGGATTTTGTGCTCTCCTGGCCGTTTCGCTAATGCGATATTTACGAAAATTGGTATGCCACAACATGACTACATGACGAACATAAATGAGAGGTCATAAAATGAAAATCATGACAGGCATGTCATGAGCGGCATGATTTACATGCCACGGTCTTGGTGCTCTCCTGGCCGTTTCACTAATGGGATGTATGCGAAAATTTGTATGGCATAATATGACGGCCTGACGAACATAACTGACAGGTCATAACATGAAAATCATGATATGCATGTCATTAGTGGCATGATTTACATGCCACGGTCTTAGTGCTCTCCTCGCCGTTTCGCTAATAGTATGTATGCGAAAATTGGTATGGCACATGGTATGGTATGGCGCATGGGGGTGTAAACGCGAATGAGCCGTTTGACCGCATGTATATAACTCGCCACCTACGTCTCCTTGCAGTCGTGGTCGTCCTGTTTGCTTCGACTCTCCACGGTGGTCTACCAGCTATGACACTCGACTGCTAATCCGATGGTGGCGGGATCGAACCCCGGAGACGGCGTCTGCATTTAGGTGGCAGCGATTTGGTGAGGCCATAAACTGTGCAACGTCAATGCAATTCAGAGAACCTTAAATTTATGGAGCCCTCCAAGTATTTTTTTTATTGATGTGATATTAGGAGATGTTGGCGCACAAGTAAGGTGCCGGCTACTCCTTGGCGCCTTGGTTGGTCCTTTCAACATGCATGGTTGCGAAGCAGTATGCAAAGTGATCCGGTATAATCACAATAACAATAGTTTCGTCTGAACAATAATGAAGAAACACACTCACAAGGTATACATATATAAGTTCAAACACATGGCAGAACTTTCGAGCAAAAGTCTCTAATAAATAAATAAGAATGTCACTGGCACAAAAACGTGCATAGTCAGTCAGTCTCTTATAATCATATCGTGGTTTTAGAGCGTAAAATACCAGAAATAATCATCTTGGTTGCTTCATATACAAGAAAGCATGACGTGTTTAAAAGTTTGACGAACATCAAAAATTGACCTTGGCTGCACCTTTGGTAGCATAAGCACCATGCACGTCAGGATGAATGATACGATCTCGTGCGGCTCATGAGGGCAGTGCTCGGCCGGGCGAATGCTGGTGGCTGATGTGTATGGGTGGCTCTATTTTAATATTGCCGCCTATTTCAAACAAGGACCAAAAAGATGAAGACATCAAATTTCATAAGAACACGTTTTGCATGGGTTAAACAAGAGGGGGAGGCTATGATCGGAATGACATACAGGTAAACGGGCTGTAATAACTGAAGGCAACCTATGGTGCAGTAGGAATTGAAGCCGAGCCACCGAGGGGTAAAAGAAACGCGCTACCACACATCTGCAGCACCAGTTCCCACTGGCAGATACTGCAAATTAATCCACTGCATGAAGAGCAATGGTGATGATGCTTGTCTGGTGTAAACTGCGCTTCTAGTGTGAGTTAACCGGTGTTCAAGCAAATTTAGATACAGTACACGTATACTGTAGTGGCTCAGCATGCCTTTGCTGAGCGTTGCACGACTTCGTGTAAACATCTCCACGAACAAAGTTTGTAATAAGCACCACATCGTACCACAGCATGCACTCCTTTTCGGCAAAGGTAACGCATGTGCACATACTTGGCCTCACCACGGTGGTCTAGAGGCTATAGTACTCGGCTGCTCATCTGAGGCTCGCGGGATCGAACCCCGGCCGCGGCGGCTACAAGGGGCTCTATGCAGCCTCATTTAGTGCAATACACTAGCGCAGACGGCTTGGATGCCAACACAATACGTGTTCACTTTCGGTGAGCACCTTAATGGTACGCTTGTGGTTGCATTTAGGCGCACATGAGACACGGAAACCGCAATTATGAGGTGCTGCCGGCCTTTGCTGGCGACACAAAGAGGAGGGGGGGGGGGGGCACCAACGTAAAGCCTTTCAGGTGTAAAATATGGGGGGGGGGGGGGGGTTAATTCTGAAGGGAGCGATAACGTGCAGACAGGCCGCTTCGTATTGACGTTAGTGTGAATACGGGAGTTCGGTCTGCTTAATGACCAAAACCGCGTGCGTGGGGCTGCGAAACAGCAGTACAAAGGGGCGTACATCTTAGCGCAGTCTCTAGGCTGAATGATCGCTGTGAGCTTGTGCGCCTCGTTCTGGAAAGCGACAATAAAATCGGCCGCGTTTGTAGTCTGTGTATGTTGGAAGAATAATCCTCGGAAGAATAAAATCAGTCTTCTTGAAACGCTCGAATTGAAAGGACGTTCGTGTCATGTCTTCCATCTGGAAAACTTCAGCGTATTGTGCAATTTGGTACTAGACAACTGTCCAGTTATTTTAGAAAGCTTCGTGTTCAGGGGCAAATGAGGTACCAGGTGGCAGCAGCTGCGATACAGATATTCATTTGCCGCCACTCCGCAGGGAGCATACAGATATCTGACGGTGGATCGGTTCCAAGCCGCCAGCTGCAGATTGATATCCAAGAGCAGGGTCCGCGTCTTGATGGTGTCACGGGGGATATTTTGGCAAACAAAGACACATAGCTACGAACAAAACAAGTGGGACGTGCACTGATACAAGCAGCACGCTGGCCGACGCCGAGTAAGCCCCTCGGCGTGGGTTCTGCTTTAATCACGGGAACTGCGAAAACCGCCAGTTCCTTGGTGCGGGGACCGCTTTGCGTAGGGTGACATGTATTAAAGTGACTAATATAGCTAGGCGACTAACATAAGAATGAAAGCATTTTGTGTTGGTGAAAGACTGAGTAAATAGTTGTGGGATCCTCAATATTCGCCTTAAGAGTTCAACGCGATAGCGATGCGTGGCCCCATTGTCATCGCGCTCTTTCGTTTGATGTGATCTTGAGTCCCCTAGCCACGTAATCATCATGACGCCACACTCGTTATTATATGTCTTTGCTCGTGGAGTTGAGAGTGTGAATCACTGCACTGTAATGGGCGAGGTGCATAGTGGTGGTGCGTTGACATGTTTCATACATGGGGTGCAGCCCTGGCAAGGCTACGAAAGTTGTCCGTAAAGAAAAGGAAATGTGTATGGCTCCGACACACAAACGAGGGATACAGAACACAGACTCGCACATTTCGATGTTTCCCCCTGCAATTACGAGCGTGTTTTCTTAAGCTGATCATGCATGCATTGTAATATAAGGCTGCCAGCAGGGCATTTATTGTTTTTCGCTCCCGCAAGCAACGCACTACTTTTTGGCCGGAGAAATACACTGATTAACACTACCTTTTGCAGCCTTGCTCCCCAAGGCACGCACCACGACTGCCTATAGCTACTAATTTGTCATGTGAGTTTCGGCGCACAAAGGGGCTCGCCATCTGTTCGCTTCAGCCGGAGGGGTGAGCGCTCTATTAGGGACGCGTTTTGTAATCGGCAGTGCCTCGGCTGCATAAACAGTGTGTCGCTTTTCGCTAATTACTACTTCACCCCGAGACACCTGTATAACTGTTCCAAAAGAAATTGTGCCTATCTCTACCGGAAATACGCATTGAATACCACGTGAAAGTACCCCGAGTAATTAGCATGTGTGACAGGCTTTATCTGTGTCTTTACCTTAGTTCATATGCAGTAATATTAGCCATAATAAATTCGCTGTTTCTAAAAAAGCATGTCATACACACGGAATCAGCGAGACTTAAACAGAATATTTTCCTCACAGCTTCCGTGTAGATTGTGATCATGGACGTCACGCATTTCGTGCCTGAAAAGAAACGCTTGCCTGCAGGTTTAAGTAATAGATGTCTGCTCCAGTAAGGGTTATAAATATAATGAGAACATGGGTTAATGCTCCGTGCAGGGCGAGTATTCACTAAAGTATGTACCGCTAAAAATATTCACAAGAGAATGTTTCAGACAACACTGATACTATACGTCTTTCGTAATCCCGGTCCGCCATGGAAGAAAACAGTGTACAAAATGGAATGTTGCGAAGTTGCCATCCAAAGTAGTGTTGCTGTTACGAAAATTACCTCATTTAGCAGTGCAATAAAATTTGTATGAGTGCAATTCAGTTAAACCTTGCTTAAATTCTGCCAATTGAAATTGTATCGGCTGAAAGTTAATTGACGCTTCCTAATATTAAGTCAATTAAATTTTCATTTAGGGCGCTCGTTAAAAATTGTCGTTTAAATGATTTTCTATGGACTCAAAAGGAACTTCATACGCTTTTAATTGAAACGTGAAGTGCATTTTTGTAAGAGTGGATGGTATATCAGACAAGTGGTGATTTAGAAACTTCGATAATGGCTCCATCGATGTCTTGATGTTAGATACCATAAGTGTCCACGTATTTGAACTGTAAGTACTGCATGTATGAATCTCGGGAAATGGAACCAGGCTGATTGTTAATCATTAGTAATTAAGAAGCCCTACTTGCAATCGTGTCATCAATTCCTTGGATATAAACTCCGTTATTGTATGTCGTATGTTGCTGCAATCTAGTGTAGGCAAGGAATATAATATTCGGTAATGTATATTGTTACTTCGGTGTCTGACGACCTCGTTCTTGTTCTTTTCCATTGGCCATATTACTATGCTGCCCCTTGCCCGCAGGTTTTATTATGTCGTTTCTGCTCGCGAGTTCTTTGAAAAAAGCGTGTTCATATTGTGGTAGGTTCTTCGGTTTGTTACTCGGTCTCTTTGTATTTAGGCTGTCTGTTGTCACCAGTCTTGTGTACTGATCTAGCTCTTGGCATCGTTCAGAATCTGACGTCCATGTGCTTGGTGGTCGAAGATCGTCAGCATTTCTCTCTCCTGTGTCTACCTTATCGAAGAATTGTGTGACGCCTCGATAGAATTGTGTGACGCCTTGATAGCTTCGATATATATTTGTGTAGCTCGTATTCATTCACCGTAATATTTGTCGGGAATATCGTAAGAACGCATTCTAGAAGACATATTTCTATTGTATTTATGCACTTATTACCTTGCTACGGTGTTCGCAGTGTTTTCCTGGGGGAGAGAATGCGTTTTTTGGTCTTGTCTAATTATCTTGCTTCATTGCTTGCTTCTTTTGCGGTTTTGTTTCGCCAATATTTTCTCTTTCTTCCTTTCGACAAATTCGGCTACTCTCTCCGTTTTCTTACTGGATAGCTTATTGCCCTTATTTTATTCGGTGATAATGTTAAGTTGATTTCGGCATTGCTGTTCTTGAAATATCTTTTAACAACAAGGTGGCATTTTCTACGACAGCATTCCGTTTTAGGGGCGAAGCTCCTTAAGGCGTGGGTCGTGCGTCCCCGATGTATGTAGTAGTAGTAGTAGTAGTGGTGGTAGTAGGTAGCCACCGGCGCGTGCCTGCCGGAGGGCACGCACGCGCCGAGGGCGAGCGCGTGGCACCTGGCGCTCGCTCTCGCCGCGAGCGCTGGGAGCCACGCGCTCCCCGGCAAATTCGACACTGCCCCGGCAAACGCGAGAGACAACGTTGGCGCAGGCAGCGTCTCCCATCGAGTTTCTTGATTGAGAAATACCGACTGCTCGCGTTGGAGAAGCGTTCACCGGCAAAACCCATATATATATATATATATATATATATATATATATATATACAGGATCTTGACTTGCAATGAAGTGCCGGTGGGAGATTTCACTTGTGCATTGTGCATAGTTGAACCGTGAGGCTTCGTAGCATGCGCGTTAACTAAATTAATCCGGAACTCGGCATGATCTACGATGCACATACCGAGCTTCGCCCACTCATCATCATTCACTCCGTGGATATGCTGTAATTTTTTTAATAGGCTTAGAACAAGTACACCAAGCGTACAACTGACCTCACCACCAAGTGCACATCCGCTTGAAAAGGGAAATGATGAGTTGATAGGGTGAAACGCAACATACTCATGTAGAGTACTGTATGGCAAGCAGATGGCTAGCCGAAGTAATGAAAGAGGATGGATAAAGGAGGAGGGGAAATGCGACTAGCTCTGCTGTGACATATCCCTGCTCTTCTAGAGCAATCTGGCAACACTTTTTTATCGAAACATACCTCGTGGAATTTTCCCAATCCGTCCCATATACTAATATCTAAGTAAATGTTTCTGTTAATGCTTTCCTAAGTGAATACATATATCCATGAAAAGTGAAGGCAGAATGTTTTTACATACAATTTTCCACAATCTCTCACGAAGGCCCAAGTAATATCGCAATCATTCTAAGAGATTCCAGGCACAGATGCATGAAATACCGAATCACTCACCTTCACTGATGAGGGTTCCGTTGCATAAAACAAAGATTACGATCAGGAGTCGGATCATAATAAATTTTTCTTCCAGTAATATACTCTGAAAAAAGAAACTACCATGAAGATAATCGTGAGGACTATTGCCGCTTTTTAGACAAATTCATTTCAATTGATCTTCCTAGTTGGAGGGGAGGTTATGATTCTACAACTGCGGTACAGGAGCTTCCTGAGGGACACGTGTCACTATTTAGCCGTCGCTGGTATTTTTGGCACTTAAAAGAGTAGCAGTAGCAACATCCGACGACGGATCTTACAACAAGGAGGAAAAAATTCACGCCTATAGCCCATTTCGTAACGTAGTTTTCGTCTCCCCGTTGTTCTTGAAAAAAATCGCCATTCTTGTTCCTTTTTCCGAGCTCAGTGTGAAATGTAAAAGACATGTCCATGATCGTTCAAATACGTGTCCATGCGTAGACGAATGTTAGTGTTCTTCTTATGCTGTGTGTTCGAATACATCTTGCAAGAAAAGCTGCTCACATTTAGATCGACCCGTGTTTTTGCTGACCCGCTCCAAAACGGCAGTTTTTGCCGCTTGTGGTTCGCAGTATCATTTACTAGAAGCTTCGCCTACCATATTGGAATGGCAGAAAATGCTGCTTCTGATTAGCGGGGCAGCGAGGCAACGATTGCCCACATCCTCTGTGATTGTCCTGGGTACTGCCCCTTGTGACAGTCACTCGACGCTGATTCGGTACGCCTGATTAATTTCCCGCTATCTGAGGATACATTATTCGTATATCGGAACGACTGTGTGCCAACACAAAACCACGAAGGCGCTGTTCAAGCTGCTGCGAGAAACGCACCTCGTTGAACGACGGCGATACTGTCTTCGTGCCGTGTTCTTGTGTGTGTGCACTTAGCTATCACTCTCTATCTCAACTTAACTTTAAAATTTCTGTCATCCTTTACCCCTTTCCAAGTACCGGGTAGCAAGCTGAATACCTTTCTCTCTGGGTAGCCTCCTTGCTTAGCGCAAAGCATTTATCTCGCTCTCTCCCTTTTTCTTATCTTCACTGTGACGACCATTTCCTCCATTTGCTTGCTCCCTCTACTGCCATAGGTATTTCGATAGGTGTACTTTGAAATCGACATTGATTGGCTCTGGGTAAGATTGTTGTCAGTAATGTTTGTGCAATGTTTTCTCTCAAACTACATGTTTGACGTACCCATCAGCCTGTTTTTGGCAGAGGCAGAAGTGTAGGGCTGCCACTGGTGTTATTCGTACATTGCCTATGGTATATGAATGTACGACAGTCTTCTTACATGTCGTTGCTGACCCGTAGTTTCAAATGTTTGTCTATGAGGTAGTCGACACTAATTACGATGAAACCTGGTGAGAGTAGGGGTCACGGTAACGTCAATTGTACGTCCTAACCTCTTTAGCGTTCTTTGTGTAGCAATAGCATTCCAATAGCCAGCACATTTATCAACACCCATGTTTGAAATGTTCTGTTATCAAATGTGCTGTTATGATCGCTACACTTATATATGGTTCATAGTAAAGTGCTCATGGTGAAAAGGCACGAGGGTGATGTATACACTACACGTTGCAAGATCAGCGCGTCTTCATTACACGGCACCAGCGTGGTCCGTAAACCAGGTATCATGCCCTTAATTTCCTTCTTTCGTCTCGTAAAAGCCAATGAGTCACGGTTATGGCAGACTTCCGCCACGCTGATCATTTCTTCCGGCATTCCTGTAACGCATGTTGCAGTCTCCAACTTGACTGATGCGGCACGTGGCGCAACTTTTACCGCGCAGCCGGCATATTTCGTGACGCCTCCTCGTTTGCATTCCCCGGCACGGTGGTCTAACGGTTATGGCACTCGGCTGCTGATCCCAAGGTCGCGGGATCGAATGCCGGCTGCGGCGGCTGCATTTCGATGGAGGCGAAATGTTGAGGCCCGTGTACTGTGCGATGTTAGTGCACGTTAAAGAACCCCAGCTGGTCGCAATTTCCGAAGACCTCCACTGCGGCGTCGCTCATAGTCAGAGCTGGTTTTGGGACGTTAAACGGAACAAATGAATGAATGAATCCTCGCTTGCATTTTGAAATAAAATATAAATTATCGATTTGATGGATGAAATGCTGGAAAATACGTTCCGCCTCCATCGGAAGTTTTAAAGGCAACGGGCACTGCCTCATGGATTTGTAGGGAAGTGAGAGACCCACCTTTTTGCTTATTGAATGGGTGGGTTGGAGGGTGGAATAAGCTTTCTTCGACATTAGCCCAGGAGTCTCAAGAGACAGAACCATCATCGTAGGATTTTGTAGTGAGTGTCAGGAAAGTTGCTTAGAAAGCTACTACTCTGTTTTCACATTCAACGTTCGTGACTTGGAATGCCAGCTTACTCATGCTTATTTTAATCCAAGCCACCTGCCTGAGGGCCTGGTTTGACGATGGTGTCTGGACTCCTATAATCAGGGTTATCTATAGCGCCATAACCTTGGAGCCTTTTTGGAACCCCTCATCTAATGCTGCGGGGGCAGCGCTTACGGATATGCGTTTAAAATCCAAAAAGATAAACTCGATAGC
This sequence comes from Hyalomma asiaticum, assembly GCA_013339685.2. NCBI lineage: Eukaryota > Metazoa > Arthropoda > Arachnida > Ixodida > Ixodidae > Hyalomma > Hyalomma asiaticum. The sequence goes on along the minus strand of CM023490.1, from coordinate 31,493,470 downwards.
CAACATGCGTCTGAATTTTTTTTCTCAGCGCTTGCTGAAATATACGTGCATTGAAAATAGCGCGCTTCATGGTGCAGCGATCGAGTGATCCTACTCCGCATTAAAACAAAGCCTTCCGGAATGAGCGCAGAATTTACTTGTTTGGGTTCATTGGCTATGGTGCGTATAACGCGAACGGGACATGAATGATTTTCTCATAATAAATAGAACCGTGACTCTAGGACTCGTCGACGTACGTGAGAACAACGAACAGCCGACGGAGTAAATCTACGCAATATATCGTCTTCGGGGGCCTCTTACCAGGTGTGCTCTGTTTGAGCTGACAAGTGTGTTGCGTAAGCAATGTGCGCTCGCGACGATCCCTCGCAGCAACCGAATTGCACGCGACTTGGAAGGCCCTCAACGTTCGAACTGAGCCTTCTTTGGTCTCCTATGAACTTCGTGCTTCACCTTGCGGAGGACGATGCTGCGCTCCGCGCGAGGCACGCCCCGTCATCGCAAATTCCCAATGCTTTACTACAAACCGTGACAAGAGACACTTGTCGAGACACTTGTTGAACCAGGAAATGGCACTTCGGCGGCTGTTTGCTCGGGAACTAGGACGAGACGCCCATCTGCGGGCACCCGAGCGTTTCACTTTTTCATTCCTTTTTTCTGTTCCCTCTGCAGAACTGACATGCGGCGAGGATATCGCACTGGCAGTGGTTCTCGCCTACTGAGATAATTATTTCGCGCTGCTTGAAACATTTGTATGTCCGTTACCACCGGCCAAAATTCGAAAATTTCTTGCAATAGAACACGCTGTCGCCTGGGCACTGAGCGAGCTCCAAGGCATGACTTAAATATGGCATGTGCCCAGTTCAGGGGCCCTTTAAATGAAGCTACGGGTGTTTCGCAACTGAGATACTGAGCAAGAAAGAGTTCACTGATGGGTGGGGGGTGGGGGGGAACCTTGGACAAATATAACATCAGTGGCAAGTTCCTTCTTGGCCAGTTTCTTCCGAAGTCCCACTGAACCTCTCAATTAGCTACCCAGCCATGGCTACAGTGCCGCGTGTCTTTCATTCAGTGGATTGCCGCACTTCAGACGTAGTGGTGAGCGTCCTCCCAACCAGGGCAACAAAGACTGAACCTTGCGGAAGACGTTATGCCCCTTGGAACTACGCGGTCTTTCTTTAAAACCATCACTAGTTTTGTGGGATGGAAGGAGCAATGTAGTGACGAAAACGTAAGGGCAGGGAAGTGAAGTGCTGGCTTTCATCCTGGAGACCATCGGGAGAACTGTGCCTCTCGACAGCGTGCCCAACCTTCGTTGGGCTAATCTGGGGCAATCAGTCGGCTTATCTCTTGAGGTATCAAAGTATGTACCATCCACATGCAGTTGTCGCACAGAATACGCTGTCTGAATGCCCGCTCTTGGATTCCGCCAGTACGTCTTGGGGCTCTGACCGTTAAGTCAAAGGTGAGTAGCATATTGACCTAGAAAAGCAACTAGGGAGTACCGATTTGCCCGTAGCATGTCCAGATACATCTCCTTTGGTGTGAGACAGGATTCGCACTTTTATATGCCCAAAGGAGCAGGCACGGCAGTACTGACGTGCGATGCTCTAAAACGTTTGCAGTACTATTAGTCTTAATAATCATAATAAATTTTGGTGTATTACGTCAAAATACCGCGATATAATTACGAGAGACCTAGAGGAGGACTTCAGTAATCTCTGTCAGCAGGGGTGCTTTAACTTACGCGTTCTTTTAGGAAATCCTGTACATCCAGATGCGACCGCCGTGGCTGGGATTCGACCCAGCGACCTCCAGCACAGGAGCAGAGCAGCATAAGCACTAGACCTCCGAGGAAGGGCGTAACGGAGGACTATTCATTGTCTGGCCTTCGAAATAGACGTACCTTTGTAAGCGAAGATAGAGTGCGGAGTCCACAATGTGGCGCACAAATAAGCCGCATTTTTGACAGCTAACCTTTCGGCACTCTTCTGCTGACTAGGTATTAGGTACTTACAAAAGTTTAGAGGGCTGGTAAGTCAGAAGCCTGGTTCCACGAAACAATATCGCAAAGCATTTGCGAACAAAGCAAGTGATGTTCCCGACATTATTATATCTAATGCTTAGTTCACTTACATAGCGTGCAAACAGTTTTAATAGTGTACGCCATGCACATTTAGAATGACACTTTGAAGCTTTGAGAGCCTTCATAACTAACGAGGAAAAGCAATGTGTCATCGCAGACATTCATTTTCGTAAGCACGCAAGTTTAACAATGGAAGTCATTGGCCAGACAACTTCGACGTGGAAGCAACTCAATCCAACATTGAAGTAACTGTGTTCTTTTTTAAATGCGAAGCATTTCTTAGGGAACTTCGGGGACATTGAGCGTATCTATCTATCTATCTATCTATCTATCTATCTATCTATCTATCTATCTATCTATCTATCTATCTATCTATCTATCTATCTATCTATCTATCTATCTATCTATCTATCTAGCCGCCTACGAATTTGTGCTCTCCCGGACGTTTCGTTAATGGGATGTATACGAAAATTGGTATGCCGCAACAGGACAGCATGACGAACATAAATAACAGGTCACAACATGAAAATCATCACATGCATGTCGCGAGGGGGCATGATTTACATGCCACAGTCTTCGTGCTTTCTTGGACGTTTCGTTAACGGAATGTATGCGAAAACTGGTAGCCCACAACGTGACTGCACGACGAACATAAATGGCAGGTCAGAACATCAAAATCGTGATATCGATGTCTTGAATGGCATGACTTACATGCCGCGGTCTTGGCGCTCTCCAGGCCGTTTCGTTAATGGGATATATAGGAAAACTGGTATGTTGCAACATGACTGCCTGACGAACATAACTGACAGGTCATAACATGAAAATAAAGACATTCATGTCATGAGGGACATGATTTACATCTTGTTTTGTAAGGTTTAACGTCCCAAAAGCAGCTCTGATTATGAGAGACGCCGTAGTGGGGGTTACCGGAAATTTCGACCATCTGGGGTTCTTTAACATGCACTGATATCGCACACCACACGGGCGTCAACATTTCACCTCCATCGAAATGCAGCCGCCGCAGCTAGGATTCGATCCCGCGACCCTCGGATCCGCAGTCGAGTACCACACCCACTAGACCACCGAAGCGGGAGATGATTTACATGCCACGGTCTTGGTGCTCTCCTGGCCGTTTGGTTAATAGGGTGTATACGAAAACTGGTGCGGCACAACATGACTGCATGAAGAACATAAACGACAGGACGTAACATGAAAATATTGGCATGCATGTCATGAGCGCCATGATTTACATGCCACGGTCTTGGTACTCTGCTGGCCGTCGGGTTAAATGGATGTATGCGAAACTTGGTAGGCCACAACATGACTGCATGGCGAATATAAATGACAGGTCACAACATCAAAATCATGACATGCATGTTATGAGTGGCATGATTTACAAGTCATGGTCTTGTTTCTCTCCTGCCGTTTCGTTAATGGGATGTATACGAAAATTGGTACGGCACAACATGACTGCATGAAGAACATAAATGACAGGTCATAACATGAAAATAATGATACGCATGTCATGAGCGGCATGATTTATATGCCACCGTCTTGGTGCTCTTGTGGCCGTCCCGTGAACTTCATGTGTACCGAAATCGGTATAGCGAGACAACAATGCAGATCCATTTTACATTCTTGATGCGTGCTTCGCATTTCCTTGATTCCCACTGCACGTGGGATCTGCCATTCTTTTTCTGAAGCGGATGCAGTGCTGGAAGCTACACAATTTGCTCCCTACTTCAAAGCTAGTATTTTGTTTTGCTAATATGAGTGAATTAGACTGTAGCTAAGTAATCTCTAGCACGCGTCACTGAGAATACGAATACAGCGCCAAAACTGTGAGGACCTGTATTTTTTTTCAAGCAGACGTCATGAAATCGTGGTCAACAATTCCACAAACATCCGTGAGTAGGTTGTTTTCAACAATGAACTATGCTACGCTAGAGTCAGAGAAACCTTTGAATATAAAATAACTACTGACCAACGATACACTAATGGGCTATAATCGCTTAAAGTATAAATAAAACTCTATTGCCGAAGTGCTTTGCAAGAAAGGCAGCGAGCACATACAATACTGAAAACTTTTACACGTTATTCGTTCCTTCGAAAAATGGCCTCTTTGTGGAAGTTTCTACTTGTGCGATATGGATTCTTAACGTGACCTAAGACATGAAGCCGACACATTACACAGACTCCGCGACGCAACATAACTCCCGAGCGGCGGCTCGATGGCCTTGAAATCACCTTTTCAGGAAACACTCGACAGCAGTATACCGTCATGTGTGGCCCTACGCCTACCACAATGTAAAGTGTCAAGATTGCAAAGAAGGGCCGCAAATACGAACGCCAATCTGCATGGCGGGTGTTGAGGTTCATTGCTTATCTGATTCTGTGAATACCTCGGCAGGAAATGGCGATGGGGTGCAATTTTCTTAATAGACTCCTTAGTTATGCACTGGTAATTTAATGAACCTGCTATACATGTAGTTAACGTCAACTCCATATTCTCAAACGTGGCAACGAATAAGCTTTCCTCGAAGAAGCCCTAAAATCAACGAAGCTTTCTGCGTTCTTGCGGCGTCATGATTTCTGTGCGTGCTGGAGAAATCGCTCAATATGAAAGCGTCACCTAAAGCAATGACTGTGTGGCACACTATAGTGATCTATAATTTTCTTTATTTCAAGAAACTCCTAAGTGTTCCTACTTGGACCGAAGTAGTTGGAAGGAATGGCGAAAATGTTCCACTGCGCTCTCGAAGCAGTCGCCATGTAAGATAGCCAAAAAACAGTGAAGCATATTGACCCAAACGCAAGCTAATAAACGCCATAAAAGATGAAATTCAGGTATTTTAGGCAGTTACGGAGGAGACCAGAAATCACTGCCTTAGAAGATTATGAAATTCTGATATTTTCATTTGTGCGGCCATTTAAGTAGCAGCTGCTTCTACTCAAGAGAATACAATTTCGCGAACGTTAAAATGCGGCAAGCGAAGCCCTCAATGACCACTAAAGGGCCATGACCGGAAAAGACGGCTGACGGCGAGTGAACAAAATCTCCGTTAAGGAGCGGATGATGGAGTAAGTTCTTTCCAGAAGAAATAAATCGATACATTTACCACGATGACAAACGCTATCCGACCTGCATGAGGTTTTAAACGGAACTGGTGCTTGTGAAACGGGAGTAATCTTAAAAAAAAAAAAGAATAATAATGAGATGAGGAGCACGGTTCTGTAGAGGCTCAATGCTAAACAGGTTGATTCAGTTAACTCACGCCGTGCTTTCAGAAACGTTCGTGCATGTGTGACGAGAATGCAGTTTGGCAGTATTTTGCTGTTGTAACAGCCCGAGAAATTAAAACATTTCATTGACGAGCTTACACACTCTCGCCGTAAACGAGATGTTTTTGACTGGGACATTATGGAGCACGTCGACTAGTCTCAGGAATGCTTGTTATCATGGTATTACATGCTGCATTCTTAATTGTTCCTCAGGTTCTAAGAAAAACTCGAAATTTGAAAAACTATCACGCGACTACGCACCTATGTGCGGCAATGTATGGGCGTTGACACATGTTACGAGATGCCAGTGTTTGGAGGAGGCCGCTGGCGTAAGAAACGAATTGTAGCGCACAGCACGCACTTGTTTGTCTCTTGTCTATTTCTTGTGTCGGTGTGTTGCGTTTCATAGCATTTGTGATGTGTAACCGACAGGCCATTTCCGCAACAATTCCGCAGGAACACGCCGGGACGGGGGCTGGGGTGGTTGAGGGGGGGGGGGGGGGGGGAATGTGTGCCCACATATCAACTTCTCTTGTGTGGTGTGCAGCACTCTTTGTCATTGCGCGTCATGCATCGTTCCTTCGGATCACATTCCGTGAAACTAGCGTCACTTCGTTTGAACGCCTAGTCATGTAGTACACTTCGAAGCATCGCACATCTTCGTGGAAGATAGGCACAGTTAAATCCAGCGCACATATTGCTAGAAAATGCATAAGCTAGGCACTCACCAACACGCTGTACATTTCCCTTTTGGAGCAAATTGCGCTTTAAGAAACACTATAAAGGTCTGTTAGGAATTTATCATAACCAATTATGCTAATTGAAAAAGAGTCTGGTCAAGACGACAGTAAACATTACAGAAGTGGTAGCATGTACGAAGCATTTGTTCTCGAAGTAGCCTGTTTGACCACATTGATTTAACTAGTTACCTCGTCTCGATGCTCTCGTAGTATTCCTGTTTGCTTCGATCCTCCATGGTGATCTCACGGCAGTATTAGCCGACTGCTGATCTGATGGTGGCGGGATCGAACCCCGATCACGGCGATTGCATTTCGGTGGAGGCGAAATGTTGAGGCCCGTGAACTATGCGATGTCAGTGCACGTTAGAAAACGTTGTCGAAATTTCCGGAGCCCTCCGCGTCTTTCATAATTATGTCGTGGTTTTAGGGCGTAAGAATCCAGAAGTAATCTTGTTTGCTACGTATACAGTAAAGCATGACGGGTTTGATAGTATGACATCCATGAAGTATTGACCTTGATACACCTTTGATTGCATACCTACCAAACACGTCATGATCAATGATATGATCACCCGCAATGGTGGTCTAGTGGCTACGTTACTCGGCTGCAGGTCAGAGGGTCGCGGGATCGAACACCGACCACGGCGGCTGCATTTCGATGGAGGCGAAATGTTGAGGCCCGTGTACTGTGCGATGTCAGCGCACCTTAGAGCCCTTAATCTCGATAGCAGTGTTTCTACACTCTCGACGGGCGTTTTATCGCTCGTTCTCTATATGGCTCTCTCACTCCTTTCGCGCTCTTGGTAGTTCCTCGCTGCGTGGATGCTTGCAAGGTTGTTTGCCCGTTTCTGTAACAGGCATCCACAAGACCCCCTCTCAGCAACCACCCGAAGTGACAAGATAACGCATACCATTGAAGGTATCAATCACTGTTCCCGGAGACTCGACATTCAGAGAATCGGAAGCGGTGACGGTCATCAGACTAGTTGTGGACAGTTCTCAACAGACCCTTTGCCGGTTATGGGAAGGAAGAAGTGATTGACAGTCACTGCTCCCTTCGCATTAGGACCACGTGTTGCCGCGCCATGACTATCCACACAAGCTTTCTTCCAAAAGACCACAAGGCTGACAAAGGGTAGCAGAGGGCCGGCGTCCTGCCGTGCCCGAGAGGGGGCTTTCTGGGAAACTACTTGCTTCTAAAGGAGCCTGCTTTCAGAAAGCATTAGCAAGATCGCGTTGACAAAGACGGAGAGCTGGCGCCTGTCCGCTCCGGAGACGAGCCGAAAGAGTATTGCATAGCGCGCAGTGCAGCATTGTCTACTCCGCCCTATCGATATATGAGCGGCAGAACATAACAGGCGACCACAGAAGACTGGGAGCCACTGCTTAACAGAAACTGGCTATATGCCATTTGGGTCTTGCCATAGTATGTTTGGACATAGCACAGTATAGCAAGTCGGTCGGAAAGAGAAGTTGAGGTGAGGAACGGAGAGAGGACATAGTGCAACATAAGAAGTGATAAATCATAATGACAAAGAAGGTGGGGAACCTGTAGAAAAAGATGAAGAAATGAAGAAATACGAAGGAAAAAAACTAGAAGATGAACAAAGATGCAAGAATTCAATCTGCACTCCACATGTGAAGGGTTTGAAAGCGCCAGCTTGCCAGCCCCTCTGTTTATTCACATATCACAGGCGATGAACTGCCTCTAATTTTTATTGAGAAGTCCACGAAATTGTTACCTCGGTCATAAATCATTCGTTACCGATACTGTAATGAAGGCGGCTTAGTACTTTGGTCATCAATGCAGCGCGGTCAATTTTCTCATGGTGGCAGCAGCAGTGGCTCAACACTAACGGACGAATCCAAAAAAATTACGGGGTCCGCTAATGAAGTAAATTATACTGCTTGCATGCTGCTTTCATCTTGCTCTTCTCCGATTCCATTGCGGTCGCATGGGCTCTCGTTTTCTGTCATGTCGTACATGTCAGCGGTGCACAATGATTCAAGCTGCTTGTGGCATTTAGTGGTTTCGTTAACACTTCTTCCCGACAATCCCCATAACAAGCATCGTCGCCCTCCTGAAAGTACAAGTGAACTATATCAAATAAAGAAATATCAAAGCTTGCATATTTCGGGGATATTTCCGTGCTATTCATACTGACCGAAGTGATTCCTTGGAAACACGCAATTACTGAAGACATAGATTCGTAGATTGATGAAATATTTGTTGTAAGGATCACCACACACATGCACTGTGCGCAGGACGGCAACGAGCCAGCACTCGTGGCGGCTCGAGAGCACGCGAACCGAGCCTTTGCGCACGCGGACACCGCCTCTACACCTCTACAGAGGCCACAGGTGGGAAAGTGCGGTAGTGGAGGGAATGTTACTAGCACGGAGATTACTAGCTCTACGGAGATTACGCAACACTATGGTTACTAGCTCTACGGAGATTACGCAGCCCTATGGGCTAGGTAAGCGTTGTAGAGACCACCTACGCCACAGCGCGAGGCACGCTAGCGTCGGCGTTCTGAGCCGGCGCGTTTGTACCGGCTGCAAAAGAAAAGAAAAATAAGGAGTGGCGGCACACGCACGAGGCGGCAGACCCGGCACGCGTTAGTTGGCTCTAGAAGCCATTATGCGGTCTTTCTTCTTGCCGTAATCGACGCCTATGTGCACCCACCTGGCAGTAAACTTCGAGATTTCAGACATTTCACATTTCAAATTGGACATAACATAAAATAGTGAAAGCAGCTGAAACATCTTGCTGGGATGGGATTATACTTGAATAACTGTAGTTTTGCATATGCGATACTAAATATATTTGAAATATTACTGGACACATTTGCTTATTGGCTGTAGCATATTGAACTTCTGGATGATACGCAGTTTCCATGCATTCTGCATCTATAATGCGTGAGTTTTGGCACAGGTAGCCATACCGAAGGTTTTCTTTGCTGAAAAGTTTGAGCTGTCATGTTCAAATGCCGTGTCACTGATTCCGGCATTATTCTTGCTGCGTGCGCGCAAAGCCCTTTTCATCTAACAGAATTCCATATTCCTGTTTCGTTAACATAATGGTTGTAACACAGCCCGTCCGTTGCGCTTCATATTTTACAAATATAAACGTTTCAAATAACCTTCTTTACATAGTGTTAATAATATATACGCCAGTATACAATAAGATTATATCTCTCTGCAAATATTTTCTCGTGACTTATAATATCTGCCTTTTCTCCATCATGTCGGATTTCTTCTCCAGTACGACTGAGGAATCGTTTCCTTTTTCTTTATTTTTTTCAGGTACTCTTGTGCCTCTTGCCTAAATTCAATAATAGCCCGCACAGCACGCTTACAGGTTGTTAGAATGTCTCCCAAGGAGGAAAAGCCACCAGGCAAGTAGATTATGCAGCTCTTTCTTCTGTGTCTGTTTTAAGACCACTGTGTATGCCCACGGAAGCTAAGTCAATAACATTGCCATGGAAGTCAGAGGTTAACAATCTTAAGAAGGCGTATGAAGCACTGTAATAGTGAAATATTTATATTGTTGATCACTTGTAAGCTAGAATATTAGCCAATTACGATGCATAAACACGTATTATATTGCCACGTAAAGGACAACAGTGCACTTGCGCGATGTAAACAGCTGCTTCATAGCGCTTCGTCTTTATTTTGCCCTAGAAATCTTCATTAAGTTTGCGCACCTTCATTGTTGAACGACATGCGTCCGATAAAACTTGTGGGGCTCTTTAGCTTCCTTCACCTTTAGAGTTCAACGTGATAGCGATGCGTGGCCCCATTCTCATCGCGCTTTCGTTCGGTTGTCGTGCTCTTCAGTCGCCTAGTCACGTAGTTGTCATGACAGCACTTGGTAGAAAGTGCGAGTTACTTGGGTTACAGCGTGGCCTTCGTCGTCGTCTTGCGCCATTTGACATGAATGTGCAGTTAAATCTCGCCGATGAAGAAGGCAACATTATAATTGATACTTGAGCTAGTTGATCTCTAAGTGCATCTTCTTTGTCAGCGTTTCGTAGAGCTGTGCATCCCCTCAAGATGAAGACAGGAGGACATATGCGGGTTGGCCGAGTGCGTAGCGCGTCGCACCACGGGGGATACAATGTTCGATTTTAAAGTCGCCGAAGGTTTTTTTCTTATTTTTCTATTTATATCTGCCTCGAATTTTCGCTCACGGACAGCGCTGATTTTTCTCTCACAACCAACGACGCCTACACCGACACCAAAATTTCAGCGAAATGATCCTTTTAACGCTAACACCTTAATATCATGCTACGAGCAATGTTCGCGCCGTCAGCGCCTGCACGGCGTCATCGATTTGGAGCCGCGAACACAGAAAATAAAAGAAACTAGGTTACAGCTCTTCTTCTTGGACAAGATAGCTGCCCAAATAGTGTAATTGATTATGTATGGTGGCGCACTTGTGAAGTGCACTTGGGCAAATACCGGTAGAGCCTTCTTGCTGAGTTAACGGCACTCACTGGCATTGTGGTAACGGCGAAATTAAGACTGTGCAACACACACATGATAGGAATGAGATTATATCTTTTGCATGTGTAACTATGCGTATTTTCACAATACTATATGCCTATTTTCGGACATTGCTCACCGATAATTTACCTCACATTATGCGTAATTGCTAGAAAGAGCAATTCAGAGTAATCCATCCATAACGTATGCAGCATACCTGAGGAAGCAAGTACTCGCCTGAGCACCTAGAAATATTCTGACGTTGAGGCTCTGAAAGACAAACTTACCGTTCTTTGAACGACCATAGGACAGCAGTAAGCAATTGTATTGTACTTCTAAAACAGTGCACTTGTGAAACAAATATAGTGGCCTCTTCTCTCTTGAAGGAGCTGAAATAGATCAAATTTGTGGTATGCCATATAAGACAAAGAACAGTTGACTGTACTTTTTTGTAACCTGAAATGCATTTGAGTGGTGTAAAGTCAATGTACAATATTCTATATATTGGACGCGAAAGCTTCAGTCATTAGAAGCATTGGCACGTTTTACGGTGAATCGTATAGAAAATACAATGTAATGGGCCGTGATGACGCCTGGCGATTGCGCAACTGTTCGATCACTGGGCTCCAACACGAAAAGTGGTCATTTTAATGAAATCTTCATGAAATAAGCGTGCGTGCATTCCTTCCAAATGCCCAATGTGCAAAATTTGCGCGCCTCCAAGTCTTTCTTCCCTTCCGCCTGCGCTGTATGCCCATTATACGCCCGTATGCGACGCAGAAAGAAGGTATGTGCCATCAGCTTCTAGCATGGCATAGCCATACATTGGAGAATACAAGAAGGGGGTGAAGTGTGATCAGAAAGAGTGATGTAAGGATGAGGAGTGAGGGAAGAAGAAATGGAGAGGGTAATGCATTGTATAGCCTTGTAAAATGTAGTTTACGCGCAACGAAAAATGGATGTTTGCGAATAAACTGCCAGCATCGCATAGCCATGCATAGTGTACTACAGCAAGGCGGTGGGAGAGAGAAGAGAGGATGAGCAGGTGTGATGAGAGCGAAATTAGCAGAGCGCGCAATATGAAGTTAAATAAGAGAAACAAAGCCGACAGGGACAAGAATAACGAAGAAAAACATGTGGAAAGACATAAAGAAAGAAAAAAAATGACAGCAAGAGGAAGGCATTGAAGAAATAGAAAGAAGTTAATCTGCATTCACAAGATGGTGGCGGTGCTTGGCAACTATGTGATCTGTTCGCTCCAACTGCACAGGCCTGGAACTGACTTCAACTGTTCTTTTCTTTATTTACTTAAATGAAGTTTTATGCCAAAAGCTTCAATTCTTAAATGCATACAAAAAATTTAGAGAATGAATTGATGTAGGACTATTTATAACTTGCCTTCTGCACAAAAGCTAAGAAATCAGAACCGTTTTGATAGCAATGGCGAATTCAGAAACACGTAGTAGCAACTGCAGCGCCAAATTTGCAAGAATATACCAAAGCAAGAAATCATACAAGAAAAATAGCAAATTCCATTAGTATCAGTGCGTCTTCAGCTAGACTGCCTCGCAATTATTGATGTAGTGGCATCTATTTAATATTGTGTTTCTACAAGCCTACTAAAGACTATACCACTCATGATGAAAGGCTTGTTAGAAGCCGGCCTACTGCATACGCATATCTTTTTCGATACGCCTGGTTGCTTTACGACGAGTTTTCCGAAGTATTTCTCGTATCAAGACGTTGCGTTAAATTTCGTAAAGTGTAATAGTAAAGTCGCGTTGAAATGTGAGGTAGGGTAATTTGAGAAAAATTTATTTCGCTGTAATGCACGTAGGAGGCATTACAGGGAATTGAAGAATATGTAACGACTTTCGACATTAAAGGGACCGTCTATCGTCTTTCATCGCTCTGCCGTTTTTTGGCTCGATAGAAAGCGTACCTTTCGAAGTGTCTAAACGTGCAGTGGTTTCTTCATAAACTGAATAGACATTATTAAAACACATTTTTTTTATCTACGAAGTCGTTCCTTTCCTAGTGTAGGCATGCCAGCAACATTGGTTACCGCGCGTGATGCGTGGTCGTCTCCATGGAAACCCTTTCGGGCGCGGGAGGCTTCTCAACAGGAACCGGTTTCAAGTTCGACATTCCAGAGGTGACGAGGAGGAGGAGGGGCGAGGGAAAGTCGGCGCGCGGGGGTGCGCCTCGAACATGCAGCGCCGCATGCATGAAAAGCGCAGTACTACGCGCCTGTGCAGGCAGACGAATTCGAAAGCAGCGCCACCTGCGCCACCCCGAAATCAGCGAAAAAAAGAACAAATTACTCTTGCACGCTATGACAAGGTGTCTCATAGGGTAAAGTACGCTTGCAAGACATACATAATAGTTTTTCAGCAGAGTATGCATACCTGCGTGGGCTGGTTCTCGTACACTAGGAAAAGGACGAACACGCTCTTGGGTGTCGCTAGCAGCGTTTTTCGCACCACTTTCAGAGCAAAATTAAAAACATAATTCCTTTTTTGTGGGGTGAAAGCGTGCTCGTTCCCGTAAATGTGACGCACGATCTGCCGAATTCTGCCACAATCTTAAAAATATTTCCGAGCGGTAGACAGTCCCTTTAAGTATGCCACTGATTGTCAAGCTAGATATTTCAGTTGTGTTTGCCCAACTGTTTATTTTGTGATTTACGCTGCCCGATATGCTTTATTCTTGTGCAGAGCATTGTGGACATATATGTAATTGAACAGTCAAAGTGTCTATAGACCCTTCTTTTCAGCTTTGTTCACCATGCTTACGATAATATTACATCTACACATACCGTAGTAAAATTAAATATTCTTTATGCTTGCTTCTCTGCCCTTAACCTGAAAGAACTGAATTTCTTAGAAACATCTTACAAGGATTTAGTACAAACGTTACAGCTTTATTTTGTGATATTTTATGAGAACATGAATTTTACTATACACTTGTCTGCGATTATTTATTCTTCTGGCTCCACTGTCACTTCGATCGCCCGGTTAACACAGTATTAAGATCCTGATCTTCAGGTGATTCCCTGCTGTGTTCCAACGAAATTGTGCTCTGCGAAATATTTGCATCAGCATTCACTCAATTATTTTGCTATCTCTAACGAGAGTGGTAGTAGTTGCAGAAAAAAAATATAAGTATTTTGTAGTTCCCTCGCGCTTTTCAAAATAATTCCTAGCACGTGAACTTTGACACATGTATGAATATAAATAATTTAATGGCTTGCCTATGTGGGATGTATATCTTGTATTCGTAATACTATTTCTACGCAAGAAAACAATGAACACCATGCTCATTTTCATACCTCCTGTTATAGCCTTAAGGGCGACACTTACGACCCCATTCTTCTCCACTGCTTCAAAGTCTACATCTTCTTCTCTGAAAACATAAACATGCGGACGTTTAAAACATAATATTTGAACATTTTTATGGAATGCAAATTTGAGCTTCCCGGCCATTTGTCTAATTGTTACCTCACTAAAGCATGGTTTGTTGGTAAGATCTATTCGTGAGAGCCCGAAGGCATACGGAGAGACGCCACAGGAGTTGAGAGCTAGCGCACTTTTGCTGGCATGATGCGTGATGCAGTCGTGGTGGTACAGTGGCTACGACGCTTGGTCCGAATGACACGAATTCCATATCGGCCGGGGCGGTCACAACGAGCCATTTCGAGCACACTTCGCTCAAAAGTGCGATCTCTTCTTCGATAAATACAAAAAACGCTTGCTGCATTATGCACTCATCCTAGCAATATGTTATCTGTGGCGCTGGCTCTAACGCTAATGCCACAAGACGCATGCATGCAACACAGCATGGGAACAAAATAAAAACAAGGGAAAGCAGAAATTATGGACCCTCTTGGTGGTGGTTCCGTCGCAACATCCTCGAAGACCCTTTAGTTTATTTATGAACTACAACATGGTCCCCGCAATTGCCCGATCTTCGATAGTCTATACGGAAGTTGCAGAGTTCTGAGTGCCCGCTGGTCCTATTTACTCCTGTATGCTTATGGTGGGCCACCGCACCATACAATAGGTACTCCGCTGTTTAAAAACGGGAAGTTTCTTTTTTTTTTGTTCAGAGCCAACGGCAGTCTCTTATAGCCATTGCCACAACAAATTTAACGTTGTTTTATCAATATTCGAAATACAGCCAGCCACTTGCTAATTTTACCGGAATGACCATAACGTGGTTATGTTGAATACAGCGTAACAACCGGCCTGGTTGAAACTTCGTTATTCTCGAGCAATCAGTCTGACGCATAAGAATTTATTTTGTGTGAACACTCAATTTTAACATATTCAATTTGTATCTCTCCAATGTTGCTTTTGATGCAAGTGGTATTTCCACTAAAATAGCCCCTCGTGATCACAGAAGTGTAAGCTTATGCGTTTATATCACCTTCAACTATGCCTTTCTTTTTCTTTTTCTGAGGCTCTTTTATGGTCTCCCATATCTCCCACATTTTGTTATAGAACAGCTATATATACTTTACAAGTGTGCCTTGAAACACTAGCTCGTCCCTTACACGTACACAGATGCATCCCAAACACCGAGTGATTTAATTCATCAACGCAACTTACGACATGTTCGCGCATATTTTTGCAGTGTTATCGTTAATGAAAAGTTTCATTCGAACCTAGTTCCGCTTTCAGTGTAATCAATCTACGCTTTCCTGCGATTTTTAACTCATTGCTCTTACATTGCTCTTACATAGTAGCCGAAGTACCTCAAGAAAATTTGCTCAGTCGTCTAATACGATTCCAGAAGCGTGCATTCGCATGATTACAGCCAAGTGTTTACGTACAATGTCACGAGGCGTCGCTCCCATTTTCTGAAAAAGAAAAAAAAATAACGATGCGGTATGGTATCACAGTTTTTCTTCAGTGACCATGCTGGAAACCTAGCGACTCAATATCGTGTTCTTATATTAATTCGTGTACAGAGATTTAAAAGTGCTGCAACAGTAAAGAAGGGAGTGCTACACCTCTCCTTTGCTTTTCGTCACGGTGCGGTGTGATAATTACTCTATATATGGACTACAAATAAGCTCTCCTTAGCGCAAAATATCTGTGGGGCAGAATAGAAAAGCTTTTAGCCTTGCCTGATACTGTTCTTTGTGAACGGGGGATCTAAAACAATATCCCGGAGGTACATCAACGTAGACTGGACTAAGTACACAAGCGTCATGAATACACTACATGTTTGGGAACGTTTACAGGCGTTTTCATAACACAAACACAAGGACATGTGTCGTCGTGATCGTAGGAACAAAATCATTTTCTACTGGTTGCCTTGACGCGTGTTCGATCACAGCGGCCGTCGCACTTCCAGGTGGCTAATATTTCCTTTTCACGTACCCACTTTCTGTGCCGCAAAGCACCCTTTATGTAGCAGCATATTAGGTTTCAGTACATCAGCCTTGTCCTCTTTTCTGGAGGTGCCGCCAGAGCTCTGCCACACTTGGTATTTAAGCACGAGACTGATAGCTGTTGTCCACAGTTGACTAAGAACTGGATACTGCGACATGTCGTTGTGCGAACGACGGCTTCTAGCAAGAATAGGTTACCCCAAAGGCCCTTTAGTATGCTTCTGCCATTGAGTGTTCGCTGAATAGTTACTCCACCAAGAGCTGTCGTATACTTTGGCGACATTTAAATATTTTTCATGGGCATCAAGCACAGAGGCCCGAATTCTTCAGCGATCAGTCGAACAACGCTCTTTTCCCATTCTTCTCTCAAGGGTTTTTTGTTTTTCTTGGAATTCGCATGCTCTAACCAAATGTTATTGAATAGGAGATGACAACGTGTAAAGGCTTGCGCAGAGGGCTGTGGAGATTGGAGTGACGTATATGTATAACTAAGGTTCGTCTTTGTTTTCAATGCCTGAACCGCTGTTCGATTTCCTTATAGGTCTCTAGCGCAAACTGCCGGAATTTCAGAAAGTCGACAGTAGGTGCCTTTCGTTCATGGCATGAGTAATCCTGCCGTAAATGGCTTGCCCATGCAATATCTTCGTGAATATGGTCAATACCGGACCTGTGACATCGCTATTCTCAGTTTATTGAACTTTTCAAAGTCTTATTTCGGCTGGTATGATTTACACTATTATCAATGGCCTAAATATGTGGCTTGATAATGAAGCCTTAGTTGACGCTTGATTCCTTTCCGAAAATTGGAGCAATGTTGGCTCAAAACTGCGTAAGGCTGGGTTACAGCGGAATTGTGGGCCTTCCACTAAGGTTCAATTTCCTATCGACTTGCTGTTGCGAGATATTACCATGATTCCGAGGCCGGCCCAAGCACAGCCGAGGATTTCTCAATTTTATTTTCTATTGATCTATTATCAATTAACTATCGATTGGATATCGATTGGCTCTTCCGAGACTATTCGCTAATGCTAGGATATTTTGGAAACTTGTCTTGGCAAGCAAACGCCACCACCTTGCGAACGCAGACTGATATCTTTCAGTCTTCCATCTTCCTTTCCCTCACTCTCACTTCACTTTCTCACCCGTTGTTGTATACGCTGTGCATGACTGCTCTGATACTAGGTGCTGTGATCCCCTCTTCATGTGGCGCATATCCGTTTCTTCACCCCCTCCCATCATTTTTTCTCCTCCTCCCCCTCACTTCTTTCCCACCCCCTTGATATAGGGTACTGTAATATGCTGTACTATAGTGCTCAGAGTTGCTTGGCACATATGTGCCTTCGACAAAACCTACCCGTTTTCCTGCGATGCGATTTACGACTCACGAATTACGAATAGCTTCAACAGCTTCGCTGTTAAATCAGCCTAGTTTCAAATGGCATTCTTGCCTGCATTAACAGGTCAGTATTCAAGTGTCTAGTACTTGGAAAAGCTCAACACATAAGAATATTCAGCAGCAATGCACAGATCGTCACAATTATGCGGCAGCGTCATTCTTAAATTATGTATGTCGTTATAGTTAACTGCTTTTCTGCTATTGTTATAGAGAACTACTTGTCTGATATGGAGGGTACCTCTGGCTAAGTTCAACTTTACCTAGCACACTTACAGATTCTTAAAATGTCTCTCACGCAGGGTGAGGCACAAGGCAAGCATACAACGTTTACCTACTGCTTTTACGTTGTTTTAGAACAACTATCTATTTGCAGGAACGCTAAGTAGAATAATAATAATGCCATGAAAGACTAATTCAAGATCATGAGGATGCATAAAAAACGCTCCAATGTTGAACACTATGTCAATACTTGCACTCTTCGTCACTTGTAAGCTAGTATATCACTGAATAACGATGCTGAAACGCGTTAAATATTGTCATATGAAAGTGAAGGATGCCCTTGCACACTGTAAAGAACTGTTTCATTACGGCGCGTCATTATTTTACACCAGCAATTTCATCAAGTAGGCGTACCTTTCCATCCTTGAACGTCATGCGCCTGATGAAATTTGTGGGAGCCTGAAGCTTCGCCTTAAGGGTAGAACGCGATATCGATGCCTGGCCTCATTCTCATTGCTTGCAGTTGCTCTTCAGTCGCCTATCCAATTAATTGCCATGACACCACGTGGTAGAAAGTGCGAGTTACTTGCGTTACTGCGCGCCCTTCCTCGTCGTCTTGCGCCATTTGACATGGATGCGCCATCAAAACTCGCCCATGAAGAAGGCTCCTTGCTATACTATACTGTACTATATTGTGCTATAGGGCTGAGAGCTGCTTGGTACATGCTTACTTTCGGTGACACATACCCGTTTGTTTACACTCAGTCATCCCCCTTTCCCCCGCCCTCACCATCACTTCCCACCACACGAGCTGCGGTTTGCACACCCGCTTTCTGTGGCGCTCAACCATTTCCCTGCGAAGGCATTTACGACGCATGTGTTACAAATAGGTCTTAGAGCTTCGCTGTTAAAATCAGCCCTGTTTTAAAAGATGTCCTTGGATCTATATCATTCTTGTTTCCGCCTTGTTTGAAGTATAAAATCAGCCTTGTCTCAAAAGGTGTTCTTGGCTAACAGGTCAATGTTTAGGTGGTTTTTACTACATGGTGAATCTGAACACCTAAAAATCTTCGGTAAGAATGCACTGATCATCACAACTATGCGGCTCTGTCATTCTAAAATTGTGGGTATTATTATAGAGAACTTCATGTTCTCTATAATATTATAGAGAACTTCATGAGAGCGAAGTGTTCTACACTTTGACTTCCTAAATACCGAGGGCAACGTAGATTGGATCAATGCCACTGAGTAATAATACAAAACATTTTATTTGACTATTCGAAACTCTTTAACCTGCCTCTATTTATTCGGTGTTATACATGGTTTCCCTATGGGTATACACATTACATTGTTTGAAATTGTATAAAGTAATGTTCTCACATACTCAAAGCCTGTACTGCGGTATAACTTGAACATAGAACAGCTACCTGAGAAAAAAGTAAATTTTCAAACTGATAAGCAGAATTAGGCGCTAGTTAACTACTCAAAAGATATGATCCAAACCGGACTCATTCTTCTAGGAACTTTCACTTAACCATGGTGCTATTTCTGGGAACGTTTAGCCCACAACCAGTAATAAAAATCAGTGATGTCATACTGCCAAAATCTTGTGCCATCCACACTACAACGAGCGATGTATATAGTGCGCCTTACTGTAGCGAAAGACGCTGCATATCTGGCACCTTCCGGCACTTTGGAGGGATGTGAAAACACTGTACATAACGTTCGACATAAGTTTGTTGAATACAGACTCCAAGATTGCCATAGGAAAGCGACAGCCCACCACTATGACATTTATAGCTGAGCTATCATGCATCTTCTGAAGTTCGGCAGCGCAAGCACGTACGTGCTGAAAGGAAGGCGAGATTCAAAAGATGCACGTGAACAAAATGAGCCACATCACCATTCTGCTTCCTTTACCTTGTTTAAATATTTTTTCCCCCGAAGGAATTTTCTTCGGTACGATGCAAAAGCAGGCACCCAGGAAAAACAAGAGGCGACCATAACGACAGGTAACAGGCGATCTTATCTGAACCAACGTAACTCATATCCTACCTTTTTTGGCCCTTGTATCACTGTTAGTCCTAACCACCAAAAACGCGAAGTTCTTTGAAAATCACTGCTCGTACGAACTAATATTTCTGTACTTGATCTTTTCAAGCGTGATAAAACTGCGCTAGAAGATGGGGACCCTAGAAACAAAGCGCACAAGACAACACGAGCACAGTCCATTCCGGCACAAAACACATAAAAACGCATGCAAAATTCAAGTAGAAGTACCTTTTTCTCCTTCCTGCTGTACTAACCCTGAAAAAAAATGTAACGTGTATTTCAGGGTTCACTCTTTCGCCCAAAGGACAAAATGTACCTTGACCTAGAAACCGTTTATTCTCGAGTCGCCGTTTCGCAGTCTAGCAATTCGACATGTTTGTGCTCACCGAGCGGATTTGAGTTTTCTCGCAATTGCTCCCCGACCGCCATCTCTAAATCCACGAGTATTTTGAGACTTGTTCAGCCTTTTTTTTTTTAAAGGAGAAATTGCCAAATTTGTAGGATCATCTTTCAAAAACCTGTAAATTAAGGCGCGAAACTGGATTCTTGCGTTATACTAGAGTTGTTCTTCTTACTGGCCAAATAAATAGATGTTCTCCAAGAATAACCAAATCCACTAATTTAACGTTAGTATTTTAGCACTTAACGGTATGCACTTACAGCAGAAAGCCTGTGGTGTACTATGATGCATCACAGAGTTCAGCGCAATAAGCACAATGTCCTACGCTTCTGTGTCTGGTACCAACGCTTTCGTGCCGGATGTAATTCTCAGAATTAAACATTGTCTTATGGTAAACAGGACAGCTTGCCCGAGAATTATGAGTAGCGATAACAACGCGTAGTGCGTCCCCTGAGACATCCTTGCGCGGTGCAGAAAGCAAATGAAGTGGTCCTTTGAAAACTCGAACTCAACGTGGCACAATGAGGCATCACATAGATATTGAGCGAAAGGTCATTTCGCAATAAAAAAAAAAGAAAGGTCATGTGGCATCTGCTGCATTTTCATGTATCACAGCATGTCCCAAATGCCAGACCATTAGAGCAAATAGTATTATTTAGTGAAAATTGAGCTAGGCATCAAATTTAGAGTTTCATAGAAAGGAGGCATCTAAAAGTGCACGTATCAGGTGTGTAGCATCTTCGCGTGCCTAACGTCGGCGGAAAACGAAACGCAGGGAGTCATACATGTCAATGGTACATCAACAACGCTTGCGCTATGCTTGCTTACTCCTTTCGCTGAAATTAACCAAGCGCCTGTGCAAGTACTACCAGCGTACGCCCACACCTGCAGAAAGGTGTCGTGTAGTGTTTAGGACTTGTAATTATTGGAAAAATCTTTGGGACATCATTTTATTGCATTAGCCGGAACACGAATACCCTTTCAAAATGAGTAAGGTAACAGCTTAATGCCAAATGTGAATGCTTTTGTTCAAGCCTTTTCCGAAGGAGTTATGTTTAGCGAGCAAGCGAAATATGAGAGATATGGTAAAGGCAGGGCTAATGTAGATATAAGATGAATGTCCTAGATATTTAGTATTATAGACGTGTACAACCAATACTTTAAATGTACGTTGCCATTGCGAAAGTTTTGGCTTTAGTAATATTGTAAGTTTGGCACAAGTTAACGGCTGATCCAGTCCTTTCATATTACTGTATCATTTACTCTCAGTGTGCTAGCCTATGTCAGATAAACTACGAGGAATCAATCATTACGGAGGGAATCGCATGGCAAATAACATCAGTAATTCAAATGTGCGGTGCCAGAACTTGTAGGGGCGGCGGAGGGGGAAGTTAGCTGACGCACGCTCCGACATCTGCGACCATACGGAGGGAGGATAGAATGGCTTTGGAAAAAAAAAAGCTTATCTTCCTGTGCAATCCTTAAGTGGACAGAGTGTGGAATGAGGAGAGGGAGGTGCAGATAAAGCAAGGAAGGGCGACGGACTTAGAGCGAGAAAAAAAAAGAAATAAAACAAAATAAAATTTCTTAGTGAGGCGGGACACGAACTCGAGTACTCAGGGTCCGTTGTTGTTATGTGGGGTTTAACGTCTCAAAACCAGCTCTGATTATGAAAGACACCGTAGTGGAGGGCTCCGGAAATTGTGACCACCTGGGGTTCTTTAACGTGCACTGACATCGCACAGCACACGGGCCTCAAGATTTCGCCTCCATCGGAATGCAGCCGCCGCGGCCGGGATTCGATCCCGCGACCCTCGGATCAGCAGCCGAGTACCATAGCCACTAGACCACCGTGGCGGGGCTACTCAGGGTCCGAAGAGGAGCACCACAACCACTAGGCTATACGCCCAGTTTTTATTTAGTTTATTACAAGCAAGGAAATGCATAATATTAACAAAAACATTTATGCTTCCAGAACATTAATTTGCGGCAACCATATGGCTGTATTGCACAAGTAATTGTAACACAACCTGCTATGGGCGACAGACAAAGTAAGGAAGAGATTAAGTGTGGCTTTGCTAAAAATGGCTTCTCCTTCCTTGATTTTGTAGCCCCCTGCTAAGCGCGCGCAGCTCATCTGGCCACTGGTGTTTGAGATAGCAAAGCCATGTCTTCTTTTTTTTCGCTGTATATCTATTTCATGTAGAAAACAGTAGGAAATTGCACTTACGGCATATTAGTGTACAATAGGCACTCCAACGTGCGCTCTGCTCCTTCCTCATATTTAGCTAGGAACTTAGACATAACGCATTCGCAATCAGTGTTCATCCAGTCATTCATGTCCATCATTTGAAGGTGTATGGGGCTTTCGCTCTGAAGGAACTGCAAGAAAAGAGTGTTAGATATGGCAGTAAGGGCAAGGTGCAACAGAAAGAACGAATAATGCAGACAATTCTTTCCTCGCACATTACATGCAACATTTCATTTCCATGCACTTTCCATAGGTGTCAACATACGCAAATCAGCAAAAGGGCCGTATCACATTGACTAAGCAACATTTTTTAAGGAAACATAAAGACAGAACAACAACTGGTTTGATATTATAGCTCATGTAACAAAATATACACAGCCTACCGCATTTTCGAGCACGCCTGCCGTGTTTGTTTTTCAGTGGAGCTTTTTCGCTTACTTAAAGCGCGACAGGAATTTGCCTCATCGATGCATCGCTGTCCTCATTTCTTTATCTAACTATATTCTACCAGCTCGCGCGTCATGTGTTATTGAGATTGTTTTAGCACAAAAGAAAGCAGGCGCGCAGGTGCAGTCCTTGAAGCATAAAGCCAACAGAGTATGCCGCTCGATTTATCGAAGTGCGACGCTCTTTTATGTTTATACTGGGGTTCTGTTTTGTCTATGCAAACTTTTTTCATGGGATATACAGGCAGGCTGCTGTTAACTTTTGTATGGTCCTAAGTGGTAAAATTTTGGGCATCCTCTATCGCAGCATTTTTCGTTATGATATCATAGTTGAGGCACGTATTTTTTCATACATTATTATTATTATTATTATTATTATTATTATTATTATTATTATTATTATTATT
The DNA here is from genome assembly GCA_013339685.2 of Hyalomma asiaticum. Classification (NCBI taxonomy): domain Eukaryota; kingdom Metazoa; phylum Arthropoda; class Arachnida; order Ixodida; family Ixodidae; genus Hyalomma; species Hyalomma asiaticum. The sequence continues at coordinate 31,470,308 of CM023490.1, read as the reverse complement.
ATTATTATTATTATTATTATTATTATTATTATTATTATTATTATTCCTGTTATTGTTGACACCTAGGTTAGGAATACAACATGGTCAGCAGGCCTGTCAAAGCCATCAGGAGGCTGGGAGGACTAGGCTCGGCACATCAGGGGACGATCGATGACGAAGAACTCTTAGTCGGCCTAGTTTGAACAGCTACATTCTTCCACAATCTTTAGGGCACAAACACACGACCACGAAGTCCATGTGTGTTCTTCTCTTCGTGGGCATGTGTTTGTGCGCTAAAAATTGTGAAAAAAAAATCGATCAATGACAACACAGAGATCGAAAATGATTATATGCTACCTTATACAAAATAAAAGACAATACAGATAAAAAGCGTCGTTAATCCTGACGCGTGGTTAATCCTGATCAGATAGTTCTCGCTGATTCTGCGCTGCCTATTGGTAAATCGTCGATAAGGTCGAGGGTGATTTCAGCCTTAGAACAAATGCGTCTTGGAGCGGCTCCTTTTCCACTGACAGGCTTGGTAAACATTCCTGGGACTCTGATAGTGTTCACCCGCGGAACTCGGGGTCTGTTACCGGTGAATAACCTAATGTGGCTCTCGGGTGCTCGCTCCCAAGACGGCTGAGAACCGCCTTTGGGGCCTTTTCGTGCAGAGTAAGAGCTCAGAGTTAGCAGGCGGGCACCTTAGCCCGGTTTGGATGAGATACTGCAGAGCCCCTCAACCTGACGCTCACGTCTGCTGGTACACCGTATGCTGGTGTCGCCCGCGTAGACCGTGTGCTGAATGTTGGGTATCCCGTTCAAGGACCTCAACAGATTGATCATGGAGACATTGAAGAGCGTCGGGGAAGATCACCGGACTTGAATGCGTTACTTTTGGCCTATGGGGAATTCCGTTGTTCAATAACTTCTCCATCTTGAGTCTATGCACATCGAGGGAAAGAAGGGGCACACAAAATTGTGCGCTATATTGCCGATGTGGAAGTCGGTCAGGCTCTTTAGAATAAAATTGTACGCTGTGGTATCGAAAGCCTTCTCTAAATGCATGCCAACACTGCCCTTGGCGTCGACGGAGCCGGAGTCAATGATATGTTGCTTTATCAACCTCATGTCATCCTGAGTTGAGAGCCGCGACCAAAAACCGATCACGTTGCGAGCGTAGCATTCGTTAGACACGAGGTTATCAGTGAGGCGGTTAAGCATAGCACGCTCGGCTGCTTTCCAAACGCGTGACGTCAGGGAGGTGGGCCTGAAATCGGCGATGCCTCGCGCTTCACACGGCTGCGGTATGAGTGCTGCGCTGGTGCTTTTGCAGCTTTTTGAAATGCTGCCACTACGCATTATTTTGTTGATGTTGTCTTAAGGAACTCAATTTCGTCACCGTCGAGACGGTTCAGCACATCATTGGTGATCGCGCAGGCTCATGAGCAGATCTGCCGTTTAGGTATGCCAAAACCCGCTTGACCATTGCCACGGTCCTCTTCCACTGATGACACGTCGCGCCCTCGTACTCGGGAAACCGGAGGGCACCGGATCATCTGTAGCCTCTGGGTACTTGTTTATAAGCTGCTTAAAGACTGCCTCATCTAGAGCTGAGTCGGCGGCTAAATGGACAGGGCTGCCGTTTTTTGTGGCGTTTTGCGTCCGTTTCTACTTCTTTCTTTTTTCTTCCTTCGGTACTGTGCAAGTTCAAGCTATTGACAAAACTCAACCCTCACTAGTTCAGCCATATTTTCGCTTCGTAAGCATGGAAAGCATGGCCACGCGTATTATGACTAACAAATTTCTACACAGTGAATTGCGGTCACAAATGCGACTTACATGCCGCATTCAATAGAGATCATAAAACAGGGCAGCGGTTGCATAGTTATTACAGCCCTTGGATGCTGACCCTGGACAAGTGGGCCTAACCGCGCTCACCGCAGTCGCTTTTTGATGCAGGCGAGATGCTAGACGCCCGTGTAATGTGACCTCTACGCACGTTAAAGAAGCCGCAATGGTCAAAATTTACGGAGTACTTCACTACGGCGCCTCTCGGAATAGCGGGGGGGGGGGGGGGTTGTAAATACCCAGCAATTAATAATGTCGCATTCGGCCAAATAAAAAAAAAACAGTCCTTCGTAAAGCTGGCGAATAGTGGTGGTAGTAATGCTTTTAATGTTTTTATGATTTTTAGCAAATTATAGTTTGTCCCATTGCAATATTTCCGCTTACCTATCATATTCTTCTTCCTTATCTTCGCGAATCTACAGCTGACGGTTGATGAGCATGGTTACTTCAGGACATGCGGGCGTTTACAGTTCGTTCGGTACTAGCTTACACGGTACTAATAACCAACCACTACATTTAATGGCGTGCCTAATACAATATGGATGCCGACCCCTGTGCTTGTAAAAATGTGCGCCGGAGTGGATGTAATACTCACCTTTTTAACGGTTCCGACTAATATAGGATGATTAGCTCCGGTGCCAATGTGGTTACCCTCTTCTGGTTCTTTCGCGGCGTCCTCAGCGTTCGGCTTGTTCTCTTTCAAAAAGAGAATTATTTTTTCATTTATAAATTCACATTTCTACTTTGACCAAATTATTCCGGTCTCAATGCGCTTTATATGCATAGGAAAAGTGACCAAAGTGAATGCGTAGGGAGACATCATTTCAAGCCACTGGCCTGTCATCATGACGTTTACTATTATTCTCTAGCCGGATCCGGCATGTTTTTTGTTTTTTTTCAATTGCGTAAAAGTGATATTGCCTCTACATTAGCACACATGCGCGTATGTTTCATTGTTACGTGATAAACATACCGCTCAAATGAAATGTGCTTAAGTAGGTGCACATGACCTTGGGAACATCCGAAAAGCAATTACGAAAAATTGAAACATGCAGGGCACGCTATGTGCATAAGCAGGACGCATATGTGTGTTTTACGAGTGACCGTTCTAAATAGGCGCGGACGAATAAAGTTCTACAGGACGCACACGCTTGCCTATATATGCCAATATAGCAAGGACGTTAAGACAACCGATGTAAGTTCTTTTAGCGGGAACATTGGCACGTCAATACATAATTGGGAAAGGTTGGCCAAACTCCTGCAATGAGGTTTGAGATCATTGCTAAGAAATCGAATATGACCTCTGAAATATCCAAGCATTCCGATGTTGTGCTGCGCGAGCTCTGTAATTCTTTATTACTCTAAGCTATTCTGACAATACATAACTACCGCAAGAGGCACCTAAATGACTACTGAAATCACATCATTGCTTATGTAACACCTCAATTCCATGTACTGTGCTCACGGAATAAAAGGTGATATCGAGAATCTGAAGCACAAGAGCTCGTAGGCGGAATTGATCGAGATAACGAATTCTCGTCCTCGGAAGCATGCCAACGGAAGGTTACGCTGATAGCCTTGTGTTTATACCAGCCAATATTAAGCCCATGTGACACGAGCTGGAGATAACAAACTGCCGGCGTAGCTTAAACGAATATTGAAGTCGACAACGCAACAAGGAATTTTAGCACGCACGGGAAACCGCTATATGAAAAATACTTTGCGTATATTAGTATCCCAGCTATTTGCGCATAATGGTGTACCAGCTGTACACAACTCATGCGCAAAGATGGCTGACAGCCCAAAGTGTATGCCGTCCGCTTCGAGTCTTTCAAGTGCTCTCTGTGGACTCTGTAGCCCCCAAGTTACTGACGGTTGTATTTGCCTTAGCTTTGCGTAAAGAAGCTTCGACAGTAAAGTATTTGTGACGATTTAGCACTGTTTCTTAAAGCCACACCCAAGTTATCGATGTTGTAGGCTTAGGGAATGGCGGTGAGAATCTCGGAGGACACAAAATACCAGCTTAGTTGTTCTCTTTATCGCCTACAGCTGACTGGCATCAACTGATGGCGTCAAACACTTCTATACACTATCTGGCATTCCGCTGCGTTTTTGCTTATAGCGTATTAGCGAACACGCTAGAATTCAAGAACGCACTAGTTCATTGCACTGTCCAAAATGTCTCCTCATTTTGTTTGTCCGTGCCTTTGAATTTCCTTTGCTAGGTGGCAGTAAATCTGTTATCCTTCCCAGAATGTCATAACATGCGGCAACTGCGTGTACGTATTCTTTGATGCTGGTATTGCGGTTTCGTCGTTAAACATTCAGTTCAGCGCAAGCGTAAGTGACAACTTTTCCTTTCTCCGTGCATGCTGTCAGGGCCTGATTATTTAAGTGGTTGCCGTGTACTGCTCCAGGCGTACGAACCTGTGAAACTAGGGGTATCTGCTACCTTAAAGGGGTTTTCGTAGGGACATGCTGTTCTACCAGCCCTTCCCTCAGTCAGAAATAGAGCATTGTGGCCACGTGAATTTGCTGTATTTCCTAAGATTACGCTTCGTTTGTGGCTACGATTTTTGACAGTGCAAAACAAGCAGCCAAATTGAGGGGAGAGGCAAATAAGACAGATATATTTTCAGCAGGAAGTTCAATGTTCGAACAAATTATATACCGTATTTAACATCGGGGAGCGACCAAAATATGACCGGACCGTGTACGTCAGCACAGTTAGTGTTGCCTTCCTCACTGCCGAGTATTTCGCATCTGAGCTGACATCGTTACAGAGACAATGAGGTGTAGTTTTTCTCTAAGCTCGCCGCCATGGTCGAGCTGCCATTGATTATCTTCTTGCTGTTGCTACTATTCACGCAGTTTCCTTATCAAACACGGGGCTTTAAGGCATACACCAGCCCCTGACACGCAGGTGTGCACCATATACGATTTTGCACGGAACAAAATCCTGCGAGCCATTTCGTATTACATAAAAAAAGACATGTTTTTACATATATTGTTGTACATGCAGAACTGAACACCAAGACGTTTCTTACTGAGGCCCACAAATCTTTGCACGATTCTCTTTCCAGAAGTGTATGTTGCCAAAATATGGCTTAACATAATTTATAAATGACGAAATGTGCCGCCGGCTTTTGCCTTTCAGTGTTACAGAGGCGCAACAGAAACCGACATCTGTGTTTTATGTAAACCTGTTACCTTTACTTCTTTATAGGCGTATTTTCTATTTCCGCTAATCACTAAATTTTTCCATAGGTTCTGTTTAAAAGAAATCTGCAGGAATATACTTACCGCTAGGCTTAGCGCCATTAGCCTTGCATGGACCATGTTCTCTCAAGAGATCCTTCATATTGCGGTGACACATCTCCTTCAGTGTTTTATAACAAGGAGTGCTTTCCACTGTGTCACGATTAAAGCCCCACAGAAGGCATTTCAGTTCTTGAAATAAAAATGCAAACGCTCCTTATACATTCAAATTCCTTTGGGCAAAAAAAAAATCTTGTTGAAACGCTTTAGTGCTAGCATGGCTGTGATAGCGAAACAGATCTTATTTGACTCTTCAAACAACATGAATTCACTCCAGCAATCATTAAAGCGATGCTTTCCTTGGCCTTTTCTACCAATTTACGGGCACTGGTGGGATCCATCTACACAAGTCGCACACCGCACAGCCACTGCCTTGGGCACTATGGCCATGTGACGCTCACGTCCGCGTACACGTGAGAAGCGGTGCCGCTCTTGCGGGAGGAAGCAAAAGCAAAAGGTCAGAAGCTCACGTCAAAGTCTCCGTGGCTGCGCGGCAAATGAGTAGGCAACGGAGTAGGTGAATGAGTAGGTACAGACTCGATTTACACCACGTACGTCTCCGCGTATTCCACCTCTGACACCGTGAGATAACGAGGAAGTAAACGGTTCTTGCAGATATAGTTCTAATCCTGAATAAGTCCTAACTTCGGATCTCACGAATCCTAACAACCCATATATCTGTTATTTTCGTGCGTTCACTTGCGATTTGTCCGATGGTACCAAGGTTGACGGGCATAAATTTGCGAGATGCTTTATTTTCAAATTGCAGGAAAGATCAACGATAATCCATCTCACAAAGAGGGTGAGAGCTAAGTGTTACATTAATTTGGATTATTGAAAAATAGGCAGGATTTACGCTTCACCAAGAAGCACAATGCAGCTCAGCTTTAAATTTCTGTGTCTGCCACGCTATTTCTTCTAAAAGTTTCCTTGCACTCTCACGAAGTAAAAGGTGTTCAGGCGCAAAATGTCAAAATGGGGCAACCGTGCAGCACCCTGTCGCAGATTTTTGACAACACTCACCTTCTACAAAGGGCCCATAGAATACAAGTAAACAGTCTTGTTCGACGGTAAGAACGATGAATCTGTCTTCCACCTCTACTTCCCTCGACCCTGCAAGTATTTTTATTGAAACACTAGTTAACAACATTGACATGTTATCATAATATTTTTGTTATTATGTGTCACCATAAAACAAAGGAGGAAGTAAGTAGCCTACATGGCATTTGTGCCGCCTACTCGCTCTTTCCTGTGTTTGGTTTCTCAATGAAGCTTTTTTCTTTCAGAATAAGGAGCGTTTTTTTAACGTTCACCTAATTGATTCCACTGGGTTGTTACACCATTCCAGGATATGGTAGTTGCTTCGAACATTTCTTTTTTTGCTTAGGTGACGCCCGCCCTACAAGAACATGGTCTGATATATTGGCAATCATGCCTTGAAAATGTTGTACAAAGAGAAGAATATATTGCAAGTAATTTGGTTTGCTCTTTACTAAATGAAAGATGCAAGATCATAGCTCTCACTAAAGTTCTTTTTAATCTAATCTCCGCAAGATTTCCAAGATTCTAATACTTTCTGATAAGTGGAGCCTTTTGTTTGAATATATCGCAATATTTAGGATCTGGCCTCCAACGACATCACGCATTTTCCCAGTAGGCAAATCGACTCTTGCATTTTCCTAGCGCTTGAGATCTGTCACAAGAATGATTTTCTCGACGCTATAAGTGTGCTAATATATACCACGGCGCACAAACTGAAACAAATTTGTAGAACGTGTGGTTCCGTGACAATGTACATACGCGCGTCGTCTAGTGACCATATGTCGCTGTCGTGACCACCGTACTGCTTGTACGCGCCCTTTCAATCTGGCTCACCTGCTTCATCACTCGCTGTGCGCCAGCACCTCGCCCGATGACCCGAATTTACCACCACTTCCACTAGTAGTGGTGACGGCAAAGTGCTTGTCTAAAGCGCGCGAGTGCTCCAGCTATTTTCGTTCCTGCCATTCCCTTATTACAGCGTAAGCTGTTATGAGATCACAACAAGGGCAGTTTTTGGCGCCGTAGTTGTCCGTCGCCACCGCCGGTGTCTGCAACCGCTATCGTGCAAGCTTTAGAAAAAGTAACCAGGACCGACTAGGATTCAACCCCACGTTCTCGGTGTGGATTCGAACGAAAACCCTCTGCGTGGCAGTCGGGCATTCTACCACTGAGCTACGCCTGCGCTTGAAAAGTCTTCGATAAAGGCCTGAATAGGTGTAACGTCTGCCGAGGAATCGCATTAACAAATGTAATCTTACGCGGTAGAATAATTGTACGCCACTAGACGTCGCGGAAAGTGGATTGAATAACGAGTTCGAGGAATCATTTGAAAGAACACAGGGCACAGGGCTGCATGCTTTATAGCTCTGTACCCATTACGGAGGCATCATCAACATCATCATTATGAAACAATCTTCTTGAACTTTTCTGACATTATTATTATGAAGCGCTGCCCTTTACCGTGTCGTATCGTGCCATGCGTCACGCGGCAGGTGACGTGCGCAGCCCCCACAGCACCTTGACTTGGCTCTTCGATAAACCTGATCGTGCCTCCTCGTAAGGTGCGCACCGCTGCTGAAGAAGCGAATCGCAGAGCTACGCGCGCGGCTGCGGCAAGGCAATGTCGGGCACAACAGACAGCTATGCAGAGAGGAGCCCAAACCACAGGTAGCTGCCGGCGCCGGGCCGAGAGTTCGAGTTGTTCTCGGGAAAACGACGCCAAAGGACTCTAAGACGTGCAGTTATACAGAATTGCACGTTACGATAGGCCAGTAATTATGGCGTAGCGGGTACTTCCCTACTTGGCAGGGAATACCTACCACTTCTACTTGCGCTAGTTTCCTCAAGCGTTTAAAATGGCCTCTAAGAAGGTTGCTCCGCCAGCTTACGCTGTCACTGTCCTGCGGTTCCGCGTAGGCCTGGCTATTTTTGTGTTCTATCTGCAGTCTATACAATAAGTCCTGACGGTCATGTTAACCACTCTCCGCGACAGGTTTAGCAGACTGGTTTAGCAGGCTGGTTATCTCGTTCAGTGGTAAACCCGTTAGATAGAACTACACTGTTTGCTTTCTTTCTTCGACCGGCACTCGTGGCCGCACGCTTATACTGAATGGCATTATGCAAAATACACTGTACGCTTTTCAGAGAGAGAGAGAGAGAGTTTATTGAAAGGCAGGGAGGTTGGTCTGTGTAATTATTGCATGCTTGGCCTTGCACAGCGAAAGGCACTTACAACATCATGTTTGTCCGCGAATTGGCAGACGCGATAACGCAGTTAAAATGCCAAAGCGTACATAAGAGAAAGATTACTGACGGGTAAAACTTCTTCGATCATCACATTCTGCCATCAACAGCCGTTTATAGCGGGAACGTTTATTTTCATTAGTGAGAAGCGTCAATATTTGACCAAAAATTGGCAGATCCCACGTGCAGTGGGAATCCAGGAAATGCGAAGCACGCGTAAGGAACGTAAAATGGATTTGCATCGTTGTCTCGTTATACCGAATTTGGTACGTACGAAGTTAACGAAACGACCGCAAGAGCACTATGACTGTGGCTTGTAAACCATGCCGCTCATACACGCATGTCATGATTCTAACATTATGATCTGTCATTTACGTTCGTCATGCAGTCATGTTGCGCCATAGCAATTTTGGTATACATCCCACTAAGGAAACGAGTGGCATGTAGATCATGCCGCTCATGACATGCATGTCACGATTTTCGTGTTATGACCTGTCTATGATCGCCATGCAGTCATGTTGTGCCAAACCAATTTTCGTATACATCCTATTAACGAAACGGCAGTATATCGCCAGGACCATGGCATGTAAATCATGCCGGTCATGACACGCATGTCATGATTCTAATGTTATGACCTGTCATTTACCTTCTTCATGCTGTCGTGTTGTACCATAGCGATTTTTGTATACATCCCATTAACGAAACGCCTGGCATATAAATCATGCCGCCCATGACATGCATGTCATGATTTTCGTGTTATGACCTGTCATTTATGTTTGTCATGCAGTCATGTTGTGGCATGCCAATTTCTTTATACGTCCCATTAACGAAACGCGTGGCATGTAAATCATGTCGCTCATGACATGCATATCTTGATTTTCATGTTGTGACCTGTCAGTCATGATGTGGCATACCAATTTTCGTATCCCATTCACGAAACGGCCAGGAGAGCACCAAGACCGTCGCATGTAAATCATGTCACTCATGACATGCATGTCATGATTTTCGTGTTATGACCTGTCATTTATGTTTGTCATGCAGTCATGTTGTGGCATGCCAATTTCCTTATACGTCCCATTAACGAAACGCGTGGCATGTAAATCATGCCGCTCATGACATGCATGTCGCGATTTTCATGTTATGACCTGTCATTTATGTTCGCCTTGCAGTTATTGTGGCAAACCAATTTTTATATACATCCCATTATAACGAGGCGACCAGAAGAGCACCAAGACCGTGACATGTAAATCATGCCGCTCATGACACGCATGTCCTGCTTTTCATGTTATGACCTGCCATTTATGTTTGCCATGCAGTGATGTTGCGCCATACCAATTTTCGCATATATCCCATTAGCGAAACGGCCAGGAGAGCACCAAGATCGTGGCATGTACATCATGCCTCTCATGACATGCATCTCAGGATTTTCATGTTATGACCTGTCATTTATGTTCGTCATGTAGTCATGATGTGGAATACCAATTTTCGTAAACATCCGATTAGCGAAACGGCCAGGAGAGCACAAAATCGTAGGCGGCTACATAGATAGATAGATACGCTCAAACTCGCCGAAGTTCGCTAAGAAATGCTTCGCATTTAAAATTTCGTGGCTCCCGCGCCACTGCTTCGTGATAAGCCCTGCTGGTGGTGGAAGCCACAAACTCCTGTAAACGGCTCACTCGCGAGAGCGCAGCGACCAAACCAGCGGGCCAGCAAGGTATAACGGATGCACTCGCGTTCTGCGAGGCTCTCGACACTACGCACCGAGCCGTTAGACTGCTTGCATTTGCGCACTGCCGAGGGGTCGCTTGGTGTCCACACTTACGATCGCGGTATACATTTGATGGCGTCTCACCTTTTTTATCAAGCTTCAGAGCGAGTTGCACGTGTCCGTTCTCAGCTTCCTCCGCCGTAAACTCTGCTTCATCCTGTCTTTATATTACCATAGCAGTACAAATGAGTATGGAAAATGGAAATCATCCTTGAAGTTTAAAGCTATCTCTTGCAACATAATATACACATGACGAATATTGACAATGTATCACTCGCACACGTAAAAGACCCTTAATAGTTATCCGACGGAAGTGGCTCAGGATACGAAGAAATTTTTGGAGCGGTTTAACCCTGGTAAACTGTAATTATTCGTAGAAAATTGTTATTTAGGTTTCTTTATAAAGTGCCAGTTTGGCCTCCCTCTGCCGTAGTGTTTTAGCCGGCAAATTTGCCCTTGCTTGAGATTTCGCAGTGTGACGTTTGGCTCTGTCTACTAGATCAACGGATTGATATTGTCGCCTGTCGTCAAGCACAGGCACGGATGGTCTAGCCGGTACGCCACCCATGGCGAGACTCAGCGAACAAGCGACTACGACGCTGCCATTATGCCGTCGCCTAGTCACGCGATACCGCAGCAGGTCACGTCGCGTGAAGATACGCACATGGCGTCCGGGCCCTGAGGCGGCGCAAATTTCATATCCTTGCGAGACCCTCAGTTGTCGACCTTTCTCAAATATATTCCACGCTAAGAACATTTGTTACTCCACTATTAAGCTGCAATGATTAAAGCCTAAAAAATGGCTTTCGAATATCGGACTATCTCCATAGCACACTTCGTTAGCGGCACTGCATCTCTAAGCATGCTTAATATCATTTACGAAACAATTTGTAATTTGGGAAGACAGCGTCCTATACAAATACAGATGGAGATGGTAAGAATATATTTCAGATATTCAAAAAGAAACATTACACACCGGCACGGAATTTGGATGCCTTGTGCACGTACATACTATTAAATACACTTGCCTACGTTAATAATCTGAATGTCATGCTAGTTATGCCCTGTTGGCAGCCGACGCTTCTGTCTTTTTCCCAGCATGTTCAAGCTTCTTTTCTTTGTGATCGTGTCGGTGAAAGAAGTGGAAGAATTATTATGCATTACTTAAAATACTTTACAGGGAATAAATAGCGGTCAGCTTCACTTTGAGGTGCGAAGACTGCAAACGGGATGCTAGCGATTCCACCTAGCTGTATCTCGGCTGCTCAAAGCTTTGCCAATTCTTTTGGATGGTCCTACGAGCAATCCCAAAGAACATTCGAATATTAAAATGCATAAAGTGTTTATTTTTTAATTACCAGTCATCCCATCCGTAGCCGTCCGCTGGTGCTACACGCAGTCCCGGATCACTCTGGCGACCCCTCTGCCCGTGTATTCAAATAGTTTCGCTGGTTATCGCTGGCTCGTAACGGCGTCTTTTACACCGCGCTTACACTTCGGCCCCGCAGAGAAGGCGAAGCGCGAATGCCTCGCGCAGAAGCGGCGAATTCTGTCAGCATACATACGACGTGGAGATTTTATTAAGAGGATCGGTGCGGTGACGTCGCTTCCGCTTCAGCAGCCGCGGGAAGGCCCCACGGGACCGGCGTTGGCGCCCTTGCTTGGCGAAGCATAGCTGTAGCAGTTCTATTTTTCATTAACGCCTGATCAACTGCTTCCGCATTTATGGAGCAGTTGGCTGATAACATAAGCCCCAGAGAAGGAAGATGTCTGATCAAACGCTTCCACCTTTTTGTAGTAATTTATAGTAGGACCTATGCCTTATGGTGGGACCCATACCACGAAATATGCATCCAGTTAATAATGCTAAAATACGCACAGCCAGGGTACGCAAACTCCATAGCCTCAAGAATAGACAGAATGTTTATTATACCGATGTCAGTCTCTATCCAAAACAGCCAGGGCGGGCGACACCTTAGCTCTCGCTGCCATCAATAGAGGGAAGCTTATGAACTCCGCCTCAATGGTGACTTCAACCAGTGCAGCATTGGAAGCAGCTGCTGTCGCTCTTGCAATACGGATGGCCGACGGAGAAAGCATCCCTGCATACGTAGTTTCGGATTCGCAGGTGGCGTGTCGAATGTACCTTAAAGGACTACTACCTCTGAAGTCAGCCAGGACATGTTCTACACCAGGATCATGGTCTGGTCTGGTGCCCTGCCCATACGGGCCAGGCGGGCAATGAACCAGCCACCAGTGAGACGAACTTCACGGAGATCCTAACAACAGGCGAGGTGACAAGGCGCAGCATGCTAAAGAGACAGCCCTTGGACCGCAAGGTTATGGCACCGCCTCAGAAGAAGCTGAACGTTCAACAAGCACATGACTGGTGTCGCTTACAAACTGACACCTACCTCCACTTACAGAAACTGCACACAATTTATCCCGAGAGATATGGGAACGTATGTCCTTGGTACGGAGGCACTCCAACACTACCTCACATCACATACATTTGCCTGCAGACGCCAGTATCGGCCGACTCTGGGCATACACGACGAATGCGTTCGGAGTGGTGGGAGGTGCGACTTGCCGATCTGACCTAGGATAGCCAGCTGGCAACCCTCGGTGAGGACCGGCGAGCTGCTGCGGCCAGCGGTGTCCTGGAAGAGGGGCCCCGCCCGCGGTGATCCACCCAGTGTTACGTAGCATTATTGTTTATTCCTCCTACTTGTCCTTCCCCTGATTTAGACAGCTGTTAGAATGCTAATACTATGCTAATACTAATAATACATATTGCTACGGCATCAGACGTATATGTTCATACTAATTAAACGGACACTACAATAAAAAGAATACTTCTCGCATTGGTAAGTTGGCATTTCACAGTGCCAAATATACCAACCTTGCGAGATCCTTGCCAAGCTAGAAAAAGCGCAAAAAAAAAAGAGTACGGGTAGCTATGGCGCTTTCAAGTTCGAGCACTACTCAGCGTGACATTGCATATCTTTGACGGCATCTGCTGAGGCTTGCGTAATTATTTATCGGTAAGAAGCGCATACATCATGTTGTAGGGAAGCCACAGGTTCAACAAAGGAAGCTTTAGGAAATTCGGTCTAGCACATTTGGAGAGAATACGATAAAAGGAAATTGGCCTTTTGACGATACGCGGCCGAAGCTCCGGCAGGAATTTCAAAACTAAATCTCTGACATTGATTATTGAACATACAGTGGCGAAATCAACGACAATCCAGGTCTCGAAAAAAAACTATCATTCCAAACAACTTCAGTTTTTCACTTTAGTGTCCCTTTAATTTAATGCCTCGCTACGGTGGTCTTGTAGCTATGGCCACCAGGATGCTGATCTAAAGGTCGTGGGGTGGAATTTCGATGGAGGTGAAATGTAGAGGCCCATGTACTGTGCTTTCTTATCGTACACTAAAAAAATCCCGGTTGTTGGAAACATACGGTGCCTTCCACTGGGGAGTGTATCGTAGCAAAATCGTGGTTGCGGGACGTAAGACCCCACAAACTGTTGCTACAATTAGGAGAAGCCTGATTAAGTTAAGCATATGAGTCTAGCATAAGAAAGGCAACACTAATAAACCAATCCTGATTAGGGTATGCCTAAATGACTCGGACCTAATGAAGGTAACATTAATCATGTCAAGCCTAATTACATGAAGAATAGTTGAGCTAAAGCTCATTAAGCCACATGTGAATAAGCAAAGCCGTTTTACTTCAAGTGTGTTAGTTTAGCAGTCTAATTAAGTGAACACTAAGTAGAGGAAGCCTCATGAGTTGAGATTAATTGACAAAAGCCCATTTGAGGTTTAGACTAACTAGATTGCCATATGTGACGTAGAAAAACCTAGTAAGACCTACCAGGACCAAGTAAGAGCTAACAAAACCATATCAAACTTCAAGTTGCCCAGATTCGCTGATTCATTTTTTCACCATTTTTTTCTATAGACCACCTCTCCAGTTTATCCAACAGGACTCAAGCAAATATACTTACTTTATTGTCATTGAAACTCCAGTGCTCCTGTAATCAATGCGAACATGCATTTAAATGTACATTGAGAATCATCTTCTAATCATATGAATCATATACGGTTACTAAAGCCAAGGAATTTCCTTCTACCGGCATGATGAGTGGCAGGCGTTCTTAAATAGGATGCCCATTGCCGCTTTTCAAGTAGCTTACATTTGCATATTGCTTGACATAGAAGAACGAGCTACACTGAAATGAACATTAAACTTAAATACTACAGAGCGACGGAGTGTCTAATCCTGCCTGAATGTCCGGTATAATGAACTTTTGCCGTCACATGCAGGTCGTGTGGCAGCCAGTTTCAGATGAAGTACTTGAGACAACTGCTTCAGAGAAAAGAAGTACTTCCAACAGGTGCCTCATTCCTTAGAACGCATCTGGCCGAGTTCCTCCAACACAGTCATGCAATCAGCTCGAAATCCTGCTCAAGCGAACAGTCTATATGAGTGAGCGCAATGACAAGCGATATTTCATGCAGATAGTGCTACTTGTCCTGAGAAAGTTCGTGCTATGCTTTCAATATAACCCACTTTCTGTGCCGGTCCAAGTATATTTGAAGTCAGAACTGCTGAAGCAAGAATACACCGTGGAAAGTTCTGCAGTGCCACTCATTCAATAGGCTCTACGCTAACTTTCACCCGTAGCCACCAGGTTCAATGAGGTCTGTAAATCAGTTTTTTTTTCAAGCCACAAAAAAACGTAAAGATTTTGCCTTAACGCCGGCTCTTCTCACAAGACCAGGTCAGGGAGGCCGCTTTACTTACAGGTAGGGGTAAACGATATATTTACCCCTCTTGACAATAATGCGGTAGCCATCCCGGCAACACCGAAGGAAAAAATCTTCCGGTCACGCAATCTGTAATTTTGCTCCGTGAACGGTGCGCGTTAGAAAACACGCTGAATCTCGTCCCATATTCAATGCAGTTTTGCACTATTGCTATGTTCATGTTCCGGTATGCTATGTCCGTATTTCACCTGAACATATCGCCATCTGTACTTATCATACTAATGGTAATCAGTGGATTGCGGGAAGAACGATTAAGGTGTTGAACAAGGCGATCACTTCAAGCGTCCTGTCGTCCGTGTCGTTCACGTCGCTTTGATTGAAAATTTCAGAGATGCAATGAAAAGAAAAGCGATGCGATTCTCTTGGTCATATCTCTAAAAATCTCATCACGCCACCGTTCGATGGTAGATCTTGAAGTTATGGAAGAAGATCACAGCCATGTTCGTTTGAGCGCGCATGCTAGTTATTTTATACTGTAAGTACGTAATCGCTGGAATATAAAGAATCTGTTCGTAGGGTATCGAGAACGAGTCAATTAAACTGAACTTATTGTTACGACCAATAATATTACCAGATTCACCTATATAGCCTGCGTTAAAAATGATACACCCCTTCCAACGTGATTCTCATGAACCGAACGCTTCCTCGAAGCCAGCTGGCGTAACGTCTTCCAAATACTCTCTGACAGCCTGTTGGATCGCGGGACCACCCTTGGAAAGGTGCCCGTTCAGTATTTTTCGTTCAAGAGACATAAGGTCAGGAAATCACTGCACGTCATTTGAGGGCATTTATTCGGCATCCATGAGTCGTGCGTCTTCTTTACCGCACGATGGCCACTGAGCCGTTTTGACCATACGGCGATGTCGAGCGATGACACCTTCCAATTTTGTCAGTAGCGAAGTTAGACATTAACATCATGTAACGTCGTCATGTGAAACTGTTGCGCGTACTCTTGGGCCTCTCAACCTGTGTGTTCTGCACGAATATCTATATTGACTACACGGACATGGCCATAGGCGTGAACGTGGATGCACAGGAAGTTTCGCCAACACTTTTAGGAATACACAACACTCTTAGAAAAATATAGCTTGTTCTTCGGCTTTAAAGAAATGCGGATTCTTGTCATACTTACATAAGGTGCATAACTTTGTAATTTGTTAACGAGCGAAAACTTCCTGAGGGCGTTTCTGCGAAATAAGCAGACCTCAAACACAGTTGGTAGTCTCTGAAGATGTATGGCGGATCCTCAGCTACTATCATCAGGAGATATATAGTTTCGTGGCTTTGAATGAACTGCAAGAAACAATGACCACACAACTAAAGGTAAAACTGCATCTGCGTCGACGACAGTATTTGCATGCATCTTTCAGTAATCCCGAATAAATGCATGACACAACGCTGTCACCTCACGCTACTCCTACAGAAGAAAGCGATATTAGCTCACCAAGTACCATTTACTGTAGCAAGTGTACGTTGGTATGGAATGTGCACTACACAAGGCGATCGTTGGTGCTCTTGTTTAGTGAAGGTAAAGGGACGTTTCCAGTCTTGCGATGTACGGAATAAACATTTAATTATTGGTGAACATTAGCTTTTGAAGCAGCTCACGTTGAAAGGAAAACAGCACCATGCAAAAGAGTATGCTCTTTGGCGATTCATTCATACTTAGTTTGGCAAGGTTCTGCGCAAGGCAAATATGGATGATGAAGCATAACGATGCGCTCTTGACAATCAGTGCTGCGTTGCGCTGCATCAGTTAGAAATTGTTCAACACTCTTTCGAGACTTTCATATCGTAACATAATTTCAGCATTGTGTTGTGAACCAATAAGTTATCCACGATGAATAATTGCAAACATGCAAAATATTGTCCGGAAACGGGCCAAATGTACTGAATTGGATACATTTTTCAGTAGTGCCTAAGCAGCAAAGACTCACAATGACGTCACGGCACAAGCATTACGTCCAAGTACTTTCTTTGTGATTTACGGGCAATCACTATAGCTGCTATCTGCGCACATAATGACCTAAACACTGAGCGTGGAATTCGCGGCCTTCATTTTTGTAAAGCGCGAAATATGTACGTGAGCCTGTTACGCCATCGAAATGGCCGGATATTATTCCGCAAGCTTTGAAAATATCCAACACATACAAGCGGACATGACACACCAGTACATAGTACGTAATAATAATAATAATAATAATAATAATAATATAATAATAATAATTATAATGATAATAATAATAATAATAATGATGATGAATTTCTTTAGCTTTGGTAGCCTCTGGAGAATCGCAACTTGTCATATTTTTATGAGAAGCCCACGGACTCTGCAATTTAGCAGATGTCTGACGTGGTGGTTGAACATTAGGTAACTCCCTGTGATGTCCTCCAAAACCATTAGCATTACAGTTCAAGCGCTGCGTACTAAAACGGTTCTGCTTTTTATTCTTGATTTAGCCAGAAGGTGCCGCATGAGGGGTTTACAATGTTCAAAGAGAACGTACCGGCATTAGAATAGCACGCTGGCTGACATTATAGGCGATCCCTGTCGGATTTCAGAAGAACTTCTTCTTGGGCGAGTAGGTGCATATCTCTTGAGTATCGTTGCGCATTCAATGGACGAACTTAAACCTCCTTGGGACGAACACAGGAAGGAACAGAGAGAGTAAACGGAAAGAGCGCAAACTATCAACTGGTTTTATTGATTCGGTCATTGCATATATATGCATGTCCCAAACACTCGAGAGAGGGGAAGACAGGAGAAGTCACATGTCAACAACCTCACGTCAAAAAGCTGCGCAGGAAATCGCTTTCTGCTCTATATAAGGCAACAGATGTGTCACTGACGAAGTTATCGCCAGCATCCCATGAAAAGCGTCCAGCGGCTCGCGCGCTACTCTCTCCTGCTACTCTCTCCCTGCCAGTTCTTGTGGTCAGATGCAGCGAACAAAGAACGCGTTAGCGTACGGGCCGTCGCCAACTGCAAATTTAAAACAAGGATCATGGCGCCGAGAGTAATGGTGAGGTATATGTCGCTATATCTTTCCGGTGGTGTTCTTCATCGGCAAAATGTGTAAGTTTGTACAAAGCTTCCGCTATTGCTTTTATCTGAAAGAATATGTACAAACTTCATATTATTGTGATGTTTCTCAATTCATTCGGCCGCAGTAGGCTGTTCGTTTAGTGTTTTCATAGTATTAGGCAATATAGTTCTATTCTGATTTGGTTTTGACTTGACATCTCCTTCCGAGGGCCTGTTTTACCACAATATATGTAATAGAAGGGTTTTTAATGTAGTTTCCATAGCCGTGAGAAATAATCTCGCACCTCAATCCATTGTTAACGTTTGTGCAGCTGTCATTCCTTGAGTAATGAGTTAACACAAACGTTGCTTCTTTAAATCTCATCACTCATATTTGATTGTCAGTGGTCCCACATTGCGCAAGCATATCTGAGCATGGCCGAACATTTGTTAAGCACAACGTAGAATCGATGCGACAGTGCACGTGGCGTAGCATAGGATTCATAGTGCCTAGCGCGGCCATAAGCCACTCATCGCGTTATAAATGATGCCCTGTGCCCAAAACAACACACTCCTTGAACTGCAATACCGAACGAAGCGAACGAAATACCATTACTTCACAGTAACACAGAAGCAAAACATAGGTTAGCACCTACTGAAATCCCAAAAATGGCAGAACTGGAGAAAACTTATTTACTTTATGTTCAGGGGCTTTACACTATCTTTCCCACCTTTTTAAGTGCTTGAGCTCTTTCCTTCCTTCCAGGATACGATTCTTCGGAGGATTCTTTGGGCACATGTGGCGGCTGCACATCCGGCTTTTGTCCACCTTGCTGCGGCGGTCCTTCTGCAAGTCCCCGTCGAAAATATACATTGCTGTATACTGAAGTGTGAGTCGTTCCTTAGAAACTGAGATGTTTGACACTAGATTGTGTAAGTGCAGGCCGACACTGCACTGATATTTATTGAATTTATTGTTCTCAGCACATTAGGCTCCGCTTAATAGGAAAATGCAGCTCAGGACAGAGAAGCATCTGTCAGAATGACCCTACCACAGCGTGCACTGTTCAACATTTGTGTGAAAATGCAGTACTGAACTGTGCACTGGACAGCGCATGCTTGGTGTGAGAAAGTTATATACAACATAACTGGAAGCAGTTAAAACACACAAGAACATATTTAGTTCTTTATGCATGTATTGTCGCGACCTGAAAAACTGAGGGCGTATAGGAATGGCGCACAGGAACGGCGGCAGGTCGCTTTTTTTTAATATTGCGTGCTACCATAATTTCACCTTTCCTTTTGCCTTCACTAAAGCTATTGCACCAGCTCTCATTCACCAGAGTTCAGGCATAGGCATGGCATTTGCCTCCCTGCCAAAGAAGCATCTTCCCGATGCGCAACTGAAGCGTGTGAGCGCAATGTACGACTGAAATTTGCACCAAACGAAAAAAATTCAGATACGAAAGTTAATTCCGCAAGTACGGTTTCATCCGCACCTCATGTGCACCACCCCGGGAAATTGTTTGCGGGGAGTGGAGCCGGCATAATTCTCTTGGACGACCTCGTAGTTCACGTTGCTCAGCCGTCGAATCACTCGGTACGGCCCAAAGTGCCGTCGCATCAGTCTTTCGGAAATTCCATGTCGGCGTACGGGTATACAAACCATACCTAGTCGCCGGGAGCGTTCAGGACGCACTGTTGTCGAAGGTCGTGCCGTTTTCCGTCGTGGCCTTGCTCGTGGTGAATACCTACGCGGGCAACATCACGGGTTTCTTCGGCGTCATGTTTTAATTCATCAACATCAGTAAATAAGTCTTCATTTTCTTACAGTAGCATCGCATGCAATAGTGTCCTGGTTTCCCGGCTATAAAAGAAGATGAACGGCATCATACTCGTAGGTTCTTGCCGTGCGGCTTTGCACGCGATGATGACGTATGGTAAAATATCATGCCAGTTTTTGTGATCTACGTCGACATACATGCATAACATATCTGCCAGTACGTATGTAATGGCAGTCGGTCAGTACGTATGTCTGGGTGTGATAGGCGGTTGCTTTCCTGTGGGCTGTGTCACAAATCGTAGAACCGAGTGCGGAAGCTCTTCACTGAAGGCTCTTTCAATCACTACTGTCGTTGCACCGTGTTTTAGCACTCCATTACCGATGAAAAGTTAAACCCCTTTGGCTGCAGTGCCCCACTGCGTAGCCTTAGTCCCCGCGTCGCGCGTTAGAAAGTCCGTGGCCTGTTCACTGCAACAGAAGTTAGCAATGGGCCCAAGAAATTCGATCGAACTTGGGCGAATGCTTTGTCTCGAACCTTCGAATGCTGTGTACCTGCCGACCAAGAGAAGTAAGGGCATCGATACCCAGAACTTCCCCCAGTGTCGCGACGTCAGAAACTCAGGACGTAAATCAATGGTCGCGAAAAAGAGCGACATGACGCCTTTTCTTAATAAGGGGTGCTATAATGACTTCGTTCCCTGCGCCTTCACTAAAGCTCTAGTGCAAACTCTCATAATAATCTTCTTCACTAGGGTACACCCGCAGGCATTCTATATATATATATATATATATATATATATATATATATATATATATATATATATATGCGCGGCAGACGTTCATATATGCCGTTCATATATATATGAACGGCAGACGGATAGGTTATTTTGCACTGAACCTTGGCTCCTAGACACACCCCTGTATCCTAAACCCCTTTATGTGAGCTATCTAATTTGATAATCTCCTTTCCAAAAGCACTCCACTGCTCATGTTCGTGAAGTCTACTTACCATGCGGCCACGAACAAGTTTCGCCTTTGAAAAACGGTGGTCTCCAGCCGAAACGTCAGAATAAATACTAAATAATGTGTTTGTCACTGTGACTTCCTGAACGTGTATATATATATATATATATATATATATATATATATATATATTGACTTGGCGTGAAACAGGTAAAATTTGACAACTTTTCCAAACTGGACGTTGACAGGCGCTCGTTTATATTACTCACAGTTTGCGAAGGCTACCTTACAGCTCTGTATTCGATATCACCGCTGCATGGAAGGAATGATTGGGCCAGTAAAGCGCATTGACGTATCTAATTCCGCTAGGAGAACGTAGAAGGTTTTTCAACCTAAAGGCTGCGCAACACCCTTAGCTCAGATTGGTTGCCGTTAACTGACGCGCTTCGAAGCGAATTCTTTGCTTTGTTCTTTATTAAATACACGAGATCAAGCCTATGGATTGAAGAACCCTCAGCAATTGTTTAGCCTGTACTTCGTGACTCCTAATGTTCTTGCTGTTACGTGATCTATGGATACACGAATACACGTTCTCGTTTGCTTTTCATGATGAAGTTATAGGCACGACAGTATGATGCAAGAGACTGCCGAGTGTCCGCTGTCACTGCGCACAGTGCACTGGTGAAACAGCTGGCGAAGCGAGGGTCACCACGCCAATCAGCGTCCGGCCTCGGCCCAGGCATGCGCTGCCATTAGCATGAGCCCCCACAGCACACTTCGTGCGGTTGCACTTGTTTCTAGCGACGCCTGGCTGTTGGCCGTTCCCCTAATATTCAGAACATCAGAAAAAGTATGCATTTGGACCTATCAGTAGCCTGGACACAAGAACTTCTCTCCGTACACCGCTTGTTGAGATATATTGCAGAGTTTTTTACCCAAATATTTTCTCATTAGGAACGTTCATAGACTGAGGAATTCGAAGTATGCCCAAGTGTGAAATACGAAATGGTGATATATGATGGGTACTCTCAAAATAAGTACTGTGGTTCGAAAGCCCTACAGCAGCCGCCGTTTAACGTATCCAGGAAAGCAAATGCCCACCCTATATAGGTCGCCTCGCGGAGCTTTGAAAATTAATCCTAAGAGCTGCAACGTAAGCCCGCCAAGAGGCCACAATTGCAGACTGTGTTGGGCGCCTTAGTTGCTTCATCAAGGGCTTTATAACCCGCCAAATAGTGAATACACGTATTCTACTCACCGCATTCATTCTCGTTTACGCATTCGCCTTCCATGGTTCTGTGCAATGGATAACGGCACACGCACCTGTCTTTATTTTTCTTCCCACAACTCCACTTCGCTACATATATATGAACGTTAGGACAATACATTTGTGGGAAAAAATCTCCGTCGCATCTACCTGGTTCTTCATTTTCTGGACATGCTGGAATAAAAATAGGGGAAATTATGTAAAAACTTCAAGACAAGTGCTTAGGATGGCAGTGTCCTTGTGATCGATGTATACTAAAAGGGCGAAATTATGTTGAACTGCTATAGCGACTCTACACTTGTATTCTGGATTAGATGACCAGGCAACGAATAGTCGCGAGGCGTCCCTTTTGAAACAACAAAGTAGCTCGTGACTCTTTCCACGGTTCTCTTGCGCTCACACAAATTACATACTCATGTACTTCCTAGATATTTAGAACGATACACGGATATATGATTCAGAGAATTTCAGTTTATCTTGAATAATGGGCTGTTTGGCAGTGTGAGGCGGCTTTTTTTAATGTTATCTTCGTTATTGTTCAGCATTATTTTTGGGGAGCGGCTCTATTGTGTCGAGAGAGCAGGCAGGCGGACCAACGGGTGCTTTCTTTCTGCAGTGAAGACTATTCACAAAGGGGGCCGTCTGAGGGCCCCCTTGTTATTTATGTTTAACTCTGCTGGCGCCACGCACAATGCTGTAAAATGTACACTTCGATGGTCATATTGATTGTCGACACTGGCGACGGGATCACAAACTCGTCCTGGGCAATTCCATTGCCCCCTAACTGGCTATTATATTCCACATTGATCACCGGTTACCCCAGATGCCTCATGCAGCGAAAGCCTAGATCTGGGAAATCATGCAGTGGTTGTATAGGTTCTTCTGCGTGGTCGTCTTAAATGAAAAAAAAAAATGTGTGTTCTGCCTACTATTAGTGCCTGCAGATATAACAAGGCTTGACAGGGCGATCTTACTATGAACGGCGCAACTTTTCCGCCCAAGACGACTAAGCACCGTCGTGACATGACGCTGAAAATGGAAGGCAATTGACAAAAGAGAAAACACAGCTTACATGCCCTTATTTCGTATATTTCACACGCGACCAGCAGAATTACCAGGAACGTCGTCATTGTAAATGTCCTGTAGATCCAGCCCTGTCAATAAAACAAGAGAAAAAGGTAACCTCAGTACGTATTCCTGGTTTATCCCAAGGAAGGAAGGAAGGAAATAGTAGAGAAGGAAAGGCAGGGAGGTTAACCAGTGTATGACAACCGGTATGCTACCCTGCACGAGGGGAAGGGGACAGGGGAGATTGAAAGGTGAAAGGAATCATTCTTTTATTGCACATATATGGTTAAGTTAAAAGATAACAAATAAGGTCTGAAAGTCACTGAGAGAAAAATATAGCACAGGATGACATCTGCACGCCCTGTTCATTCCTTAAGACGGGAAGTTTTTTCCACATTTCTCACGCAGAAGCTGCAGCTATTGCAAATCATGAAGCTGTAGAATAAATTCCTCCCAATGTAAATAACTAGAAATTATAAGTATTCTCATCTGTATTTTTGCTGAGTAATTCATAAGTGTTTATTTTCGTTTCAGTTGTAACCGGATGCTCCTCATTGGCTACATTGTTGACGACGAATATATCACTCTCCCAAAATAGCAATTTTAGCGTGTTTAGGACGAGCCAAATTGCTTGCTTAGCTAAAATCATTGATCGCACCGGATCCTTTGCAGGAGGGGCGCAATGTGAAAACTTTCTTCTTAAGGTGAGGCGCAGACCTGCCCTCATATGGCCGAAGTAGCATCGGTACAATATTAGGAAAGTGTGCGATAAATCCCCTGCTCATTAGTACACCATAAATTCGCTAAGTTGACAACGTTTATAAGGGCTCTCTTAACTATGGCATGTTATTTCTTAACTCGGGTTGCTTATACCTCTCTAACAGTGGTGTTAAAGAGACGGACTTTTCATCTGTAGAAGCAGCAATCATGCTGCCGCATTTATATAGAAAAACGCCTTTCCGAATAAAGGATCGCCGAACATGAGATTTACGAGCATAGGATCGCCATTGTCTCGACATGCTCAAAAAATCGCCGTAGTTGGCATTTAAGGGCCACTGTGCGGTGTATGTGCATTACCAGCGGTGCATGTTTTCGAACTTCGTGCGGTGTACGTGAATTTCGTTAGCGCATGCACGCACCTAAGAGAGTAAAAAGACTGTTTGATCACCTTTGCAACTAATACAAAAAGGAGCACTTCAACCGGGACAATTACACAAGAATGGACGTTAAATCGCGTGCAGAAGATTTCCAATCCCTATCAAATCTCTCAGCAGTTGCTATGGGTAGCCGAAAATCCAAGTTTAACTGCTCTAAGGGTCTGTTTTGCTCCGAGCTCTCAACCAACTGCTCGTGAACCTTTTGCCGGCTAAAGCTTCGTAGTGAGCCATTTATAAAATTTGGATATTGGACAAGCATGCAAAATCGTTCGTCGTGACTGAAGTAATGAAAACGGTGTTTCTGAAGACACATATAAAAAGAAATAAGATTGTGTTAATGAAATTGTGTAGGAGAAAACATAACATCCTTAACGGCATTGGCCGCGTCCAAGGAGGATTCATTATGGCAAAAATAACGAGGTAAATATTGCCCATATAGACGCCCCAAACGTTGTCTCGTTCCTTAAAGGTATGTCCAGCGCGTCTACTTGGGCATGAAAACAGTCCCCGTTTTCGTGTTTTCGAGTTGTATTACGCACAACTGCGTGCGAGTACACTCGTGGTCCTTGCACCCCATGACGATACATATCACCACTACATTTCACGAAACCTGTGAGGCCGCAGCAAGCGCCATGCTTAAGGAACAAAACGAAGGGGCATGTGTGGATCCCCCATATTTAGCAGGGTTTATACATTGGCGTTTGTGTGGCACGTGGTACGTCCGAGCGACACGAGATAATTTAGCATCTGTTCCGAGAAATGGTACGTGACATTCCAGTGAACCAAGGGTTAGTACCGTAGGCGGAACGCCCACGCTATCCTTACTTACACTAAGAGAGTATGCGTCCAAGATAAGCAACAAATATAATCACGGCTCCCGTAAACGATCTCATACGTTCCACAGTGGTGACGACGGCACCATGTTGTCTCAGAAAGCCCGTTCCTATTACTGCATGTTTACAACGTGTTTAGAGAATGATGAAAATAGCCATGGAAGAACGAGCGCCTATGTTGTTCCCTCCATTACACATTGTTACATCCATCGGAGGTATGCATCATGCATTCCTTGCGGACGGTAAGGCCTTGATTTATTTATAATTTATTTAGTTATTTACAATACTGCAGATCCCAGTGGTAGGGGCTCTAGCAGGGTGGTACAGAAACTGCAGATAACGAGATCGTTCGCACAAATAATAAATTCAGGCAATGTAAAGTAAAACAACACTTAATACCCAGGTAAAATATCAATGTTTTACACAGAAAAGCAGCACAAATAAAAGCCTTTAGAGCCGCAAAATCACAACGGAGCTACACTTCGAGAAGAGCCTGAAGTTCGCCGACGTCATCTTCCGTGACTATGTGTGCTTCGAGGTTATTCCACATGGTTACAGTAAGGGTAAAATTATTTGAAACTTTGTTCTTTGATTGAAATAGAAATAATGAAAAAATGGATGATGTTGTCTTGTAGGATAAACAAAAGGGAACGAAATCTAATGATGTGTTAGGCTATATAACTTACACTTAACTTAGTGGCGAGTTTACATATGATGGATGCACTTTTCAGAGAACATTATAAATATTGAAGTTCTGTTGTAGCCTTTTTAGAAACAGCAGTGATATGAATTATACCTATTGACATAAATTAATGACGACGGGAGGCCGTAACCTATGAAAATGAATCATATAGCCATACTTTGAACTTTTTTCCAGCTTATGGGTGTTCGTTTGCGTAAACGACTCACAAATACCATTTGGATAATCTAAGATCGGTAGTATTAGAGCTTTGAAAGTGGCGAGTTTACATATCCTAGATGCACTTTTCAGAGAACATTAAAAATATTGCAGTTTATCGTAGCCTTTTTAGAAACAGCAGCGATATTATTTATACTTATTGACACAAATTAATGACGACGAAGACAAGTCCGTTTGTCGAAACGTTGGCTTTGCGACATTCCCTGTTCTAAATCATATTTTGCGATTTGTTCATCGATTACACTTAACATTGTTAAACATGAACTTCAAGCGATTTTGTTTCGTACAGCTATACGTTTCAGGTATGCCTGGCTTAGTAGATGAGTAATAGGTGGGAGACCGTACCCTTTGAAAATAAATCATATAGCCATACTTTGAACTTTCTCCAGCTTATGGGTGTTAGTTCGTGTAAGCGACTCCCAAATACCATTGGGATATTAAGATCGGTAGTATTAGAGCTTTGAAAGTGGCGAGTTTACATATGCTTGATGCACTTTTCAGAGAGCATTATAAATATTGAAGTTTTGTCGTAGCCTTTTTAGAAACAGTAGTAGTATGATTTATACTTATTGACACAAATTAATGACTATCAAATGTGTCGAAGTTTCGGATTTTTCAAGACTACCCAAAGTTTCACAACTAGTTTGGAATGAGAGATTTTATAAAACACCTAAAAACTGTACTTATTTAAAACTAGTTAATAATTGCGACTGTGAAATCCTCGACAATATCAACTAATTGTGTTGTGGAAAGACCGCGCCTGAGACCATCCTGAGCTGAAGGAAGGACTGAATGTGTGTCCAAAAAGCACGAAATGTGT
>CM023490.1:31414802-31443331 GCA_013339685.2 Hyalomma asiaticum | reverse complement strand
GTAATTTTTCTTCCTACAAGTACGTTACAGAGACTCTGGAAGGCACCGTCAACCTACTGAAACGTGTTCAACTGCAGTCTTCAAGAAAATGTCACAGGCATGCCACGTTGGTCAGTGCAGTCATGACGTCATAACTTCGATATTGTTAGATATGCGATACGTTATAGTTTACCCCATCTGTAGATTGCTTAGAACAGTGTCCTGTTTAAGGTGACGATGGCAGGAAAAGAGCCGTGCACCTGCCCCCTCACAAGCCCCGCAACCACCTATGTATAAATGCAGCAACATGCGATGGATTATTTGCTTCGATAACACGTGCACATATTGGACGCACAGTTACTCAAGGAACATAACAATGCCAAGATGTCATATTTGTAAGTAGAAGATTTTTAATGGGGCCATTTATCAAAATTAAAATTTCAGTCATGACACTCAAATTTTCATCTGTTAAAATCAATTTCTTCCTAGAGGCTGGGGTAGGCAACGCTGTAGCTGGTGTGTTGTTTGTGCACGGACGTTGGTTATGGAAGTGAGCAATGCGTATTGTTGAGGGAGAAAACGGATTTATAGCAATGGTTTCAAGTGTGCGCGCATGCCATCTATTATGAATAATCGTAGATCTAAGTATTGTTAAGGATAATACTCATAGAACGCATGAACTTTTGAACTGTACTTGTCCCCGATGTTTTACACATGCGCTCATTCAAGCTGTACAAAGTATATGGCATTCTTTTCTTGCGTCATGCAGTTATAAAATGATTTCTAAGCGCCATTGTGCTACGTTAGATCACAATAGCGTTGATAGGGGGCAAATAGAGCATTAAATATTACAAGTCAGCATTGGCATTTCCTGAGAGTATGAACTACTTCACGAAGTTTTGTCTTTATGCAGATTGCGTTGTGTTCCCGGGATATGTACCCTTAAAACACTACTCCTAGTGTCCTAGTGTCCTTAGCTACAGAATATTCAACAAGGACACATTTATTTTAAAAATGCCCCATTTGGCACTTTTACAAGTCATAATAAAACAGCCTCGCTATACAAATCTCGCTATACGAATCTCATACCGTAAACTCATTGGAAACCGTTGAGTCAAAATATTGCTGCTCAATCGTTCTGATTCAGAAAGGCTCATTTCACTATTCTTTCTGTGCTGAAAAATGGGATGCATTTTAGGGCCGGTAATTTGTTATATCGCTTTCGCCACGCTTACTGCAATGCGCTGGGATGCAGTAGGACCTCAGCTAATCTTTTTTCCTCTTGCTCCAGCAATCGTCCACTTGCCCTTCTTATATTTGACGTTTCCTGCTACTTCGGCTTTTCACCCACGTCGCGTGGTTCTCTCATCCGAGAAACCGCCGCGCTGTATAGGAGTTTTGATTGCTTGATTATTAACGACCCGTTTGCTGTGTCTCATTTCTTGCCGCCGTAGCGTTGCTGAAGCCTGAATCACCAGTGTGTGCCACTCTGCCGCGCCTTAGGAATGGATGACCACCGAAATGGTTTTAGATGTCTATCTGACGGGCCGTCCCGTGGAAGACCGAAGGAAGAGCACGGCCTTGAACACGCACCTTCACCAGACGCAGGAGGTGATCACATACAGTAGTCGGGTGTGAGGATAATTAGCACTCGGGAAAAGTACGCGTACTATTATCATAATCTAAGATGATGGTCTAAGAAAGAGAGACCACAGACAAGGAACACCTTGAAAAAAAAAGGTGTGTGGGCTTCCGCACCGTTCATTTCTAGCTGACAAAAAGCTCTACTAAACATGTTTTTAAGTCTACATTGCATTATGCTTCTTGCATAGCGGAGCCACTAGGTCCCCGGGAGAGTCGAAAAACGCAGAGCTTGAGGCGCCGTTGGTATTTGCGAGAGGCACACAAAGAGAAGCGTAGAGAAAGAAGTTATGTGGTTGCGTCGTCTGGAGTTTTCTGATGTGACAAACACCTCTGTTCGAATTGGGCGCCATGTGCGACGTTATCGTCTACAATAAAGAGAAAAACTGGGCAGCTGAGCACAAGTGTTGCTAAGACTGATGAAACAGCCTAGGTGATGGCGCTACCCACCTCCTTTTACTCATCCCCACTTTTGATTCCCATCCCTTGCTATACAGTACAGTACAAGACTGTGCCATGCTTCATCCTATCACCTTCACTTTTCGGTCCTCCTCATACTCATTCATTTATTGATCCTTAAAGGCCCTTTTCAGGGTATTACATAAAGGAGGGGGGAAGAAAAGCATCAATAACAGCATGGTCATTACTATACAACGCTAAATATGTTTGCAAAATACAGCATACATGATTTGAATAAAAAAAGCGAAATAAAATACAGTGCAACATGTAGAACATGCGGTATAAATGCAGTTACAAATGAACATGAAATAGCATTGCAAAGGTGGTAGATTAAGGGTTTAAAAAACATGAAAGTGAAACATGAAACACTCACTAGCTTTTCCGGCGGCTTGCTCTATACAGGCCTATATTATGTTCCACAGCTCGTCTCCGCTTTTTCCACCTCCTCACCTTCACTTTCGTTTGCCATCACCGTACTATACTTCACTAAACAAGGCTATGCTATGCTTTATTCTATCACCTCTTTCTCTCCCTGCTGCTCACCCTTGCTTCCTTTCCTCACCCCTACCATTGCTGTTTTGTTGTACCATAACGCACGTGCTTATGCTATGCTTAAACTTCTACTTTCCATTCCCTTCACTATATCCTCGCTTTTTCACACCTTGCTGTTGTATACTGCACAAGACTATGCTATGCTTTACCCTCTCCCCTTCCTTACTTACTTTAAGTTCAGTTTAATTTCACTGTACATATTACTTGAAGCAAAAGAGAAGCGAAAGGAAAGGAAGACGCGCACGCGAATTTTTCACGGTTAGGATGGTTTCTGTCATGGTTTACGGAGTAACGGTCGGCTTAAAGAGCTCCGCCCCTAAAATTCGATGAACGTCTCCGGAAGTGTGGTCAGTCGTGTTCGGCGCACAGCAGTTCATGCTGCCTCTCTCTGCTTGTGTAACTCATGGGTTACGGTAAGCTCGATGGACACATTTGCACTGTGCTCCGCATACACCCTCGCCTCGGGTAACTCGGGTGCCTCTGATTACTGACGAAGGCTGCGCGGGCCACGAGGAGCGTTCACAAGAATTCGAAGAGCGTGGAATTCAGAAACAGAATTCAGAAACAGCGTGGATAAATATCACGCAGTGAAGGAAGGAATTACCACCTGGAAACACTGTTTCTTGGTGTATGAAGAGTTTCGCCAGATCAGCACGTCATCCGACGTGCGGCAGGTGACAACAGCTTGCCATTGATTTTCGCCCTTCACTCAACTTTTTTTCTGTATCTTTCCCACCTCCTGGTCTTCTCGTCTTTTACAATAAATTCAGATGATACTTTGGCTTGCGTGCCGTCCTTGTAAAATCCTTCCTCCCTAGCGCTATGTGCTTGGTATCGGTCTCATTACGTGCTTCCTCACCAAACCCGTGCAGTGAGGCACGGGACGCGATCGCTGGAAATAATTCCAAGAACCAGCGTCTTGGTTCCCCGGAAAAGATCCCACGAAAGCTTGGACAATAAGGTTCTTGGTCCCCCTTCAGCACACTAGCAAAACGCCAGCAGTGGTTCAAAGACCGAGTCAGAGCCAAGGGTGATCAAACAAAACAAATATATGCTCATCAGATATGCAGTTACACAAAACGTACACAAACACGGCTCTTTCAAACTCAACCACAAATGGGTTACAACGTTACACGAAACCAACAAACACGAACAAGCTCATGCACTGCAACAAAGAATAACACACAAAAGATTCTTATTCACCAAGTCACTCGGGGCGACTTCTAAACTCGAAGCTTGCAGGTGGGCTTGTCATCTGGCTCGTGGAACAGCGTCTGAGTCACGCACGACTTCTTGCTACTTCTACTTGCTACTCCTACTGCCCTTCGCGGCCCGTGTCCGACTCTTTATATAGTCTTGCAAAGGCGTGCTAGAAGTTTCGACGCGGCTCACGTGACACAAGCACACACAAAGTTGGGAACGTTCGCGCCCTTTTCTGGTCCTTTGCAGTTGGGGCGGCGCCTCTTTCTCCCTCTCACTGCGCAAAGAGCTTCGGTATATACTCGCTGCCTCCTCTCTCTCCTTACGTCTGTCCTGCGCGCGCGCGCTCGCCGCGATAAGAATCCTTCTACAAAATTCACCCCTTTTCGAGACTCGGCGTGACCTTGGGTGCCTCCTCCGTGCATGCCGTTTTCTTGTTGTTTTCTTTGGCTTTTCCTTCAGCTCGACGCCGGGTTTCTCGTCGGGATAGGCACTATTTTGTGACACGGCTCCCACTTTAAGAATCTTATGAAATAATATTCAAAAACAGCAACATAGTGCACACGCAAAAATAAACCAGATAAAGTTCCACAAGACCCTCTGACAGTAAAGATCACATAAGTCCACATGAGAGTGCAAACACGTGAGTTCACATGCGGCATGTCGCGACACTTTCACAATGAACGGCGCGCACACGTCACATAAATGTTTACAATACGTCACTTGAAAACTTCACACTTCATCACGTACACAAGCGTAATGCAATAACCGAAACGCCCTCATATCGCTTCATATAACACCAAATACACGAATTTTATCTAAGTTTACAAAACAGTCAAATGTAACACACACATTGATACATGAGACGTTCTTTCACCGAACATGAACACTTGGAAATAATCACCACACAGGCAGTTTCATTCTGCTAATGGACACCTAGATTTTGGATCTCGAGACCTGCCGTTCCCTTACGCCGCTGTTTGTTGCTTTTCCTTTTCTTGCGGGTGAATTTTGGCGTTAGCTGTGGAGGTAAACGCACGTTACCGACTTGTTCGCAACACTGTGCTGGCGCCGATGCGATTTGCTGTCCCTTCACATGTCTCTTGGTCTTCGGAGTGTTCTTGCTCAGTGCCTTATTCCCATTCCCCGAACTTTCAAGAAATATTGTGCTGTTACTTCGCATCTCTGCAGACTGCATTTCAATGCACGGTGTCGCGGGTGCGGCAGCCTCTCGCCGTTCGTGAGTCTCCTTTGCTTCGAATGAAGCTCGTGCCGAATTCTTTTCGGAGCCCGGCATTACCGGACGCTCAGCAGGCTTCCTTTCGAATTGAGCTTGAGTTGCCGCTGCTGGCGGTTCCCGGTGAGGTTCACTCCTCAACTCTTCATATCGAGGCTTCGGATGGTAAGGCCTCATGCACTTTCGATATTTCCCACGATCAGATCATAAAGTGGGTTCTCCATACACAAAGCCGTAACTCTCCCACTGTAGAAGGGGGTTGCCACCTTGATCCTCGCTTGAGGAAGCCTCCTCGCTCTACCGTCAATCAGGCAAAGGATACCTTTTGCGCCTGTGAGCTCGTGGTTCGGGACCAAATTCCTCCGCACAATTACTGTGCTGCTGCCAGTATCCCGTAGCACGTTTACACGCCTTCCTGCCACTTTTCCCGTAAGTACTGGCATATTTTTATCCAGTGCTCCGGGGCGTGCAGTCGTTATCGCACCAACAATCGGAACTTTCTTTCCGTCTTTAAGTTCCAAGAAGCCTTGAACCTTTTCATCTTCTTCCTGTTTCGGCGGGACATACACACAAGATACCTGCTGAACCTCTTCCACTTTATTCCGGCATACGTCAGGCTTGCGACCGGTCTGCCCGCATTTAAAGCACTTCACATTGGGGCGAGAAAAATTTGTTCGGCAATCACTAGCACGATGTCTAAGCCGATTACACAGGAAACACCTCGTAATTGGCTTCGGAGGATGTTTTCTTTCATCAGGCGTCGACTGCTTAACATCTTCCAGTCCCTCCTTTCTGATCTTGCCAAGGTTGGTGCTTCTTTGCGCTTACAAAAATTGGTCTGCTAATTCCATTATGTCACTGAGAGACTTGGCTTTTCTCTCTTTCAGATAAAAAGACCGGCTGGGGTGGCAACTAACAAGAAATTGCTCCTTAATAAGAAGTTCTCTAAGCGCACCGTACTCCTGCTCAATTCCTGAAAGTTCAGTCCACCCATCAAGAGTGGCTGAGTCGCGCAGCATACTGCGTAGCAGTCTCTCAATCAGTGGGCTTTCCCGTCCTGAACTTGTCTCGGAAGCCTTCTACAGTGAATCGGAATCTTTTCAGTAAAGCGGCTTTAACCCTTGCAAAGTTGGAGGCATCCGCATGCGTCAACCTGCCATACACACCGAGCGCTTCGCCGCTCAAACAGGTACTCCACGCCATTGCTCATCGCTCCTCCGGCCAATTCTGACTTCTAGCAACTGTTTCTAATCTGTGCAAGTAGGCGTCTAAATCATCCTTTCTCTCATCAAACGCCAAAACAGCTTGCTTGGATTCAGTCGGAACGAGCACTCTTCCCTTTCCGTGCTCACGACTCGAATAGGCTCGTCAACGCGCTGCTGCACTCGGAGACGTTCAAGCTCCAACTCATGTTGCCTTTGCCTTTCCTTCTCAGCCATCTCCGCTTCTCTCTGTTCTCTTATCTGGCGCTCATTCGCCTCTCTTTCTCTCTCCTTCGCCTCCCTTTCTTCCTTCGCTCTTTCAGCTGCTAACCGTTCCTTCTCAATCTCTGCGAGCATTTCTCGTTTCTTTATTTCTCTTTCTTCTCTCATTTGTCTCTCCATCACTTCTCTTTCTCGTTCTTTCACCACTCTTTCTTCTTTCGCTCTTTCAGCAGCTTCTTTTTTCTCTTGGTTCACCCATTTCCGTAACTCAGCTCCGGTCAGACCCATCTTTTACCAAGGGCAATCAATTTCTCAAGATCCGTGGTGCCCTTTCACAAAATCTAGCCGCGTGTACAAATATCTCCCTATATTTCAACTCAAAATATTCTCGGCACACAGGTTAACGAGAACGTGGTGCAACACACAATGTCGTCTACGCCAACAGTACACAACCCAAGGCTCGTCTTCCCTACTTTGAACACACTTAAGCGCCAGAGAAGTCCTGTCGCGGAGGCCAGATATATTGTCACCATTCGAGTGCTGTGAGGTACGGGACGCGATCGCCGGAAATATTTCCAAGAACCAAGGTCTTGGTTCCCTGAAAAATATCCCATGAAACCTTGGACAATGAGGTTTTTGGTCTTCTTCAGCACACTAGCAAAACGCTAGCAGCGGTTCAAGGACAGAGTCAGCGCCAAGGGTTACCAACAAATATATTCTCATCAAACAGGCAGTTACGGAAAACGTACGCAAACACGGCTCTTTCAAACTCAAGCACAGATGGGTAACAACGTTACACGAAGCCAACAAACGCGAACAAGCTCATGCACTGCAACAAAGAATAACACACAAAAGAGTCCTATTCACCAAGTCACTCGGGGCGTCTTCACAACTCGAAGCTTGCAGGTGGGCTTGTCAGCTGGCTCGTGGAACAGCGTCTGAGTCACGCACGACTACTTGATACTTCTTCTACTTGCTACTTCTACTGCCCTTCGCGGCCCGTGTACGACTCTTTATAGAGCCGCGGAAAGGCGTGCTAGAAGTTTCGGCACGGCCCACGTGACACAAGCACACACAAAGTTGGGAACCTTCTCGCCCTTTCCCCGTCCTTTGCCAGTGGGGCTGCGCCTCTTTCCCCTCTCACTGTGCGAGGAGCTTCGGTATATACTCTCCGCCTCCTCTCTCCCCTTACGTCTCTCATGCGTGCGCGCCGTTTTCTTGTTTTCTTTGGCTTTCCCTTCAGCTCGACGCCGGCCTTCTTGTCGAGATAGGCACTATTTTGTGACAGACAATGTGCCTGGTAACATTACTGCAGTGCAACGACAACGCACATGCGTGCTTTGGACGCTTGCCAGTGTATTCTGTCTTGCCTCCTAGTGCGCAATCTCCCCCTTCCACCTTTTACGATAGATTACAGCACTGCTCTACCGCAGTGCTCTGACTACGCTCATTAAGTGTATCTGGAAATTGATATCTGAAGCTTTTCCTAGGTCGTAGAGCAAATACCTCAGAGCGACTGTCGTGGCGGAGTGTCATGTTGCAATTATGCAGTCATATAGGGGAAAGTGATTCCGCTTGTGTAAATGGCACTGCTATCCTTCCCGTCGTGTGTTCTCTTGTCGCTCAATGCTTTCAGCTCCGACCGTCACAACAAAGGTAGATGAGATGGCCTACATATCCTAAACTACGATGTGCAAGTATTGTGGTATTCTCCTTCGGAAGACACTGCGTGCGCTGCCTTTATCGATCCTTAGAATGTGCTAGCGATTTGGCCGATGCATCTTGCAGATGGTGCGCTGAAACTGGTCACAAAATCAGCTCTATGCACGTCGACACCGACGATTAATCAGTTATTGCCAATACCACAGAAATTTATCCCAACTGCCATGCTGCGAGCAGTTTCACGCACCTGCTAAAGGCTCTGCGTTTGATGCAGAGCCTTTAGTAGATCACTGTTTCTCAAGACCGCAGGCGGAAATTACTTATTTTTATTGATGTTTCCAAGTATAAATAGACGCACTTATACTATCATTTGCTAGACTCAGAGCTTACGATTAAACATTAGTGACTACAAGTTCATAATCATAGCATCAGTCTATGCTAGTTGTGCCTCATGTTGTGTAGTCGGTGCTACTATTGGTGTAACTTGTTGAAAGCTACTAGGCGATCATGGCCTATGTTTGAAGGTAAAACTCAAATTTCATGCTGTTTGTAGTGTCAAAGAAAATTGCACGACTTATCGGTAGCATTTTCGTATTAGGGTGGCAAGTGTAACAGGCCCCCTATAATGGCACATTTATCATTTGCCCAACTACGACGGATTTAAGACGTATAGGTCGTTTTATACGCGCTAGTCATATCAAAATATGTAAGATGTTCATATCGTAAATGATATAGGCACCTTTCACTCCGAATTCCTGAAAAGCCACGTCTTGTGACGCAATATAAAGCAACGTGGTTAAAGCAGCCACATGTGGTCAGAAATAGACCTGATTCATTTCATGACGTACGCAACAAGCGAGTCACGAGGGACGACACATGTCTGCCTTGTCTTCAGCGCCGGCGTATGCAATTGTGTACGCGAATTTTCGGCAGCTCAGTGAACCAGCGGCTATGACAGTGGAAGAAACACTGATCTGAGGAAAAATTGGACCCTCGGCATTTCCACTGCGTCGTCAGTTTACTATAATGTGTGCAGCGTATTTCTGCAGACAATTCTTTTTCTAAATACATTACAATGTTTGAAGAGCGGTCGACACGGTACATTTTGGAATCGACGTTAGAAATACTTCTCTTTACCAATGTTGGACAAAATATTCACTCAAGCACGTAAATTTTCTGTGTACCCACCTTCTTCCCGTTGTTCCTATGATGATTCTGGAAATGAAATTTTTCGGGATAATTTCTTTGGCTGCGAACAGGTTGTGTAGATCATTAGGAAATCTATCGGCGTAAATGTAACTAATGTCTCGAGAATACGCTCAAAATATTTAATACGGTTTTCGAACTGGTAGTAGCATTTTTAGTTATGCAGAGCTTCTTCGCAAGGAATGAGTCTGTATCTACTAAAATGACTAAAAGAACTGTCTCTTTGCCGCTCAACGGCATTGGTCATATTGAAGCTCTACTTCAAAGGGGCTCCTTCTGCACTCTGGAGACTCAAAATTTGCGCGCTTAAGGAAATTAAGTATGTCAACTCAAGCTGTTAAATTCAACCTCAGCAGCACCTAGGCCTTTGAATTTCAATGAGTTTATCGGCAGCGCATGTGTTTAGTAAAGAAACTAACTCGCGTGGTACAACGCTAGCGGCGAGAAAAATCGTCCAGTGCCGACACACTAATCAGTGGATAGGTGCGTAGGCATTTATTACAAGGAGAATGTGCTGATCCTAACATGTCATCCAATGCATACGTTTTATCCCGTCTGTGCATGGCAAAATGATATCCGTAGAGTTTCGTGCGCAATGGCTGGTCCATATTCAGCGTGTGTTGTATGCATCGGCAGATTTGGGGAGCTGATCTGGCACGTCTGTGCCTCCAAACCATTTAAAATAAGAATTAATAGTAGAAGCGCCTTATTCTGTGCTACCTATATTTGTGGCACCGAAACATTGAAGCAGTTTCACTAACCTAACGTCGCGAAGAGTGGTCAGACAGCTGAGCCGATGACATCACCATGCAACTAGTTTCGTCTTCGTTGTCTAGCTGTACGGCCGCTATCGTTCCACTATCATGAACTGTTATGAATATAATACAGCCCTGTCCTTCTCACTATCACACCGGGGGAATGACTTTTCTTTCGTTATTGCTTGCTGCTAGTGAGTCCGGGCAAGCGCAGGCCTCCAGCGTATCCTCAGATTTCCGTTTCTTTTACCTCTCTCTCATTCTTTTTCTTTTCTCCCCTCTCTATCATTTTCTGTTTCTCTCGTCCATAGAAAGTTGTGTTACAACTGTAGCCACAACTCTATCATATGATTTCCGTAAAATATGTCTTCCAAGCGGTGGTGTAGAGGCTAGTTCTTAAGACGCTCGCCTTCGGACCCTGGGTAGCGGAGTTCGAGACCTTCCTCGCGAATAAAGTTTATTTGTATTTATTTATCTCTGCTTGAAGCGGCGAATGACTCCGACGGCGACGTCTACTACTACGGGCCAGGCTTGACCCGAAAATTGCGAGCTGTTAAAATGGGAATTGAAATTGTACGCACGTTGTTATGTACATGTAACAGGCCAGAGTGCGCTCGGATCCTTCAGGAGTTGCAGCGAGAAATTCAGAGCTCATGCACTCGCAGTCACTTTTGAACCAGTCAGACTCATCCATCATCTGAAGGTGAATTTCACCGTGGATCCGTAGGAACTGCATGAGAACAGTGGTAATTTAGTCAGTAAGGGCAATGCTCTTAAGGAAACGGAGAAGGCGAGAAAAAGCTTAACCACCGATACCTTTAGTTTGTGAGAAGTTCTTTTGACAAAAACGTGTGCATGCTGAATAGTCGCTTGGTCAATGATTGTAGCGATGGTTTCAAATGACACAAAGTAAGAAGCATTACGATGCAGGCAATTGCTCTCGAATATATAAAAATATTTCGAAAGAGCAATATAATGAAGGAAGGAATTCCGCTCTATTACCGGCGCAAAAGAGTCCTGAGATAGCTAATCCCTGCAGATGAGGGGCGTGCGCCGATATTGCCGGCGCGTGCTAACTTGTAATCAACGCCCTACGAAGGTCGCTTCCTTGCAGGTAGAACTTCATGCTACAATGGTCGCCCTTAAAACGTTCTGGTGCCGTACACACACTACAGCAAAGCAACGAACAGCACCTCATTGCTTATGCCGGTAAGGCTCAAGATGTAGTATACTTTGCCAACTTTAGTATATACCTTTCAACACATCATCTTATATAAGTGTGGTGTATGCTGGCGATAATTTGCACGTCTGCGCATATACCGAAGCGGACCATGCCTTTTATTCCTATACGATCGCCAACACTCGTCGGTGCACGGTTGCTATATTACCGTGGTGCTTGGTTGCCCTAAACTTGTTTATAAATTAGCATTATTCATCATATGCTTAAAACAAAATATCTGTTGTGCTCGTAAGTAGCATTCTTTGTTTCTATTCTTCGTGCCATGGTGAATTCGACTAGCGGGATGATCGCATCTACGCACCGCTCGTAACTATTTCCCGTGAAAATCGGTTGATGATTGATTGATTGGTGGGGTTTAACGTCCCAAAACCAGCTCTGATTATGAGAGACGCCGTAGTGGAGGTCTCCGGAAATTTCGACCACCTGGGGTTCTTTAACGTGCACTGACATCGCACAGCACACGGGCCTCAACATTTCGCCTCCATCAAAATGCAGCCGCCGCGGCCGGGATTCGATCCCGCGACCCTCGGATCTGCAGCCGAGTACCATAGCCACTAGACCACCGCGGCGGGGCCCGTGAAAATCGGAGCATTTGTTTTAGGATACTGCGATGCGCGTGCGTCATGCTCCGTTACACTGGCGGAAAGCATAGAGATACCTACGGAATACTATAGGGAACTGTGGCGCTACTGTATATGGGAATTTCAAACAAGGCGGTACAGCCAGCATGGGAATGATGGGTATGATATAGTTTTGCCTAGTCTTCGTTCTTGTGTCTTGTACGGCTTCGCGACTTTAGAAAGTGGGTGGTTTACGACAACATGTAGCGTTATAAACGGAGGGCTTTGCAATAATTACGCACGCGCACGTGCGGGTACTTGTCGCTTTTTCGTGTTTAAAAAATACGAGTGCTCGGTATTTCGGCAATATGATGTGATAATGGCAATGTAACATCCTCTACCTTTGCCCAAATTTAGCAACGTCCATAAAGGTTTATGTACCAGGTATAATTGTGTGCGAATAAAGATATTTTTAATCTTGTTCCTGACGTGCTAATGTTTCCAAGTGCGTCAAAGGTACATGTCTGTTCTAAATGTAACGAGGTCGCTCGCTTCCCTGAATGCAGGGTAAGTACTCCACATCATTTTTACAGACTATATGGGTCACACCGATTCGCGAGGCAATAGGAGAAGAGCAGTATCGCCCAGCGTTTGGGGTTTGAGCTTGCGTAAAAACGTTATCTTAGATCAAATAGCCGTGCCGTTGAAGTGCGTCGGAAACTGCGTCTGAGCCTTGATCTGAGCTGTTTTTTGACCATCGTCGCCTGTCTTCCAGTCGGCATCTACTACGCACGATAACTGTGCGCCTGCTTTGCCCTTTTCGGCGGCGTTCAGTTGATCAGATAGCGCGATTCAAATTTTATAATAAACATACGAGAACAGCCTTGTCACAAGGAATATAACGTTAGCCGTGAAAGCGGCCCCACGCTTACAGTTTTTGGCGCATGTGACGCATAACAAAAGAAAAAAAAAAGGACAGCATAACGGCATCGGTAACGTTATGCTGTCGGCGTCGGTAACGCGACATAGATATTTCTTTTAGATAGGTAACACACGACTGCAAATAACATACGGGGCCATCATCAAACTGAACGCCGAAAATGACTGCATGGCACCCTGTCATTGCACACGATGTTAGTACATCCGACTATCTGATGCTGTCTAGCAATAAAGCGTGCTCTACACCCGCTGCCTTCGTCGCGTAACGAAGTGTAGTGATTTCATTTTTAATATCTTATTTTGTTTTGCCCTCGAGGCTTTACAGCATTTAGAAGGGAGGCACAAAAACAAAACACCCGAGTAAAAAAGCCCAACCAAAGCACAAAAATTACAGAAGATTCAAGAATAAGAAAGAACAAGAAAGAAACTTTTGTCATGAAACACAAGTCTTATGAACGATGATGTACAATCGCAGGGGCAACATTGCAATGCAAGACATATGGCAGATGCTAAGGTTTGGCACAATGCGTCAGGGTTGGTGATACTGGTGGTTGGGGTGGACAGAAGATACCAGTCACTACACGTGTTCGGAAGAAAAGATATGGAATGAGCGATAGCGTTACTTCAAGGATTATGCGGTCTGTCGGTGTGATCTATGGGAGGAAACATGTAGGCGGGATTAAGCTCGATTTGAGTACGCGATTGTGATATATATTTTTTTTCTTAAAAGCACAACGGTGAGCAATTTTCCTGCGCGTTATGAGCGGAGGGGGCGCAAAGGAGCAACTGCGGCGGTTTTTCCACCATATTCACTCAATGTGCTCACAAACTCGCCAATAACTTCAAATAGCCAAATGAACGATGTGTTCAAACTGAAACGGGTGCACGCTTCTTCCAGCGTATGCGATGACGTCACAGCCTTTCCACCATCATAAGTATGGAGCTGGTGCCAGAAAATGTCAATGGCGTGGGCATTCGACGTTGTATTGAGCTCTTATGAACTTGACAGCGACGATTTTAGCACTGAATTATCGCCGTTTTGCTTTAGAAGGCCCGCCTGCTCGGGTAGGCAGTGTTGCACGTAATGCCGTCAAAAACACATGGTGGCTCGCGCGGGAATCCGCTAAAAAGCTTTAAAATTTTTTTTCAGGAGAAATGTATAACCTGCAACCGCCTGGCTTGGCATAAATTATTCCAGCACGGCGGAGAACACATACTCAAAATTTAGTTGAGATCAGCGGACAATGAAAAATCGCCGGAGTTGCCCTTGAAGGCTATAGCCTTCATGGCAGCTACACTGGATGTTCGATGTTAGTTGGAAAGAACGAAATGTGACGACCGGTTTCCAATAGCTTCTAACTTCCACCCGAGTGTTACGTGGCCGGGGTCCAGGACATATGCGGCATACTACAGCAAGGGACGAATGCAGGTGATGTGTAGTTATTTCTTTAAGAATATTGGCGCAGAAGGAAAGTTTCATTTTATATAACCGAGCATACGATTAGACTTACATGTGACGCAAGCAGTGTGGTCGGACCATAATAGCGAGTTAGCGATGTGACGCCAAGACACTTATAATACCGGATATATTCAAGTGAGATTGCCTTCAAACTCTAAGATCGGTTAGTGATAGATGTGTGGTTACGTGAAACTCCCATCGTTTTACACTTGAAAATGTTAAGTTTCATCCAAAGGTTACACCATATAAAGTGCTGTTTAGGTCATTTTGTAGGGTTTAGTAGTCGCTTTCATCAGCGATTTTACGGTAGATAACACAATCATCAGCAAAACGGCCAATAATGCATTGAGTAATATCACTCGCGTCACTGAAGCTACAAAACAGCAATAAGCAAATTGATTAGAATGTATGAAGGCGCGAGCATGAAGACTAAACAAACCCATGTACTGCCATGATCCCCATGGCTGGATGGATGGATGCTATGAGTTTCCCCTTTTTAACGGGGTGGTGACATGTGCGCCACCGGGCTCGTAAAAAAATTTAAGAACTTTTCTTTTTTTGCACTCTGTCTTTAAGTTGTCCTCATTCCTTTTAAATCTACTTCAATTAAATCGATCATACTATAGCAAAAACGTAAATTCATAGCCCAGTCCATTGCCCCTTACCGCAGAAACTCCTTATTTTTCCTTATAGTTATTTTTGTCTGTTCTCTCTAGTTTTCTGCCTCCGGTATTCTAACCGTCTCTTACTTATTTCAATCGCGGGTATGTTCAGCTTTCCATTGTTCTCCCTGAAATCCCAAAGGTACACATGGGTTAATATTTCCGCATTCAATCAGAACATGCTCCGTCGTTTCCCTATCTTCCTCACAGCATGTGCATTTTTCTTCTTTGCTGAATTTCGCTTTATACCTATGCGTTCTAAGGCAGCCCGATCTCGCTTCAAACAGTAAAGCGCTTCCTCTTGAATTATCATAAAATGCCTCCCTCTTTATTTCCTTTTTGCCCTTATGGTAGTTATTCGGAGTCGGTTTTTTTTCCATCGCTGCCATCCTGCAAAATTTCTCCGCCTCTCTGTCTTTTCGCTTTACGCTCTTAGTTGTCAGTTCTCTTAGAGCCGTGTATTTACTGGTGAGCCTCCTAGTTCTCTTTCTCCACTGCGTGTCAACGCTCTTTCTATATAAATAACGGAACAGCTTCACTGCCCACCTACTCTTTTTCATATTCCTTAGGCTCTCTTCAAACCATATTTTGCTCTGGGCTTCCCTTGCCTCAAAACTCACCCATCCCATATCGCCCTTTACAGCCTCATTTGTCGTTTTCCCGTGAGCACCCAACGCGATGCGTGCCACAGTTTTTTGATTTACATCCATTCCTGATTGTACCTCTGGCCTCAAGCGCACCACTGAGTTCCCAAATGTAATCCCCGGTACCATTACCCCTTTCCTCACACCACTAAGCACCTCGTACCTATTGTATCCCCATAACGATCTATTCTTCATTATTGAAGCATCGCTCTTTCTTTTGGTGCCAAGGCTTCTTCGTGTACCTCCACGTATCTATCACCCTCATTTACCTATACGCCAAGGTACTTGTATTCGCTTACTCTCGGCATTTCTTGGCCCTCTACGGACACCGCCTGGTCATTGCGACCATTGAATACCATCAATCCACATTTTGTAACACTAAATCCTAGTCCTAGAGCCTCGCCTTCCTTCCCGCATATATTCACCAGCCGTTCTATATCATCTGGACTGTCCGCGAATGAGACACTATAGTCAGAATAAAATAAATCTGGAAGCATCTGCTCAATCATCACGCCTCCCTGTTTGTGTGATAGATTAAAACTAATGTTGCTATCCTTTAGCGCTTTTTTTCATTCTAACCATGTACAGCATGAATAACAGCGGCCTTCCCATATTTCCCACAATATATCTTGATTAACATTGTCATACGCCCCAGTGATGTCTAGAAAAGCCACATACAAGGGCCTGCTTTCTATTCTAGATATTTCTATACACTGAGTAAGAACAAATAGGTTATCGTCTAACCACCTGTCTACTCGAAATACATTCTTTGTTCTCACAAACTATTGTTAGATTCTGCCCATGCTTCTATTTTTTATTTTACTGTTTGCATAGCCAACCTGTATAGTACCGATGTAATGGTTAGCGGTCTATACGAGCCAATGTTATTCTTTTCCCCCTTGCCTTTATAGATTAAGTTCATTCTACCTTTTCGTCGACTGTCCGGTATTTCCCTCCCTTGTAAGCATTTTTCTACGGCTTTCAATAGTGCTTCATTAGTGTTCTGTCCTAATTCGTTAATGAGGCTCACGGGGACACCATCTAAACCCGGAGCTGTGCGCTTAGGAATTTTTCCT
This sequence comes from Hyalomma asiaticum, assembly GCA_013339685.2. Taxonomy (NCBI): domain Eukaryota; kingdom Metazoa; phylum Arthropoda; class Arachnida; order Ixodida; family Ixodidae; genus Hyalomma; species Hyalomma asiaticum. Next base: position 31,426,636 of record CM023490.1, on the reverse strand, counting down.
TCGGCCGTTTTCCAGTTGAAATTCTCATGTTCTAGCTATTGCTTAGTTTCGCTCTCTGTAATAGTTTTGTCCACTGGGGAGATCTCTTGGGCGATCTTTTTAAACGAATCGGCTGTTCACTTCTGGATGTAACCCAGCGCTTTGTACCCTTCCAATTAATTTCCTCTTTCACCAACAATATGTTGTTGCAACATGGTCGACTTTTTACCTTACATTTTTAGGAGTGCGTTGCATGGGCGGGCGCAGTTTCATAGATCTTGCCATGAAGGAAGGAAGGAAAAAAATTGAGGAAACACTGTGACGTCTCTTTGCGTGAAGCAGCCTTTAGAATCACAGAGACAGGCACTGAGCAAATGCAGCACCATAATTCCCCCTAGTAGGAAACTCTATGACTCTTTGTAGGGAACTCTATGACGGCCGAAATTCGGCGCATTGCCGTTCTCTGGGATTCTAAAGGCTGCTTCACGCAAAGAGACGTCACAGCGTTTCCTTAATTTTTTTCCTTCCTTCATGGCAAGATCTATGAAACTGCGCCCGCCCATGCAACGCACTCCGTAAACGTCAACTGATGATTAACAACACACGAAGATTTCAAATGTTCATGCTGCTGAGGTTAGAGCAGTTTATCGCGGAAGAATCTGGTCATGGGCCATCTGGTATTTTGTTTTCAATGTGTTGGCGGCAAGCGCGAACTTCGAGAGTTTTTCTCCTAGCGTCCAAGAGAATGAAGATCGTCGATCGGTGCCCGAGCCGCTCTGCTACGCGTGCGATGGTTCGTTGGTTCTTCTTCTCCTCCTTTCTAACTGGCGCCTGCCCAATAAAGGGGGTTGGCCAAGAGAAGATTTAAATGGTTGCTTTTTATAGTTAGATTTACTGAGCCCATGGGTGAATTGTGTTAGAAATTAATATGGTATTCTTTTTGTTTCTGCTAGAGATTTCATATGTTGCTTGGTTGATTGATTCCCGGAGTCGCCCCGCCACGGTGGTCTAGTGGTTATGACACTCGGCTGCTGATCCGAGTGTCGCGGCACCGAATCGCGGCTGCTGCGGCTCTATTTCGATGGAGGGAAACGTTGAGGCCTGTGTACTGTGCGATGTCAGTGCACGTTAAAGAACCCCAGGTGGTCGAAATTTCCGGAGACTTCCACTACGGCGTCTCTCATATTCAGAGTTGGTTTTCGCACGTTAAAATCCACAAGTAAATCAATCATTCCCGGAGTTCCTGATTCAGCCTTTGCCTTCTGGTCGTTTAGAGGTGCATGTTTTTTTTATGCACGCCCTAGAGATAGCTATAACCAAGCAGAACAGAACCTCCAGGGCTTCAAGATCGTATGCTCGTTTGCCACAACGGGATCTGCTTAAATTCCTACGTAAATGATAATATTTTTATTTTAAAATCAATATTATGATTTCCTAGAAGGAAGCCCTTAAACGTCGTGTCAATCCGAGCCCTACGCAAAATGCAGCTTGCCACATTCGAATGCTACGATGTCTAACATTTTAACCAATGGGACATGAAACATTTCCCCTGATCAAAACTAGGCAGCGAAGTAGGAAGCTAACTGCAGGACATGTTGTTTGTGTCCTTGTTCTTTATGTACGGCTTAGTGCGCAAGAACTCTGCTCAGCTCAACTTAAAATAGTTTGCACTTTTCCCTGGGTGGTCTACATGTTTAATATTTTGAACACTGCTGCACTGTGTGAAAATAACATGCAGCTAACTGCAAAACAGTACATCTGTATATAATAATAATAATAATAATAATAATAATAATAATAATAATAATAATAATAATATAAAGTTTATTTGCCATTGGCACCAAAATAAAGATTGAAGGTGTCGGAAAAGAAGCGCCGATCCGCTTGACGAAATTCACTTCTGTACGGGTAGCAGCAGCGAGGCACGTAATACAAATATAGTTGCATGCGCCGTATGTACACGAACGCTGGTGTGCATTTAAACTAACATGAAGAAAAAAAATCGCTGAGGATTACCATTTGCTCCTAGAAAAAATAAAAATGAATTATACCTGGCCTTTCTAAAGCGGCCGCTGTTGTTTAACACAGTACCCACAATCCCTTATATTTCGTGGACTTAGTTGAAAGGGCTCTGACCAATATTTGTGTAAAATTTCTCACTACGAGATTTCGTGGTACTCACCCGCTCAACTACGTCAGATGACACGGCTTGGCTAGCTTTGTTTGCAATGGCGATATCTTCTGCTTTATTCTCATTGTCAGACCCTTCAAGAAATATGGCAAATCAGTTCTGCGTAAACGAGCAAGGTGGAGTAACTTTTATGAAAGGCGAAATTGGCATCCACCCGATTTTTAGCACAAGGCTACAGAACTCATTTGCCGTAGCCATGACCCTGTGCTTCCACGTGTCAATTGGATTCACCCTCGCGCTGTCAATCGCTAGCCTCCTGGTTAGCTCAAATAGCAGAGCTAGGGCCTCGGATAGGCTTCGGTCCCGGGTTCGAACCCCGCACCAGGACAAACTTTTTAGCAACTAGGAAGTTTTCATTTCTGAGAATCCCGTATGAATGAAGTGTTAGAAATTGTTCGCCTTTATAAATGTATTACATACCACTAATGCAAGCAAACTTTTTAAGGACACTAAGAATGCAAGCCGTTTTAATCTCCCATCAGCACACTAGGTAACTCATCTCCTCAGAAATGCCCTTTGTCAAATTGGGAATTCATGTAGCTGAAATCCATCCGTGTGTTTAAATTTTTGCATGAAAGTGCATCGCGTTATTCGCGAAGTAACTTTTCCCTGAAAGCTGTAGGCGGTCGCGGGATCCTATCACTGTCGCGGCGCGGCTGTATTTCTATAGAGGGGAAGTTTTGATGCCCGCATGCTGTGCGATTTCAGTGCCCGTTTCAGAACCCAAGATGGTCAAAATTCCCGGAGAAATCCACTACGGCGTCTCTCATAATCAGATCCTGGTTTTTGGGCGTAAAACGCCATAAGCCAACCCTCAAAGATGTAGGCCCTTCCCGTGCGGGTTTTGCGTCTTGAAAATTTACTTACCGACGGCAAGAAAGAAACATGCGCTAAAAACAACATGTAGCCGGATACGAATGTCCACCTCTCAGTATCGTACAGCAAATACAACATCGTGTTCATATTTTACGTAACACGTAATTATCACGAGCCATTAACCAGGCTAACATCTCCGGATTCACCAATAAAATATTGTCTCTCTCTCTCTCTCACGAACAAAATATGAATCCAAAATACCCTATTATTAGGGACAAATTGCCTAGACTGATATGAAATATAGTAACCTTATTGTTAAATTACGACAGAATTCAGAAATTGACAAGTATTAAAATTCTATTATTTTATTTATTTAAAATTACTGCTGCCTCGATAGACGAGGCATAGCAAGAGTGGATACATCGGTTAGTAGACGAAACATAGAATGAATTTTTATTTACAAGAAGTGTCCACGTCGTTTTTTTCCACAGGGAACCAATTTAGAACATCACGACCTTCGGATAACGCGTCCGAGCATTGGACTAATTATGCGATATATATATATATATATATATATATATATATATATATATATATATATATATATATATATATATATAATCTGGCTGACCAGCGTGCCACATCCACGCGAGGTTCTACGCGGCATCCAGTATTGTACGGCTGCGGAGATTTCGCGCACATGGGATTCTATAACGCCCACTGATATCGCACAGTGCATGAAACACACATTTCGCATCCATCAAAATGCGATCGCCGCTTCCCTCGGTCGGAATCCGCGCACGATTTCCTTGACATTTTAGCATGGGGAAGGGGGGCGGGGGCAGAATAGGGATAAGTAATATACTAAGCGTCATAACAACGTAGTGATGGTGATAACTTCTCCTTATTTAATCATTCGTGTGACGTTACTTTGTATTGCGCACTCATGTGTACTCACGGGCACATCATGTAACAATGAATTTTCAGTGATCACGCAGAAGAAGGCTTTTAGGAAAACGCAATGTCCCAAACAAAAGAAGAATAAAATATTTCATCTAGTCAGTAAAGATCTATAGCCGGCACACACGTTTTAAAACTGTACATTCTGTACAACTCTCTCCTAAAAGCACAATAACACAGGAGCTCTTCATTTTTTAATAATATATGACAGGCGCTAGCGGGGGAAAGTCTACAGTGCTTAAGTCCGAAGGTATTGTTGCTGTGAGACAGTGACATGGCTACAGTTATCTTATGTTTGAATACAGTGTCGTTTGAAGTAGGTAGGTATTCCTCTGCACCCGCGCATTGTCCTCTACACGAAATTCACCGCGGGGTGAATGTGAGTAACGTTTTTACCTTTAGGCGGAGCTACAATGCTCCTGCATGGCCCATTTGGTCCCAGCAATTCTCTTATTTCACTGCGACACTTTTCCTTCATTTTCTCATAGCACGCATTCTCTTTCATTTTGTCCGGTTTAAAAGCCCACAATAGGCACCACATGGGTTCTTGAAGGAAAAAAGAAAGATTTTATATTTGCATGAAGCAGCAGTATTGTGTAAAATAATTTTGTGCACTGCGTATAAGTGTCGGAAATACAGGAATAATTTACCAGCATGATCGAAACCAGACATTCAGGACAGTTGCTTCTGTTTCTACGTTACCGCATCTACAACTCCTCGATAATAGAACTCAAATGATGTCATATTATTTCCGAGATAGAACCGATTCTGAAGCGCTCTTAAGCTCATATTGTTAGGGCCGATGAAGCTTTACAAGGCATTTAGGACAATGCTTGTGTTTACAGGGGCCACAATATATAACAGGACAAAGAAAGCCTGTATTTACTGTTTCATAATGCCCTCAATTCTTCCTCATATGAAGTCTTATGTTTGAAGGCATTATTTTTTGATGTGGTGGCCCACACCAAACTGCACCATGTTATATGAAAATGGGAAATGCACGGTAAATTTCCTGCCTTATATCTATGAGACATTTATTTATTTATTTATTTATTTATTTATTTATTTATTTATTTATTTACATATACTGCCATCTTGCATAGCAAGCTATTGCAGGAGTGAGTATATACATAAACTAGAAATACAATATGGAGAAATGTAGACATTGAAAAAAAAAAGGTAATTACATCAGAAAGCACACACAGCTCATCAATGAACAAAGTTGGGCAACTGTTCCACAAATTCATCATTGGACCGTACTTATCTTTTTTGACGCCTACACTGTGCAATGATTTGTAATGCCTGTCAGCTCGGAAGTATGGCTCTGCGGATGACGTCTGCTAGGTGGTAGGCGAAGTTACAAAAGTAAGCAAGTTATCCACCGTTTGGGTAACCGCGGTGAGCTGGTAGGAAGAACAAATGCCATGTCCGAGTAAGTACAAGGGCTAGGAATGCAATCGCTGTAGATGCAAGTAAAGGGTTTTCGCCGCCCTGGCGTTAATATGTTGGAATACACGCCATAGATAGATCTCGCGCAAAAACAGGCGTCGCGGCCGCTTTTAACACAGATATGCCTTATGGTAGCGTTCACGAAGATTTCACTGACGCACTTCCGTCGCTTAAATATATGTATGAATAAATGCGCACAAACAAGAGGCACTGAATCGCCGCAAAGTACCGCTAACGCTGCCATTCGAGCTCAGAACGTCCCGGGACGTTGAAGTAACCAAACAACCAGCACAAGTGGGAAATGATGAAAAAAGGGTCTCGTGTCTTCATAACGCCATTTTACAATTTATCATCTCAGTGATGTCCGGTTAAAGCAAAAGTGTTTTACAAGGAAATTACATTGAAATATCCGTAACCTCTCTTTCAGTCTACTCTTCGTTCGCATTAATCCTCTGTACTTTCCAGGGCTTTATGTTCGCAGAAGTGCTGCCACCATCTAGGAACGGTGAAGCGAAACATTAAATTGTCATCCTATAGCACTCCGGCCATGAGCGCCTCGGTAGCATCAGCGCAGCGGAGGTTGCGCATTTATGTTGAGGCGCCTTTATTAGCCATCTTAAATTAATTTACGTGCTTGAACCCTTGATCTGGCTTAGCTTGCCACGCCGCTTCACCGACATTGCGGCTTCCACGTGCATGCACGGTGCTTCTAGGCCGTCTTCTGCTTCCTGTATGATGGCATGGAATAGAAAACGGATGCAGTAAGTTAAGTGATAACGGCGTATACGACCGACTATCGCCCACTTGAATCCTTTGGTGTTAGAAGAGACACTCCAGCGGGAGGCAGAATGCATTCGCTTGTTGGTGGTCAAAACGCTGAGCATTCACTCTCGCGTCCTTTCAGCAGAGTGCGTCGATATAGAGCTCCCTGCCATGTACGCCACAGAAGGCAAAGGGTTGTACATTGCCAAAGCAGCGCGCTCACAGGATGCTGCGAGCCAAGAAGAGTCAAAAGACAGCCGCTGATCAGCAGATAACGTGTTTTTTGCTCCAGCAAGCTGGACGCTGACAACCCGTCGACAACCCGTTTGGTTTGTGTTGTACCGGTTCACCGTTGGCGAACGTGCCCGGGTTTTGTGAATTTCGGACAGGGATGTGGCGCGTGCAGTACAGTGTTCCCGCAGAAATGTGAGTAGTTTGAGAACTGTCGCTTTGTGCAATTTTCGAGGGGCCCTGCGCAGAGTCAGGGTGATAGGGTTGCATATTGTAATGGGCTAAGATATACACACTACCAAAACCATCTCCTGCCCCTCAATCCTGCAGACTGCTGTTTGTGCATCATCAGCGTCGTTCAAGACAAATTTCACTTGCACGGTATACCAATCCCTCAGACGGAGGGATCAATCACATTTCTTGGACTTTTTAAAAACAGATCATTTCTGCGTGAAAACTCAGGGAAAAATCCCGCGCATTGCACGCACTGTAGCAATTGGCGTTATGAAAAACAGTGAGCAAGAAAAGTACCTATGATGAATTGCTTGGTATTCAGGTAAGTGTTGCGAATAAGACGATCTTCAAAGTCCATGACAAGGTGTGTGCTTAACGTCTCCTAATCATGAACGGCGACAGCACCGTGGTGACTGAATGGTACCTCATGGCGCGACGTACCGTCGGCAGTCAATTAGAGCACACACAGACAATCCTTGTGCCGAAGACAAGTGCAGGCTAAGTTGAGCTGATGGGCGTGCAATCAGCGTCGTTCGTTAAAGTATTCCTAAGGAATTGAGAAAAAATGTAGAAAAGGATTCCTACCGAGGGATAGTAACGCAAGTATTGTCTGTTGCGTTGCTATGACAGCGCTTAAGACACACTAGAAGCGCCATTGATGATACAGGAGCGCTATCATCACTAGTGCTTTTACAGCAGGTGTATGTTATAAGTACCATGTCGGATAGATGCCGTAGCCTAGTGGTAGCGTGAATGCTTGGCACTGACGTGCCGGTTTTCGATTCCTACCCCGCTAATGCTTGGTACGTTGTCTTCAGAAATGACGGCATCTGTGAATGCTTCATGTGTGTACATTCCACATGCAAAGTACGGCAAAAATATGCCTGAGCGTTCCAATTATATGTGATACGTCTGTTTCAGTTAGCCGTTAATTGGCACAGCATATATAAGACTCAAGGACCTGTGGTGAACACCCGCATACGATGGGCCCAGCAGCACGGGTATGAGCGACCCGTGACTGCAGTATCGTTAATCGTAGTGTACATAACCCCTATATCACGACGGTGATATATGCAATCAATCGTGTTAGTCATAAATTTGTAGTATCCAAATTCTGCTGTCCTATCAGGTGAACGAGACGACGAGGAGAGCAACGAGACGTACGCGGATAGATAGATAGATAGATAGATAGATATATAGATAGATAGATAGATAGATAGATAGATAGATAGATAGATAGATAGGTAGATAGATAGATAGATAGATAGATAGTGAAAGAAATTAGCTAAAGAAATGCTTGGCATTTAAAAGTCATAGGAGTTCTCCATGTCACATCAAGTAGCATAAATGCTCTGACTTGCGACAGACAGACAGACAGACAGACAGACAGACAGACAGACAGACAGACAGACAGACAACGGGCTTTTAATTAGGTCCTGAGAAGCGCTAACTTGCGAGAGCTTGGGTAACCACTTCAAGGGGAAAGGAGATCGACCATTGGAGGAGACGAAGGATGGAGAGCACGACAAGTATAACTATTGTACTGGGTATAATGAGGAAGTCACGCCTTTGATTGTACTTGCCACTCTCTGTACATTTGTCGTAGCAAGCATAGCAAGCCTCACGCACCTCCACGACACTATTATGCCGCAACGTTCATTTCATGTTTTTCCGCGCCTAGCTTGCATTTAGTTTTTCTTCATAGCATGAGGATGGGTTTATGCGGCCCAGATACTTGTCATACGCCCCGTTCCGGCCATACAGCGTATTGCTTTTGTCCTAGGGCGGGGGGGGGGAGGGGGGGCGCTGTAGGGTGTATACCGCTCGATGTCACTTACGATGCATCTACATGAAACCGTGAAGCAGAACCAAAAGAGTTGCCTGATAAATTTTGCTTTCGCTATTGGCAAAACTGTTATTGCTTTGGTCACTAAGACGTCAGTGTCCGTAGCTCGCCGCATGCAACACAAGTATTAATGAGGCAGAACCACTGCTGCCACAAAGTGCACTAGTGTTAAGACGTCTAGAGCAGACACAGTGCCAGTAGAACTGGAAGTACACGCGTCCGCGACTCATGCACCCGCCTGTTTTGACTCCTTGCAGGATGCCAGGGCGGGTTAGAGGCCAAGCAAGCCGTCCAATGGATTTTGCTGAGCAGGTAATCTTGTGAGTACAGCCATTAGTATCCGTGTAAAACAAAAGAATCTGTGGTCCAATGAGTAGCCACGCAGACCATCATGACGAGTTAATCACGAGCTAAAACGCACCGATCTCTTGTGAACGCCAACATACAATAATTTGATTTCGGATGCAACGGCCTCCATTTAGAGAATCGTAACAGCAGTATGGCAGGACTCGACAAAGTTCGATGCCACCCTGCCTCTGTGTGACAGAGCATGGGTCGTGTGATTTGATTTCATTTCATTTGATTTATTGATTTGCATTGACACACGCACGCAATACAGTGGAGTTATAATTATACATGGATCAGGGCTAAAAGACGCACATATGCGTCTAGAGGTCGCCTAACTCCCTTAAATAACAATATAGCTGCAATGTTAAGCGCGCGAGACCCTTATGGAATGTGTGGATAGTGTTCGCAATGCACTAGAATTATAAAATGGGCGAGAAGTAGCGAAATTGTGCAATTCACAAGTAATGTAACCTAAATATCTCAGCAATGAAAACAAGCAAAGAAAGTGCTCAATGCTAAACAAGAATTTAACTGCTAAATACGCCACGTTCTGAAATATTTCAATTGTTGACTTTATCATTGTACTTACCGTCATCCCATATGTCGTAAGCTAAGAGTATGCACTCGGTTTCGACATCAAGAACTATGAATATTTCTTTTAAATCAAGTTGGCTTGATTCTCTGGTGACCCCTGTTTGAACAATCAGTAAGAAACAATTTGGTTGTATATTCAATAATTCATGTCCCTTGTAAATTTACCCCTTACCTAAGAAAAAGCGATCATGGTCATAATTCTTTATCGCGTACTTTTTTCGTTCTAATTGAACGCTTGAACTTTTCATGCATGAATGGAAACAACGAAGATAATTCTTCCCAGTAAGGAATATAATTCTAAGTGTAATGTTTTATTTTCTTTCGGGAATGTTCAAAGAGCCTTGTGCAACAGTCAGCATTTGTAAAGCGAGTGCGTACGTTTAAATCTACCCATTCGTACAAAGCGGATTAGCATTATTTGTTCATGCGCACGTGCTTGAAATGCAGTGGTGTTTTCTTTGTAGCATTTGTGAAGCTTCCTAAGACTACAGTAGCGCTTGCTCGCCTTTCCGTCGTCATAGCTGCTGTTCCACAAAGCAGACTACAATGCTCAATCTCTGGGAACGCGTATTTACAGCAGTTTTGTCCAAAAGCAACTGCATTAATTCCTGCAATATATGGCACAGAAATAGGCGCCTTCATCTTTCAACCTTTCTTCTATGCGATGGTGTAAACGTGGGGCAGTTACCACTTGCATCAAGCTTCAGAAACAGTTGCAGCTGTCCGTCTCCATAGTCTCGTACTTCAAACTCTGCATGGCCCTGTCTTATAAAAGATCAAAAAAGCGACGTGAGTACAAAAATCAATTCTTCGTAGATAGATAGATAGATAGATAGATAGATAGATAGATAGATAGATAGATAGATAGATAGATAGATAGATAGATAGATAGATAGATAGATAGATAGATAGATAGATAGATAGATAGATAGATAGATAGATAGATAGATAGATAGATACGGTAGAAGTCACTGAAGGTAGCCAAGAAATGCTTCGAATTTAAAAATTATTGATCACAAACACTTCTTTTGCTAAGTAAGCTAACACTGGTTACCCTGTTACGTTGTCCTATTTATGTGTGCAATTCTAGGCTAAGAAATACTCACCATTACTCGAACAAACAATAACAATATACCAGCAACCGGTTAGTAGCCATTATCGAACATATTCATATGATGCCTTGTCCGCAATTTTTATTTAATATTTCAGAGCGTCCATAGAAAAACTTGCAATAGTTTAGCGAAAGTTATATCTAGGTTATACATGTCCTGGCCTTGACACAGTTTTATTTAATGAGTTGTGATCTGCTTATGGAAAAAATCCCACACAATGCTTGTCTTTCCAAATTAGGGGATGATTAAAGTATACTTACTTCGTTGTCATTGATATGCTTGTGCCTCTGTAAAAAGGAAGATTGTCGAGAGTGCTCTTTACGAACAGGACGAACTTTAACATCCTGTCCTTATAGTATAGTGATTAGACCGATCAGTAGACCTTATAGCAGTCGTTGCAGTAGCCGTTTTTACTGGGAGTATTGTCGCCTCATTTACTTTCATATGCGGGGCACACTTAACAGCACACAGTACGCTGGGACGTAGGAGAATGTATATTCGCTCATAAGTGGTATACATAACCGGTTCACAGCGTGACAGTTGTCAGGATACCTCTTCATCAATTGCGCATATTATACCGCCGCACAGCGCATAACCGATCGCCATTCTACGTCGCCTATGGTTGTTCGCCCTCTTTCTTGACGCATTGTTCTTCGCGTGGACTGTCACTCGATCTCCTCCTGTGAAGAATATGCGTCCCGCCGTCAGCGTCGGCCCCAGCTAGCCCGCACCGCGAAGTGACTGCAAACACTGTTACGACACATCTCTCCCAGCCCTTATGAGTAGATCCTGCTCTGGACACCAGCTCGTACGCATGGCTTGTGTGAGAATCTTGAGCTCCGGTTTATTGGGCCTTACAAAGATTTGAAGCAGACCTCTACAGTTAACTCTCACGTGGCACCTGTTGGCGTTCTAATGACCGCCGATTTAGTACTGCTGAGGTAGCGCATGTTTTCGGTATACAGCCCTTCACGAGGCGTCGCTCTACGCCATTCTAAATTGCGGACAGGATATCGACTCTACCGCAGAGGAATGGTACTTGGGCCCTTCCTTATGCTTTTCGTTTTCATCTGTTAATGGGTCACGTGGGGCTCTTCTTTATGATCGATTGTGACGCCTCATTGGGTGTGATCTGACCCTTGACGGTAGCTGTTTGGCCGCGTTCCCGAAGCGTAATAAACGTAGTGGTCACAGATGCGTTACACAAGCATCATTTAGACCCTGCTTTCTCTTTCGCCGAGCTTGGAAAACGCCATCAACATCTCTAGGACGGACGTGCCTTGTTTCAACAATATGAGGACCAATTCACCCT
>CM023490.1:31384938-31414702 GCA_013339685.2 Hyalomma asiaticum | reverse complement strand
AAGTGGTGCGAGATTCAGGCTCCAACCTGCCTCAGCCCCTGTCGCACCTCTTCCAGCCGACAGGGTGGACAGATCTCCGGCAAATGTGGTGCCGACTTTGCTGTTCTTCAGCATCGTCTGAAAAATGACAAATTTGGCACGATATTTGCCTAGAAAGATTGTTTCACAGGAAACATTGAGCCATTTCTGACGTCCTCCAGGCAACGTCGTCTACGCCGCAGACATCCATGGTTGATATCGGCCGGGCCTTTTTCGAAGCCTACTGTATATAACAAATGAGATCAGACCGAGACGAGTATTACCAAAATTCTCTTGAGAGAATCGACCTAAGAATCAGATGTTGGGCTTGATATAGTCACGTATACACGTTTTAGTGCCGGTACATTGCGCACGTGTTTTGAGCAGCATATAATATTCTGTTCGCGAGCTTTTTTTTTTTAATAAACACGGTACACAAAGAACACGCATATAGAGACATTATTGATACATACATGTATAGGTTGTTTTGTGGGATCTTTGCGGAATAGGCTGGCGCAACAGTGGACATTAGCCAGAAGGATCGACAAGCATAGTGGAAAATTCCCTGACAGCGCATGTCACAAAATTAAAGTACACAGAAATCGAACTAGCTCGTGCTTACATCGATCGCCATAGCCGCCACTGTTATGCTAAGCAAATATAAACAGTCGGAAGTGGCGCTCTTTTACTGACATTTAGCAACCTATGCAAGGAAAGGGCATACGGAGGTAACAGCTAGCACAACAGCGAGGAGACAAAAAAGATCTAGCGCAGACTTTCTGGTGCGCTGAAGCGGAGATAAACTCTCGCAACCGGCGTTCTATTACTAACATTTAGCAACCTATACAAAGGAACGGTATACGGAGTTAACAGCATGACAGCGAGGGGAAAAAACAGATCTAGTGCTAACTCTATATTCAGAGGACCATGAAATACATAGATCCCTGTGCATTGCAAATTCAAATGAAGTGCTCTTGTCAAGACCACGACATTTGCAAAAAAGGCAAAAACGAAAAAAGAAAGCAGTCATATGGCAAGCACTTTGCATCTCAAAGGGGGCAAACCAATGCACACGCCTATAATTGATATATAGAGAGCTTTTATGGTTAGTTATGCTAGAGTGTATGTGATCCCATAATGTTCTTGTGCAGGCGATCCGCGTATTTTATTTTATATAAAAACAGCAAGCATGCACTGAAAATAAAATCTGTTGAAAATAAGAGCTCTCTTCTGTCCCCTAGTTTCTTCATATGTTGTAGCATGGTTACAGTATAAACCAACTCGCCTAAGTCAAGCTGTTATTGACGTGCCCTTCCACTACATGTCATCAGTGCGTTAGTGATACTAGTGCGTTCCTTTAAAAAGGAGCTCCAGTACGGCCCAACGCATGTATCGCAGCTCGCATAAGCTCAGCAACAGAAAAGAATAATTGTACACTGGTCGGGTAAACTTATACCACCCTTTTCCACCTCCATGCTCTCACTAACACGCAGATAAAATAGGCCAATGAATCTGTAATATGCCCACGGTGTTGTGTGTAATTCCTTCTTTTTGCTTTTTTTGTGTGTAACTACCGTCAGTGTGTTCTTTCTGTGCCTTTGGAATTAGTTTGCACCGGCCATCGGTTACATTGTACTAGTCAGATGAGCAGAATATATCGAGCTTGATTGCATGCTCTGTGCAGTGTGTCGGATTTATCACTGACGTTCATATGAGACTATGACGTTGATATAAGCACACTTGTGCGTATTCTGATATTTAACAAGTAATTTTTTATAACCAACAGTGCAAAAGAAGGGCGCGTAGAGACAGATTCATCGCAGCATTTGTTGTCAAGCGGAAAGGCAGCACGTGCATGCAGAAAATGGTAGAATTTAAGCAGAGTGGCGGCACTGCGCGTACTCGCTACGTTTGTTGCGTGCAGTGCAGCATTTCGCTCGCTTTTTCAGCCAGACTGGGTGGTTCAGCCTCTGCGAAATCCTGTGCTGCAGGTAGCTGGCAAGAGAACACATGCATACCAGCATACTTCGTAGGCTGCACACGGCTGCCCTAAACAAATGCATTTCCGGCGTGTGTCGCCGCCATTGTGCATAAATGTTTGCCCTGCAGAAATGCTGTCTTCCACGTTTTGCGACAACCAAAAAATGAAAGAAAGAAAGAATAACGCGCATATTCTGCGTAGAAGTAACCGAGTACGTGCTAAGCAAGCAGCAACTAAACATAAAAAAGTGTGTGAGGGGGACACGCTTTCCATTCCGAGCTGACCACCATCGTCACGGCCTCCTCTATGCACGTCCATTGTACGCATCTACAGTTTGCAAAGAATGTAGTTCTGAACCTGCTTTTGGTGACATTAGTTCCCTTCAGAGGGGGCGACCGAACAGTTTTCGGGGCACTCTCCGTGCTGTCTCGTCGCGGCTGCCACATGCAAGGTGTACGAACGAGTTTCAACGGGTGCACGCAGTCTGTTTATGCGTGTCGGCGCATGTACCGCATTTATCAATCATTCAAGTTGATTGCGCGATTCGTTGGCGAGTGTACCTCCTAAGACAATGCCCATCCCAACTGTGACATCGGTTGTATATGAACACAAGCCTGCGCCTTTTGGTGTGACTACAGTGTCGTCGCCGAATTTGTGTTGCTGACTCACAGCTGAAGAGCGCACAGCGGATGCTGAAATTCGGTAAGTTGCTGGCGAGTTTTCAAAATGGGACGTGGCACATTTTGTTGCGATGTTAAAGCACCGGTTCCACCTTTATATATTTGTATCGTGAGGTGCGTAGGCTCTTTAATTTCGAATAAAAATCCTATGCACTTTGTCCCAAAGCAATTTTATTTCGTATAGATGATCCTGTGCTTGTATCAAACACCCATTGTGTGGTGACTTGCAGTTCTCCTAAAAATTTTTTTCTTGCCCGTATTTCTAAAGGTAACGTGATACCGAGCACGCGCTCCTTGGTGTAGGACATGCGCGGCAGTTCGGCACGCTATGGCATTTTTAAAGTAGCCTTGAAGAGATGTTCCTCCTCTAATATCTGCTCACAATGCATCTTGCACCTCTCATTTAAGGACATTTTTTGCCTAAAGACCCCATCCCTGGTGTGTGTCGTGTTAGCTCACATCTACACGTTTTCCTTTCCGATGCTTGCCAAAAATATGAAATTTATTATAATGCAAAATGCACCTACTTCAACTAATGTGCCGCTTTTCAAATTGCTTTGCAACAGAACCTTTACTGATGTTGTTCCCCTTGTGTATGTAAATCGATGCGAAGCCAAGGTCTGGGGATTGAATATAGAACATAGATTCATTATGTAGTTAGAAGGACAACTTTCTTTTGTTATTTTCTAAGGTAGTGCCCGATTATGATATGTTTCTGACATGTCTTGAATTTCTGCGTTTGTTCATAAGTCGCTCATAAGTTGCATATGATGACTGTATTCCGCTGATTCGCTCCAAAGCTGTGCTAACTTTTCATGCCTTTTCCCGCAGGTTACACCCTTGCCGAAGCTTTTTCACTACGACAGTGCAACACGAGAATAGAATATTATCAATGCAGAGTCTAGAAAATAACTGAAATAATGCTTTTCGCTATAAACCTCTCTTGTAGTGTTATTTGTTTTGTTTAGAACGTGTTAATAGAAAGCACAGAGGATCCACTTAGCCCGACTTATTACTGTGTTATGAGCTTTCGCGTATGCATAAGCGGCACATTTGCACAAACTACTGTTGGTCCATTTCATAGTGCCTTCGAAAATGCCTTCATAGCCCTTCGAAAATGTGAAAACACAAAAATAAAAATTTTTGCAATCCAAACGGCGCGACATACGTGGGGTAAACACTAGAAACACCATAATGGCTGTAAACGGCCGCGCCAGGGGTTTCCCGATTTCGGCGGGGCCGACAACATGCCAAAAAAGCCAGAATGCCCGCAACATCCGCCAGTGCTACCTAGCCAAATCCGACACATTCTGGCAGGCTAAATTTGACCCATTCCGGCTGGCCAAATCCGACCCATGCTGGCTGGCCAAATTTAGCCCATGCTGGCTGGTCAAATTTCGACCACTCTGGCTGGCCAAATTTCGCCCACTCCGGCTTGCCAAATTCCGCCAACGCTGGCTGGCCAAGTTCGACCCATGGTGGCTTCGCCACAGTACAGCCATTCTGGCTGGCCATCATCGGGCAGATGTGGTTGAAAGTAGCGCGAGCGCGATTTGCCGATTTAGGCCCGATATCGCTGCCGACATTGGCCGACTTCACGCCTAAATCAGTCCTGTGTTGGCGTGCTGCCTGGGAACTCCCGCGTTTTTTATAATGTAATGTTTGTTATGGTGTAGATATCTGACGTACGTTTTCAATTGTCGTAGAATGTCAGTTCATTTTTTGCTCACGCTTGTTAGAAATGTTGCTCTAGGACAATTTTCATCAATAATGTTAAGTTCTCCGTGTCTCTTGGGATAAAACAATCGTCCATGCATTTAGCCTCTTTATTCGTTTATTTATTTCAGTACATTGAGGGCCCGAAGGCATTACAGAAGGGAGTGGGTACAGTATATACAAGG
This sequence comes from Hyalomma asiaticum, assembly GCA_013339685.2. NCBI lineage: Eukaryota > Metazoa > Arthropoda > Arachnida > Ixodida > Ixodidae > Hyalomma > Hyalomma asiaticum. Next base: position 31,410,122 of record CM023490.1, on the reverse strand, counting down.
CTGCTGTAGATATATTACATTTCTTTACCCAGTTCACAAGTGAAAGACTGTGGCCGCGTTTTTATTTTATTTTTTACCTCGCAACTATCACTAATGCAGCGTAAGTTATTTACTTTGTGGACCTGCTCATAGAGACCACAGTGCGTAAGACTCGGTAATCGCGATTTACTTCTCTCTGTAACTCACGCGCGAAACGCTACACCACGTTCCCGCTGATGTAAACATAGTACATTGACTAATTTGTAAAAGAAACGCGTGACTTACATGCCCAGATATGACAAATTTCGCAGGTAACCAGAAGAACCACTGGTAGGATTGCGAGTGCAATGGGCCGCATGGTATAACCCTATATCTGAAAAGAAAGACATACATCCACTGCGAACGTATGCGATGTTCTAGAGAGACCACCCGTTTAGTGTGCGTTAAGGAAAACACTATATTTCCAGAGGAAATATGAATGACCGGACCTGCCCAAGAGGCACTTGAGGTTCCTCGACGACCTTGTCTGTGCGAACAAAAAACAAACAAACAAATAATGGCATATCCGTGCGCCAGGCCGCACGACACATTCTCTGGAATTTACATGCCCCAAATCTTTTTTGATGAAGTATCATGCCTCAGTAAAGCGTAATTTTTTGGCACGAATTACCCTGATTGGCATTTTTTAACGTCGCCACCTGAGGCGCTACAATGGTTACGGCTGCCGCCTGCAGACGAGCAACAGCTGGTTCGACCCTGGTTACAGCTGACGCAGTTCACTGAAGATACAACGCCAGAGACGCTTACGGAACACGCAATGTAGCACATGGTTCAAGCAAGCTGCAGATTCTTCTCGACTCATTCGGCTGCAGAAATGTGATTTCATCGCCTACACGAATTAGTGCTAACTCCGAAACCTTGCTTGACCTGTTTGTCACAAATGGCTCTGGTGTTATACAATCCGGTGTAATTGCAGGAAAAATAGGAGATCACTCCCCCGTATACTTATTATGTAAAGTGAATCATACATCCTGGAAATCTCGTCATTCTGAGGCATTTCTTATTCAAGCTATTGATCAAAAAGCTCTGGGTAAATTTCGCACCGAAATCGGAAAAATAAATTTCGGCTCCGTACTTGATTGCACAGACGCAGACAAAGCTTTCAATACGTTCATGGATGCATTTGTAAGTGTTTATGAAAATTGTTTTCCATATAAAAAAACAAAAAGATCGAAAAAAGTTCGGAAACCGTGGCTAACGGAGGAATGCCTCAGAATGATCCGTGAAAAGAACTTATTGTACGCGAAGTTTGTAAAGACTCGGGAACCCGCGGACCTCTCGTCTTTCAAAAAATACCGAAACTTTTTAAATAGGTTTTTGAGAAATACTAGAAATAGACATTTTGAAAAGGTCTTTATTAGAGCCGGAACCAGGAGTGATGTCGTATGGCGCGAAGTAAATAAGATTCTTCTGCCCGATTGTCACAGGCAACAGGAGCTAGAGCTGACAATTGGCAACAACGTCGTAGGTGGTGAAGAATTAGCTAACACATTTAACAAGCACTTTACGTCTCTAAATTCTAGTACGGATGACATAAACGCTACTTCTTTTCTGGGTAACCCTAACAGACACACTGCGTTTTTTGAACCTCTAACTGCAAATGAAGTATACAAGACGTTTATGTCGTTAAAGAATAGTACATCGCGCGATATAAATGGACTTCAAATTTGACCGATTAAATATGTGCTTGACCTTGTGGTAGATGTGCTTACTCACATTTTTAACATTTGTTTATCTAATGGCGTCTTTCCCGAGAAAATGCAGCATGCCAAAGTGATCGTTTTATTTAAGTCCGGCAACAGAAATGAATTAACAAATTATAGGCCAGTTTCTGTACTTCCGATAATTTCTAAAGGCCTTGACAAGGTCATATGTAAGAGAATAACGTCATTTTGTGATAAACATAATATCTTATCAGATACGCGGTATGGATTCCGCAGTGGAATGTCAACGGAGCTTGCTTTGTTATCGCAAAAAGAATTAATTTTAAACAACTTTGAGAACAAAATCTTAACTCTAGGCATTTTCATTGACTTTTCGAAAGCTTTCGATTCTATTAACTATCAAACCGTATTCTCAAAGTTGGAACATTACGGCTTTCGCGGCATTACACTCAAACTTCTAAAATCATATCTTCAACACGGAAAACAGTGCGTTGCTATTGGATCAGAACTCTCATCAGCAAGATCCTTAACACAAGGTGTTCCCCAAGGTAGCATACTGGGACCTGTTTTATTCAATCTTTACATTAATGACATACCAAATATAACGAAACTTGCTCAGTTTGAAGTCTATGCGGATGACACCAGTCTTTTTTTTTCAATCTCCTGACATCGTACATCTCGTAAACGTAGCAAACACATCCTTAAGCATACTACAAAAGTGGAGTGACTTAAATTCATTACCAATTAATACCAAAAGAAACTAAGGCTGTATTGTTCACACCACCGCAAAAACATGTAAACTGCAGCAGTGCTCTTTACCTAGGTGCAGACAAGATAGAATTAGTTGACAACGTAAAAACATTAGGCGTTATCTTTAACAATCATTTAAACTGGGACGCACATGTTGAACGTATTGCGTCTAAACTAGCCAGAGCATGTGGTGTTATCTGCCGATTACGATACATGCTTCCTACCAAAATAACACTTATGTTGTATAACAGTCTGTTTCTATCGCATGTCAGTTACTGTAATCTAGTGTGGGGCACGACATCAAAAACAAACATTCATAGCTTACACACTTTACAAAAGAAAACTATTCGTCATATTGTCACTGCTCCATTTGATGCACATACCAACGAAATATTCCGCGCTCTCAATGTAGTGCCCATTGAACACTTTTACGAATATAACCTTGTTTTGAAAATCAAAAATTATTTCCGGTGCAACAATGCGATATTTTTAAACTTGTGTAACCTAGTTGTATCACAGGAACCATTATATGAATTCAGAAAACGAAATCACTTGGTATTGCCACTTTCAAGAACAAATTACGGCTCATGTCGATTGCAGTACCAAGTGCCTTGGGTATTAAATGTGTTGTATTCCTCAAAAACCGAGTTGAGCACTCTTACAAAAAAGGCGTTAGAATCAAACCTATTAAATAAGGGTACAATTATATGAATAATATTTGCCGATTTCACATTCATGTTTTCTATCCTTTATTTTTGTTTTAGATTTTTTTTCTTTTCGTACTCCTTACTTTATCTGTGTATTTATGTATCTATATTTTTTGCCTGTCTTGTTCAGCCCAACAGTGTCAATTTCGATATTAAACACTTATTAAGTATTTTTATGTATGTGCGCGTTAATCACTCCTGCATCGACTAAGTTTATATGTGCGCACATTTTTTTTATGTATGTATGAAAACTGTTGTATGTGAGTAGATGTAGATATTTTGTGTGTATAAATGGGAAAGTGTTCAGATGTTGTGTATACATGGATATGTGGACATAGAAGCTTGTGAATATGTATTTTTTCCCTCTATTTGTATATATGCTGTATGTTTTGTCGCCAAACCAAGGGGGCAGGAACCTCGTCAAGCTGCTGTTTTGCAGCTTTTTGTTCCTTGCCCTTGCGTTTTCTTTTTTTTTTTTTTTCCTGTAAAAAAGGAAATGCGAAACTTGAAACTTGAAAGGTATTCGACGAACTTCGGACTTGTCGGGGAATCGCTGAGTCTTCTTGGTCGATCGCAGGGAAAAGATTGTTCAGAGTCCTTGAGGCCATTCACACACCGGCCTTTATATACACCACCTGCGATCGTCGATATCTTGACCCTTCGCCGCCTCGACTGCCAGCGAGACGGCCCAGAGTCGTTCGCCGAAGCTTGGGGTGCGCAGGAGAAAGGTAAAGCGTGGTAGGAAGACCTAAGAGTTATCGCCAGTTTCGGCTTTTCCTACCGTCCCAGAGCATATGTGTGAACATGGTGGCTTCCATGTGATGACCCACGGGGTATAATGTGTGGTACTTTGCCGTTGAAGGGCGCGTCCATGTTTGTAGTTCTCTGAAGGGCGCCAGTTGTATTCAACTCAACTTTTCGTCGATTCGGTGGGGGGAAGGTTCAGCAGGCTTTTGTGAATTCGTTATAGGTAGTTCGCTTGCTGCCATCTCGAGGGCGGTGATCGCCGGCGTAGCTTATGAGGTTGCGCGACTTCGAATTTCCCATCTCGTTTCGGATTCAATCTGTTTCCGATAGTTAACCCATGAGTGCCGGGAACCACCGAATACTTGCCTGTTCTGCTTCGCGGAGTGCTCGACTGCTGCTCCTGGGCACGCTGCATTCGGTGAAATTGCTGACCACCTGCCTCGTATCACAGACCGCCATAGACTCCGGGTCTCTGAAGGCAAGCGCGATTGCCACTGATGTCTCTTGTTGCTTGCTCGCAACTTGTTTCTCGCCCTCGGTCAACGATTGCGACAGCCAATCGGGGGTGATCAATAAAATCCGCGACGTCCACTAACTTTGCTCCTGTATGGTCTTCGTGACTCTGGTGTAGGGCTTTGACTCTAGCTGCTCTTCTATTACGGTTGTTCGGGGTGAATGCGCCACAGAAGCGGGCGCTCCTTTGATTTTGCCGAATCTTTTCTACAATGTCCCCTCTTTGTTCTTGTACATGATAGCGGGTGCGGAGATTGTCTACTATGTGGCGTTGCCTCGTTGTGCTACTTTGCTGCCTTGCCACAGTGGTCTAGTGGCTATGGCACTCGGCTACTAATCCGAACGCCGTGTGATCGAATCCGGGCCGCGGTGGCTGCATGTCGATGGAGGAGAAATGTTGAGGCCCATGTACTGTGCGATGTCAGTGCACGTTAAAGAACCCCAATAGTTGAAATCTTCGGAGTCCTAAACTACGACGTCTCTCATGATCACATCATGGTTTCTGGGACATAAAACCAGGGAAATAAATCAGCCAGCTTTTCTAAGAAATTCACCGCGATTCGGCAATTTCGCTCATTGCGTTGCCAGTCTCGAGTTTTCTAGCTGTGATTCCGTACTATATGAATAGTGTAAGCCCAGGGATATCTTCTGCGCCATTGGTACAATGGCGTTCATTTGGTTTGCTCCCCCTTGTTGCCAGTTACGGAAGGCTGCTATGTACGCAATGTAGCACATGATGAAAGTTTCTATGAGTCGCGTGAGATTCTCTTCTCTCATGCTTCTTCTAAAAACGCCCTTGAAGGAACACATCAAGGACCACGCTGTAAACGGAGTAGTCAAAGTACTTAACTCCTGTGGATTAGAGACCAGCTCTCTCATTCCATTTTTTGCATTCATTATAGGTTCATTTAAAGGTTGTTTTCTACAACAAACCTTAGCATAAAAGTGAGGCCCGAGGAAAACCCAGTTCACTCTAATAACCGAACACAGGCCACGTATAGTGAGGCAGATCGTAGAAGGTCGCATGCAGTGGATGGTGCCGCGAAAGCTAGCATAAATTCTTCCCGTGATATAACAGCTAGGTGAGAATAAAGCCGCGAAGTATTTCTTCATTGTCGCATGTTCATACTCATGTGATATCATGTACACGGCCGTCCACTTTTAGGGTGAACACGGCTCCCCGTGGCCGCGCTCCGCGCAGCGCCAGCACGGCCGGTGCGGCGGCGCATCGAAGCAAACGCGGCGCAGGCGCACAGGGACCTAGGGGAGGTGCTTCGCGTCGTCTGCTACAGCGCGGGAGCGCGCCTTCGCTGTGAAGCACGTTTCACTGAGCGAAGGCGAGCGAGCGCCCGAGGTAGCGTCGCGAGAATGCGCGCTTCACTAATTGGAGCATTTTCCGGCTAGTTTTGTCTGCAGATTGTGCACAGCCTGCTTAGTCACGCTTGAACAGGAACGAGCTTCTCAGCAGGTAGCCGACTTAGCTGTATTTTTTTTTGTTATTGTTAGTGATGAGGGTAAAAGAACAACGTCATTTTTTACGCAGTCTTTATTAGGCCTGGGCTATTTTGTTTTACGGCGACAGCTGTTGGTGCAGTGCATCCAGAGTAACCCATCAGGCACGATTTTCGTGATTTGCATTCTGACGTAACGGGTGTAGCGCGCTTTTCGCGCATCTCTGGATTATATAACCAATTTTGATAATAGATCTAAGGAAGTGACCGACACTCTGGGCGATTCGATTTGCAGTTTTAAGGGGTTGATTCACCATCTCCGATATAACTCGCTGGAGATAGTTCTGCAGAAAGAGATCTACTATGTGCCGCCTTTTTTTTTAGGGCTCCCTCGTCATGGCTACTTTCCGAAAGTGCGCTGCGGAAATGAAGCAGTCCTGCACTGTTATAGCGTTTATATTGCCGAGGTGCTATAACAACCGGCAACCGAATAAAATCTATTTTCGAAAGCTGATAAGATAATATTCATGCAAGCCGACAGAAATGCTTTCAATCTACAACCTCTGGCGTGTTTCGCTTTCACAAATCCAAAGATTTTTCACTTGTGGGCGACCAGGCACTTGATTGGGCAACCGCTGGCAGCAGCGTCTCAGCATTGTAAGTTGATAAGAGATGGTCGCGTCGCTTAAGCGAAAAAAATAAGGGAGCGTGGTGATAGGTCGGGCCAGCGCCCATAAGCATTTCTTTTGAAAGGTAAACGGTCTGACCTGACCCATCTGTGTCCGGCCGCGTTGGGGTTTCGAAAATGGCCACTCCGTTCGCCTACCACCGTCAACTGGTGGGCCACCCTTTAGATCATCGTGGCCGCGTTAGCTCTACACACGGGACGGTGACTTCCCCACGACCTCTACAGCATGACTTGTTCGCGGCCAGCGTTCCTTTGCCGATATTCATTTTTGGGTTTTACGTACTCAACTAGAAGGGGGCAGGGCCCCTTTCCCTCCCTACAAAAAAATATTATTCATCATACTAAATTTATCTGGCGCTCACCCTTAATGGCGTTTATAACGCCGATGCCATGCATCTCTTTGGGACATGTACCCCAAAATTAACAAGTTATTAAATTTTAGGGAAAATGTGCATATGGCCTCTTGAAAAGGTGAATGAAGTGGAAGCGAATAAGGCCTTCCTTACTCGGCGACACGCAATGTAATTTTCCACTCCTACAACCTGTTCATACTGACAGAAACGGCTTTCGAATGCTGCGTGCATTGATTTCAAAGATAAAAAAAAAGAAGAAAGAAATGTCTGCGCCACTTATTTTACACGAGCCAGCAATGTTGCCGAAGAACTGACCGACGATTCCTCCAAATGAGAATGCTACTTCTTGAGTCAGGTACGCATCAGCGCCGCTTGGGCGATTTTACTTAAAGTATGAACACAGAAATAAATAGCATGTTTTATTCGATCCAGAAAGATGCAAATCGGTCGTAAATTACTGCAAATTCAGTTCCTATGCCAGAGAGAGCAGTTTTCTACATCACGTAACGCGATTCACACACTTAGAACCGACACTAACACGCCAATAAGGAAGCCGCTGAGCAACGGAGTTACTGTCGAAATACTCCGTTTTGCCCTCCTTAATGGAAGAACCGATGACAAACATGATAAAATATATATGCACGATCGGAAAATCGCCCTCTGAATTTGTGGTAACTTATGGCGGGTGTCGGTCACTTCCTTAGATCTATTATCAAAATTGGTTATATAATCCAGAGATGCGCGAAACAGCGCGCTACACCCGTGACGTCAGAATGCAAATCACGAAAATCGTGCCTGATGGGTTACTCTGGATGCATTGCACCAACAGCTGTCGCCGTAAAAGAAAATATCCCAGGCCTAATAAAGACTGCGTAAAAAAATGACGTTGTCCTTTTACCCTCATCACTAACAATAACAAAAAAAATACAGCTAAGTCGGCTACCTGCTGAGAAGCTCGTTCCTGTTCAAGCGTGACTAAGCAGGCTGTGCACAATCTGCAGACAAAACTAGCCGGAAAATGCTCCAATTAGTGAAGCGCGCATTCTCGCGACGCTACCTCGGGCGCTCGCTCGCCTTCGCTCAGTGAAACGTGCTTCACAGCGAAGGCGCGCTCCCGCGCTGTAGCAGACGACGCGAAGCACCTCCCCTAGGTCCCTGTGCGCCTGCGCAGCGTTTGCTTCGATGCGCCGCCGCACCGGCCGTGCTGGCGCTGCGCGGAGCGCGGCCACGGGGAGCCGTGTTCACCCTAAAAGTGGACGGCCGTGTACAACTTCTAAGGTAATCCAAGGGAGACCCAGCGAACGTCCCAGCTGCGGCCTTTGGGCAGTGGTAGGGCTCGCAGTAAGGCTATGAGCAATTAAAACGACGGGCCGCATTGCTGAGACACTAGCTTCGGCATATAAAAGACTGCATGAAAACGCTATCAAGCCTAACTACAACAAAAAGAACTGTACCTGAAACAGGATCAGTATGAGGCTACAAACTTCTGAACAAAGTGGGAAAGAAATGGGACTTGCGAAAACCACAGACAAGATAGGGCGATGTGTACTTGCGACAGACTGCTGGGAAAAGCATAGGTTGAGTATTGGTCAAATAGTTATATGGACATCGTCAGTCGGAGTCCCTAGTTAACGGCATTGCAATGTGCGCAGTCACTACAAAGGTCAGGAATTGTATACTAACATGTTTTTTTTTACTTTTATAGTTACTGCTGTACATCACCTTTATTTGGCGTGCGGTGCTAGCCTTGTTGTTCTGCACAAAGTGCGTGCCATTTTTAATTATGCAGGAAAGGTCGTAGGCCATTGAAGCGTGTCATTTTGAGTTCTGCAGAAAAGCTGGCAAGAAATGCTGGGAATTAATTAAAGGCTGACCATCTTTCTCCCTGCCCCCTCTGTGGCTTTTGCGTCATTGCTAATGGCCACAGGGCATGACGCCTTTCACCTGTTTTCAAGAGCGACTGTATATGGACCAGTCTAAGTACTTAACTCCTGTGGATTACAGGCCAGCTATCTCATTCCATGATTTTGCATTCAATTCAGAATAAAGTACCTTCCTATAACATACCTTAGCACAAACGTAAGGTCCGAGCAAAACCTAGTTCACTCTAATAGCCGAACACAGGCCACGTACAGTGAGCCAGATCGTAGAAGGTCGCATGCGGTGAATGGTGCCGCGAAAGTTAGAGTGCACTCTTTGCGTCGGATAACAGCTAGGTGAGAGGAAAGCCGCGAAGTATTTTTTCATTGTCACATGCTCATATTCATGTGCTATCATGTACAACTTCTAAGGTAATCCGGGGGAGACCCGGCGAACGTCCCAGCGGCGGCCTTTGGGCAGTGGTAGAGCTCGCAGTAAGGCTATGAGCAAATAAAACGACGGGCTACATTGCTGAGACTGCCGCTGCGTACCTGGACGTTAAAGGCGCTTACAACAATGTCACCCATGAAGCCATTCTGAGCGCACTAGACGCTGTAGGAGTTGGTGGCAAGATGTATACGTGGGTATGCAGCTACCTACAGATGAGGACGTTCTACGTTCACACAGAGAACGGCCCGACGTCAAAGCATCACGTTAGTCGTGGAATCCCTCAAGGCGGAGTGCTAAGTCCAACGCTTTTTAACCTAGCCCTTATTGGATAAGTAAATCATCTCCCCAGCACCGTACGACTTTCCATCTATGCCGATGACATCTGCGTTTGGACGTCCGCTGTGACACGGCTTCAGCTTCGTGCTCGGCTTCAGAAGGCAGTCACGACGACGTCACGTTACCTTCAGAAACAAGGACTAGACATTTCATGCGAAAAGTGTGCAATGGTGGCATTCACCAGGAAACCGATGTTTGCATATAACATCGCCATTAACGGACAAGTAATACTATACTGCCGAAGTCATAGGTTCCTGGGAGTGGTAATTGACAGAGACCTGTCTTGGACTCCGCACGTGAACTACGTGAAGAAACGGCTGGCTGCTATCTGCCACTTATTCAGATTCCTCGCAGGGAAAAACTGGGGCCTGTCCACACACGCTATGCTACAGCTGTACAGAGTGCTGTTCGTCGGATTCCTGCGGTACAGCCTACCTGCTATCGCCAACACCTGCAAGACTAACCTGCGCACGATACAGAGCATTCAAACACAAGCTCTTAAGATATGCCTTGGCTTACCACGCAGCGCGTCAACGGCTGAAACCATTGCCATAGCGCAGGATTACTCTATCACGACGCACATCGCCGTTGAGACCATGCGACTTCACCTCAGGCATGTGGCTAGGACTCCCTCACACCATCTGGCGAGCCTCGTTGCTGCAAGGCCCCGCACTTCATTCAGCGCTAATGTCAATGCACACAGTGCGGCGTTTACTCCAGGGTACACGCCTGCGGCTAAGCGAGTGCTCCCGCCGTGGTGTTTGAGTCTCCCACAAGTACAGCTCACAATTCCTGGGATACAGAAGAAGACAGATCTACCAGTATCTGCGCTAAAGCAACTCAGCTTACACCTGTTGTACGAACGGTACGGTAACCACGTACACGTATACACCGATGGATCGACTACGTCGTCCAGTTCTGGGGGAGCGGTGATCGTACCAACGCAGGGGACAACGATTCGACTAAAGACGTCTCATGTCACGACGTCCACGGCGGCAGAACTCACGGCTCTACGTCGTGCGCTAGAATTCATCCGTACTGAGAGGCCGAGGAAATGGGCTGTGTTTTCGGACTCGAAGGCGGCGTTGCAGTGCATACGGTCAGCTCTTAGGCGCGGATGCCACGAGCAGCTGACGTACGATGTAATCGTGCTTCACCACCACCTCCGAGAAAATGGCCACGAGATTGACTTTCAGTGGGTCCCCAGTCACTGCGGAGTCGGCGGGAACGAGTCCGCAGATGGCGCAGCTCGCACTTCACATCAAGAAGCGAACATTGTTTCAATTCCACTCTCAAGGACAGATGCTGCAATGTAGCTTCGACACCTGGCACGCCGTCTCTCACTGGTTGAGTGGAACTCACCAAACATCAGACGAACGCGACTCTACCAGCTAAACCCTTCCTTGCATCTCCGCCCTGCATCAGGACTTCCTCGACATGAGGCCTCGCTTCTTTGTCGACTTTGGCTGGGAGTTGCCTTCACAAAGGCATACTCCTCATTAATTGGAGCGATCGACAGTGCAACCTGCGAGATGTGCGACACTGACGAAACCCTGGACCATCTGCTGTGCCACTGTCCGCGATTCGTCGAGGAAAGGAAAATCCTTGCTGAGACGCTACGCCACCTTGACGATCGGCCACTTTCGTTACAGATGCTGCTCGAACACCGCCCTCATCGCTCGTCGGCCCACAAGGCACTAAAAGCACTTTTACGCTTTTTCAAGACGACTGGTTTGCGTGAACGCCTTTGACAGTTGGACTTGTCCGACAACGTCTTTTTCATTATTCCGCTTCCTTCTCTCTCTCCCATCTTTCTATTCCCCCTTCCCACTCCCCCAGTGTAGGGTAGCCAACCGGACGCCCTTCTGATTAACCTCCCTGCGTTTCTGTTTTCCCCTTCCTTCCTCCTCCTCCTCGGTATAGAAAACACTGCATGAAGGCGCTATCAAGCCTATAAGTACAACGAAAACGACTGTAGCTGAAACAGGATCTGTATGAGGCTACAAACTGCTGAACGTAGTGGGAAAGAAATCGCACTTGCGAAAAACACGAACTAGACAGCGCGATGTGTACTTGCGGAGGACTGCTGGGAAAAGCGTAGGCTGAAAATTGGTGGAATAGCTTTATTACATCGTCGGTTGGCGTCCGTATTTAACGGCATTGCTATGTGTACAGTCAGTACAAAGGTGAATAATTGTGTATTAACATGTTTTTATAGCTACTGCGGTAGATCACCTTTATTTGGCGAGCGGTGCTCGCCGTGTTGTTTTGCGCAAAGTGCGTGCCATTTCTAATTATGCAGAAAAGGGCGCAGGCCGTTGAGGCGTGCCATTTTGAGTTCTGCAGAAAAGCTAGCAACAAATGTTGCGAAATAATTAACGACTTGCCATTACTCTCCGTCCCCTGAACTGAACTAACTTAACAACACATGATAAACATACACTAAATATACAATACACAAAGACACTAAATCAGCGGTTCAAAACCCTATACAATATGTACAGTTCCTTTCCCCCTCTGTTGTTCTTGCATGAATCATGATGGCTGCAGGGCAAGTCGCCTTTCACCTTCAGAGTAATGATGCAAAACAAACTACCTAACACAGGCACTCACATGCAGTCTCCAGCAGAGGGAAGACTACGAAGGGCGCAGTTGTTCGAACGTTCTTCAGGTGCTGGCCATCATCAAAGGAGACTGTGCTTTTTCAGTATCACCTATTACTTACCTTCGTGAAAATATAAATTACGATTTCACTTCATTTCAATACGTGCTGACTCATCCGTAGCAACTGAGGCCGCGTCATTCACTTACCCACAGCAACTCTTGTAACCATGAGAATGCCCTTCGCCGCCAAAGCAGCGCTGGAACACACGTGTATCGAAGGAAAATACTGTGAACATGAAAACAGAGGCCTGAGCACTGTAGCTCATGTGGGACTGTCATGGCTGGCTCTGCATTGCAGAGTGCAATTACCGTCTGGTAACCTTCTCGATTTCGTTTCCTTCCATGTCGCAATGGGGACACATTCTGATTCGCATAACACCTTCTGAGATACTAAGCACGAACACAGCGACAAGGATGAAGACTGCTTTTAAAGAAGATTGGTACACGTATGGATATCTTTACTCGATGAATCCAGTGCCAGCGTCAATAGTGCGTAATGAATACGGGGATTCATTCATGAAGAAGAAGTCAGGCTCATTTAAAAAATCAGGCTATGTTTATCAACCGTTACCACCACCGTTACCAGCCTCCACCTCCTTCATTGACGTAAAAGTTATGCTATGCCTTCTGCCGCTAAATATGCCGAACAAATTGCACGTCGATAAAAGCCAAAGATGACGGAAAGCGCACTACATTTTTCACGACTGCCGAAATCATATATAGGTCAGCGCAGGTCACCAGCTCAAAGCCCGTAAGTGCTTTGGGGAACGCGTATGGCACCAAGGCATTCAGGATGAAAAAGTTATTAGCACCGTCGGTTTCCCGGGTGTATTGTGGGCCCTCCTTTCTTTTACGGTAATTGGTTGGGAACTTGAAGAGGCCCTTTTTTAGAGAACAGTTCGTTTACGCTAGGAAACTACGATCCGAAATCAAATGCACGAAAAGGCTAACGGTTGGTGTCTTTGGTGTCTAGCTTGGAGTAAAAGAGAAGTAGTTTCGAGCGCCTGCATAGATCAAGGCTGTAGAGCGTGCTGCAGCCAGTGGCATGAAATGCTTCCCACATGTCTTCACTTTCTTCGTCGGTAGCGATGCCTTAAGAAACAGATAAAAAGGGCGACCTTCCACAGCCGTAACAAGCGCTTGCCTGCGCTGGGAGCTTATTACGTTTCAACAGGAGACCTTATTAAGCTACCTTTTAGTCAGACTGTGGGCAACAGCTGTTTTCGAATGCGTCCAAGTATGCGTGTCAATCATTTCCAGTGTAACGCTTGTGAATCATCGCCAGCGTAACGCGTGTGAATCATCGCCAGCGTAACGCGTGAGACCAGTGAGGCGCTCAGTGACGCGTGAGGCGTTCAGTGACCCCATCCTTATATATGATTCCAAGGCATTTGGACAGAGTGATTGACGGACGATTGCGAAGGTGTTGGTGCAGTTTGCTCTGAAGTGATTATTGGCCAGTTTCTAGCTAACACTACGATCAAACTACCTATCAGTAGGCTTAAAGACAGTCTACATTTGTATTTGTAGTAGTTAAGACACGTTCTTTTGGCTAATGTACTGATGCGTGCAATGAATTGCTTTGTGTTTAAGGATCCCAAGAAAGAATTTTTGTTTTGACCAAGTTGCAATGGGGAACAAACTTTAGTACAGGACAAGTGCTTCCTTTTTTGAAGTACTTGTGGTTGAGTAAGTGGTTTGTTTTGCGAGGAAGGAACCTATGCAGTCGATCTAATGTATGTAGGCTAAATCGGCGTGTCAAGTCGATGCTTACAGCATGTGTATGAATTTTTATATACTATTGTTCATTGAAGTCTTCCTTTATTCTTCGAACCCGGAGGGTTCACGCAAGTTTTCGATATGCTTAGACATATGATTGTTTATTTCTTCTCCAGTTGACACACACTTTTAAAAGCACTTGTGGCCGTGCACTCTGTTAACTACACTGTCATATTCAACGTTTCGAGGTGCATGAGAATCTAGAGATTGTTAAAGCCATTTGATAATACACAAATAGCAAAACATTTCACTCATATTCACTCAGGAAAGTGGAAACTCTCCATGTTACACGTGAGGCAGTCATTCAGTAACATGGCTTGCTTAAAATAATTAGTGGTTAGTATTATACACGCGTTGAAATGACACTCACACATAGCTAAAATTTGTTTTAAGGCAAACAAAAAGGCCATCTTATAAAGAAATGTCTCGGTAACATGCCACAAGGGATGTAAAACTAACAGCCAATAAGACATTCGTAAAAGGCCTGTGAGAGCTACAACATGCTTGTATTGTGCGGTCGCCTCACCAGAAGCTTCTGAGAGCAAGAAATAGAGAGAAAGTAAGATAATAAGTTCAATTCACATGCGGTAAATACTGACCCGCACACTCCGGCACGGCTTTGCTAAAGCCTTGTGAGCCAGAGTATTTCCATGATCGAGGTACAGCCATGTGTGCAAGTGTCTATGAAACTTTCTTTTAAAGGATATAAGTTGTCGAAAGAAAATCAAGCATTTATACCTGAAACCCCCAAAAAGGCGATGTGATCATCTTAACAGTAGCACAGTTGTCAGCCGTATTTCGGACGCACAGATCTTTCCTGTTATTTTTCTTGCGACACAATGGAAGTGTGGAATAGTTGGCCTAATTGCATTTGCAAACCACAAAACCTCAGTCGATGCTAAAATGCGTTACGCACTTTTCTCCGCAGTGACGTGTTATAAATATTCGTACGAGTGTTTATTTTTATAAACACTGTTATTTGTGGGCTATTTTTCTGATGGTGGTTACTCATCTGGTACCCTAGCGTGCTTTGTTACTTGCTAACAATGTTACTTCTTTTTGCTAATCTGATGTATAATGTATTTGTCGCACAGCACCCTTCCTGCAATGACTCCGAGCACGGGGATCACTGTACAAATAGAGCCAATTACAAAAAAAGCCTCCGCTTAATTGCTTACCTGCAACGCAATATACTGCGAACACTTTACACGAAAACAAACTACTACATTGTGCGACGTTCTTCATTCAGAATGCAAATCCATACCCTCATGTACGCATGTGCACCTGCAGTCCGACTCCCACTCGACTAATATTTGAGTTTCATATTTTGGATAAGACCATAATTGGTGAGCAGACAAACAAGAGCTGCCGCTTCCATGTCGTAGTTAGTTCTTATGCGTCCGAGTAAGTTCATTTTCCACCTCCATGTTTACTTAATAATCCCACATTGAGCACAATTCAGATTGCCCCTAAAGCTGCGACATGGCCTTCTATGCTATACCATGCGTTGCTCTTGCATTGATTCCGTGGCCTGTGTGGCGAAACTGTGTCTTTTGCCACAGCGGCCACCAACACGCAGCTAGTGTCGAAGGTAGTGTTCCGGTGTATGTTACTAGAACAGTAATTATTATTATTATTATTATTATTATTATTATTATTATTAATGCAGTTGCTGATGTTGGCATTCCCTGTCTCGAATCGCCTACGAGAACGAAGGTGACCATCTACCGCTTCCAACCCCCCAATACTTCATGTTTCAGCTGCAAGAATTGTCACGCCCCCACACAGCATTAGTCATCCAAAAATGAGGGCGTGTCCTGGCTTCATGGAAGCGTGATTGTCCGAGAGTATGCGGGGGGGGGGGGGGTTGGGGGCGGGGAAGGGGCTTATTTTCACCCCGACCGGTACAGTTTATTAACGCGAAAGCGTTTAGTGGCTAGGTTGGCGAGAGCGCGCCCAGCTGCCGTCCGGAAAAAGCGTCCGCAAAAGCCATGCCCGGAAAGCATGTGAGTTCTCGCACCGGCAGTCGGCATGCGCCACGCTCCCCTGGAGCTACCTGCATTCCTTTGCTGGGTTGGCGAAAGCGCGCGCCCAGCTGCGTGGCGTCGCCGTAGCAACACTCGGCGCTAGAACGCGCCAGCTAGCCCATCGTTCCTCACCGCCATGCGTGCCGAGTTCAATCTCGAACTGAAGACGCCCACTGGGGCCATCACGACGCCTACATCTACGTGCATAGATCTCGCATTCACCAACGACCCATTGTGCGAGATGTCATGTATGTCTCCACCTACTACTACGATCACAAGTCCATGGTAGTGTCCAAGTACGCCGTCAGCGGAACGATAAGAGGGTGACGACACCGGTGACTTACATTACACCACCAACAACGCCGCGGCGGTCGCACTGCTTCGATATGCCCGAGACCTTCCTTGGGCATATCTGAATATACTGCCTGGACGATGAAATAGAAGAAGAAATGTGAAGTGTCGACACCACTTCGATGGCATCAAATCATGTAGATAAACTTAATACGGCCTCCCACATTGCCTCATTCTTTATACCTCGGCAACACCAGTTTGCAGTACCCCTCCGCAACAACAATCTAGCCGAAAGAAAGGCTTTCGCGTTCTAATATCATAAAAATATGCTTAGGGATTGTCGAACTTTTTTTAGAAGGATAGAACGCTGGGCGAGTTGGTAATGCATGACAGAAACGAACTGCGCGAAAAACACGGACGAGGAAGACACACGCACAAGCGCAGCTAGCAACTGAAGATTTATTGGAAAACCACATATATATAAAGAACATGATAAAATCACGTGAACCGATTAGAGATTGGCGGTTAAATAATCAATCTCCAGATGGTGCAACAGAACCGAAGGCCTAGCGACACACATATTGCCATACTTATGAATGTGAAACGCCTCAGCAATCTCTCGCGCTTTCCTATCTTTATGCCGGGACAGCACTTTCGTTTTGCGCAACAGCGGATGACATTCACAATCTCTGCAATGTAAGCATAAATTAGATGAAGGGTGGGCCTTCAATGAAGCCCTGTGATCCATCAAACGGTTGTTCAGACATCTGCCGGTTTGTCCGATATAACACTTTCCGCAGGACAAGGGAATCAGATACACAACACCCTTCCCACATTCAGCCAAACCGTCCCAATCTCGGTGATTGACATCACATACACTCCACTTTTTTTCTTTACCTTCAGCCTTCCTATCAACCATTCCGCAAATTCGACCCAACTTGTTCCTTGATGAAAAAACCACCTTAACACCAAATCGATTTCCAACCTTTTTCATACGGTGGGAAAACCCATGTAAATACGGAATGCTTATGATTGGCACATCTTTATCTCTGGCCGCCTTGTTAGCAGCGTCCTTGCTCACCTGCTTGAACTTAATCAATAACCTTTCGCTGAGGGAAGCCAGATTCCCTTCCGGAAAGTTTGATAACCTGAGCCTATTAAGCTGGTTATTGAAAGCCTCCGACATTTGATGTGGACACGATTTGCGCAGAGCAGATTCTAGGCACGATATGGCAATACCATTTTTTACCAGCTTGGAATGACAAGATCTAAAATCCAGAATGGGCTTGACCGACCTAGGTGAATACCACCAACAAGTGTGCTCCTGTACCATCTTGATTTTCAAATCCAAAAACTGAATACAATTCTCTTTTGGGACTTCAAAGGTATAATTCAAACCCCGCCCCTTTCCCTTGAACAACTTGAGCACATTCACCCTAGAAGTTACACAACTGTTCTTCTCCACAAAAACAAGATAATCGTCTACATAACGCAAAGTCTTAAGAGCCACGGAACCCAAGTCCACTTCCAGGTCACAATCAATCCTGCTCAGGTATACCTCCCTCAGTATAGGTGCAACCCTGGAACCAATACACACACCCGATTTCTGCCTGTACACTCCACCTTTCCAATCAATCAAAGTCGACCTCAAGTACACGGACAATAGTTCTAGGAACGCCGCTACAGGTATACCACTATCGTTCCGGAACCTTAGTTTGTCATTGTCCTCTTGTATACAGTCCTTTACACTTTTCATCAGGGTGTCATGGTCCAGCGAGTAGAAAAGATCTTCCACATCTATACTAAACACCGACATGGGTCCTGGTGTCCTCGTCCTCAAGAACTCGATAACAACGTCCGAGTTCCTCACACGGAAGGGATCTCGGATGCGCAGAGTCGACAGGTTTAGAATAATTTGCTTCATTAGTAAGAACCTTCTGTGCTAGTTTCCACGTTACTCGGAGCACTCGTTAGCTCAAACATGATGTTGCCTCGGCACTGCCGTAACATCCTGGCGTATTTGCGGAATTGTTATTACTGGTTAGTACTACAGCGACGCGAGATTCATTTGTATTTGAGACCTGAAAGAACTTAGGAATATTAATAGCAATTCTAGTAGCTCTCAGGCTCCGTGGATGACAGTGTTATGCAAAACAATGGTCAAGCTACGTAGGCCACGTGGCTTGTATTTGAGAACCAATACTCATGCAACGATCCACGCCATTGGCGGTCTGTGTAGTCCGCGTGGCCTTTCAAGGCACTTCGAGTTTCATGTATCGCCGGCAATAGCTTACGAACGCACACCAGGAATCTATCAAGGTGTAAAGCAATCTACGGCCTCATGATGTGCCTATCGCAGGCAGCGTTTGTTCGCGCATTACTACACTGCTGATCGGCCCTCAACTCCTCTCCAGTGGCCGTACGTATAATTGTGCGGATCATCTTTAGAGCTGCGTCACGTGTCGCGTGTTACTTCAACGAGCTTGAACTACCTTCGAATATTCGGGCTTCCTTCCTTACCTCGCAAATAGCGCTAATTTAACCCCATTTTAATGCACGTTGCTATGGCAGCTGCTTTGCTTGAAGGCACAATCGTGTTGAATGGGTCGTCGATGTGCCACGTTCCGAGGGCCACGCCGTGACGGCCTTTTGTGTGTATACATGGTGAATATTGCCTATAAACATTTGCGCGTGTTTGTCGTGGCTTACGTCTGCGTGTTTCAGTACCAAAATGCAGCTTCGCTATCTTTGTAATGTGTACATATTTAATTATATTGTAGGCGGAAATAATTGAGGAATTTGCGCAAATTAACAAACTGGTGCCTTCACACTTTGGAAAGGATATGTTGAGCACGTCGGAATACGTTCATGTTAGTTTGGCACCGTCTATCGTAATTAGCGCCTACGAACGCTCGGTCGGCATGCCATAGAGCACATAGATGGCATTTATAGCATCGCTACTCCTAAGACCAGCTAACGATGTGCAGCTGCAACAGATAATAGGCTGCACTATAGCTGACAACTAGAGAAGGTAAGCGTACCCGGCGGAGGCATGGAATTAGGTGGGCAAGTCAGAGCAATAATTTTGCGGAGATGACCTGGACGCAGTTATCACAGGACTGAGTTAATTGAAGAATTGAGGGGGTATTTGCCCAGCAGTCGGCGTATATGGGCTGATTATGGCAGTGGATTTGATAATGGCGTTGATGATGGTAGCGGACACGTTAACACCATTAACCACTCAAATCCAACACTGATGAGGACTAACTAAAGCTGAGAGAAACTTGCACAATATTGCTCACCGCTAATTAACATTTGGCATTACTAGTTGTCAGTTATAAACCATTATTTGCGCTGGTGAAGAAGATGGTACAGAAGGTTATCCAACACTAGGCAACTCTAGTTCATATTATCAAGCACTAACCAACGCAACCTTATCTTAGCTATCATTATCCTGCTCTAACGGTTGTTGAAAGTTAAGGCAAATTGTGGCAGCCAAGTTCTTCGTCCGAACTAGCAAGCTTTAGGCAACACTACTTGGAAATTAGGCAACATAATTCATCCTCATAATGATTGAGGCTGCAATAACACAGGTGCTTCCCCATGTTCTTCGGAGAGGAGTTGCGATGTCGCATGCTGGTAACTTCTGCTACAGCATTCATTAGGGAAGGATGAGAATCAGATGTTAGCGGCCCTCTCTAGCGAATTAAATGAGCAGTTTCCTTCGAAATGCACCGACAAATGTCAGCGAACCGCACTGTGCTTCCGAAGTCGACGAGAGCGCATTAGTGAATTCCCCCACTCCGGGACAACTACTCTGACATTGCGGCGAGATATCTCCTATTGCAAGGCGCATATTGTTGATCTGGGTAAGTGTACGGAGAAATTTTATTTTTCCATGGCGTAAGATGTGAACGATAAGTTCATATGGCAATGCAATGCTCCATACCATTCAGCTGTGCGATAGAAGCACGTTCTTTCAGAATGATATCGCATTCACCTTTCCACTACATTTCACAAGCCACAGATATCTAGGTACCCTTCCAATTCGCGAGTTAGATGATTTCTATCATCTTAATCACTCAGAAATCTATCTATCTATCTATCTATCTATCTATCTATCTATCTATCTATCTATCTATCTATCTATCTATCAGCCCCCGCCTCGGTGTTTTCCTGGTCGTGTCGTTGATGCGGGAAACATGAACATAAAAATAGTGGTTACTGAACGTAAGACAAACTTTGTCATTGAATTTGACATCCGCAACATGATATATTTATCAAGTAACCCCCGATTACCGCCGACACGACACATGTGGCTGATATTGGCAGTGTTTGGACAACGGTACGCAGGTATGCGCCACACATGACTGAAGGTAAGCATTGCAGTCTCTGTCAATCAGGCACAGGCAAAATATACACTGAAGCCTGTGTACTTCACACAACACATTATGTGTTGTCTGAAATGAGAACACACTTTTCACTAATATGAGAGAGACGTGGCAACGTTCGACGCCGTAGGAGGGTAACAGTCGAAAGCTGGACCTCCAATTGCCAAGCAAGAAATCTATCACTCATCCGCGGTGGCTATTCCAACGCAGAACATTGTACTCGTGTTTGTTTAGCTCAAGAAAAAAATACACAAAAAAAAATGCCGCCCGCATCTTCCCACGGGGGGAACTCGAGTAAATGCGTTGCAGAGTGGTGGGGTATCGCGTGAATGTTGAGTAATTGGGTACGGTTTGGGAATGCTTAATTGTTATTTTGTCTTTATTATTCTTATTTATTGAATGAAGGAGAAGCGAAGGCAAGGAGTGTAAAGTTAAAGTGTGTCCTTATTGCTTGGTGCCGTCGTTGTATTGGACGGCACCAAGGTGGGCGCTTGCGTCGACGAGCAGCGTCCGGAGCCGCGTCTCGTTGACGACGTTTGCACGCCGCTTCTCGCTCACCTACCTGGGGTCTTAAAGCTCGCTGCTCACATTTCGCCGCTGTTTCTCGTGCACGAAGTTCGGAATGCGCAGCTCGGCGTTGCCGTTTCGCAGAAGCGTCGTGCTGCCCGAGTGATGGATTAAATTCCGAACGCGCGCTCCGCCGCTTATACACACACCGCCCGCGTTCGAGGGAGAGGAGTACGGGGGAGAGGTCCGCACCCCCACTGCGCATGTTAAGCTTGCTGAACGACCGGTGGGTCGGCACGATACGAGCCGAGCATGCGCAGTGGGGGTGTTGACGGCGCCGCCGACGCCGAAGCGCGACATCGTGCGACTACGAAATGCTCCGCATTTAATAATGTAACTCAGTAGGATTTGTCCATCTTTGCTCGATCTCCTAGGATTACTCCAACAAAGAACGCTTATGATTTGCACATCATTTTTCTTTGAGAAAGCAGACGCCTGTGCATTGGTCTGAGTGTCAATAGATTTTCGTAACGTGTGCTACCCTTCTTTTGCCACAGTGCTGTCGGTGTGCCTGGCCATCGCACTTTAAGCACAAAACTATGCAACTTGCCGAAACACATTCATCCGTATAGTATAAAGTCACTTAAAACCAATGCCCCACCTCGGTGGTCTAGTGGCTATGGTACTCGGGCTATGATCCGAGGGTCGCGGAATTGTATCCCGGCCGCGGCGGCTGCATTGCTAGGGAGATGAAATGTTGAGGCCCGTGTACTGTGCGATGTCAATGCACGTTAAAGAACCCCAGGTGCTCAAACGTTCTGGAGCCCTCCACTACGGCGTCTCTCAAAATCACAGGTGGTTTTGGGACGTAAAACCCCACAAATCAATCAATCAGTCACTTAAATCCAAGCAACACGGCATAGGCAGATATCTGGCTGACTGCTTCGCATGACGTCAACTGCCACAATCCGTGGTTCTGCCGCATTTTTATCGAGGCGCCATTGGTTGGAAAATCAAAATCACGGCACCATTACGAGCTGTTTTCAGCAGAATTTAGATGCACTTTCCAGTTCCCAATATTTCAGGCTGTGACCAACGTATTTATGATAGCACGGCTTGAACTTTACCATGCCTTAGACACAGAAAGCAGTCATTTGAGGCCTGTATTTTTTCGAGATGTTATCGGTGGCAATGTGTATCGGTGGCGGTGGCGATGTGCGCAGATGTGTTTCGCCACGTCCCTGTAGCGCGCAAGGTGGTCGCGAGACATCGCACGAGTTATATACGAGCGCTAAGTGAGCACGTAAGCACGCCTACAAGAATGCACTATCTCGTTAAATGTGACGTGCGCAGTGTCATTCGATCTCTCCATACTGAGTAGTGCACTGCAGCCTAAATACGTCGACTTATGAGTAATACGTGCTGCTCAATGGTAATGAGTGACCTGACATTCCAGAATAGTGCGGGAGCAGGACGTGTAGACGATGACTTGCGGACAACCACCAACGTAGAAAATCCGCTGAAGCGTAAGCGGCTGCCTTCTAAGCCGAGGCAATAGCAAAGCTGATACCACGGTACAATGAACCAAATGTCTTAATGGGAACGACGTCTATGTCTATGTAAATATTCGGCATAGAAGGTCGTTAATCTTAATTGTTGCTTTGATATCGCGGCCGATCAGGTATTCATAAGATAGCCTCTATATTTCTTTTGTTTTCATGATGTGGGCAGAAAGCAGTCGTTCAGGTACATGAAATAAAAATGAAGGGAGAACGCACATCTGGCGTTTAGATGACTCATCTGTGGAGTGTGTTAGCCCTGCGACGGGATTAAATTGCCATCTGGAAATCGGTACGCCTGTGGTAGCTGGTGCGACGGCCTGCTGCAGCTAGTCTATGAGCATGGCGATGGGCGGACGAGGCTTGTGTGTAAACATGCAGCCCTACTGATTATGTAGTGTAGATATGAAAGAAAAACAAACAGAAATTAACACCATCTTCCCAAAGCGAACCCTGATGGGATGCAAAGCAGCAGCGTTGCGCACGGGTGGCGTCATGGGTTGAACGGCCCTAACGCGGGTACTTCGCATTCCAACTGGAGTCCCTTTGGGAAGATGGTGTTAATTTTTTGCGCGTGAACCGACAAGTCGGCGGTGTAGCGAGCGGCGGTCGCGGTAGCGGAGCGAGCGGCGGTAGCGGCAGGTGTTGCGGGCGAACGCACTAGGCGGCAGCTGCGGCGAGCGCGCGGCAGGCAAGGGAGAGAGTGACGTCAGCGCGCACTGCGAGGGGAGCGTGACGTCAACGCGCAGCTGCGGCGTGACCTACTTGGCACCGCTCCAACACCTGCGGCGAGGGGAGCGCGTTGCGGCGCGTTCGTACGGACGCACGGAGGGACAGCATAACGCAGGCTAGTCAAAGAGCTGCTTCGCATCTAAAATATCATTGAGCAATCGAGAGCAATTTTTTAATCGTACGACCAATAGGCACCCTTGATACCGGGAGCACAACCCATGTACACGGGAAGTGTATGCGTTGCGTTTTATAGGCGAAGAAATTCAGGCTCTCATAATTTGTGCGTCCACACTGCAAAATTACCATTATTACTAAAAATTCCGAAGTGCGTGTGCGCGCACTTCTATGCAACGACCGATATGCGGCGTTCGCATGCGCGCTCCTTTAGAGTTACTGTATATTTATGCTAGCATAAAGAGTTGCACGTCTGTTTTACAATCGCTGCCAGGCTGTGAAGCAACCGAGCATTGAAGAGAAGGTGACGTTCAGGCTAACTTTTGTGCTTCTCGGCGCCGCCGCTGCAGCGAACTGCATTATCGCCAGTCAAGTTCAAAGCGAATCCAGCGGAACTTTGCCTGCGTCGGAGCGCGTTCCGAGCATTGATTTCAAGACGCGCATGTTGCGGGACAACTCGACGTGCTAAGAAAGTGTTATTTTTCAGTTACGTTTTCACAGTGGCTAGAGATTAGCCCTGCAGCATTTCTGTCGGAACGCTAAATGACCGATTGTATTCTTATGTATTTATGCGCCGCGTGTTAAAAAGAGCAACGCTTTTAATCCGTCTCGACACTAAGCTGTCGATGCGTTTTATTTGCTATTAGGCTTCAAAGCGTTGGAAAACTGCCCATGCTCGGTCGGGAATGGCGCCTGCAAAAACTGAGCGTGGCTTCGCCGCATAGCTTTGGTTGCTTGCTAGCCAAGACGGCGGACCTACGCGCAACTCTGCTACCTGCGGTCGCATATAGAGAAACTCTACGCTCCTTTCTGCGGCTGTGCACATGACCTCAACCCTGTACGACGCTGGCAAAACTGCAGCTGGCGGGCGCACATATCCGAGCAGCAGAAGAAAAATTCACGCACCTCCACGGAGTGAACCATGACGATTGGGCGAAGCATTGGGGATCATTCTGTGCTACCGTAAATCACCCGTGACATTGCCCACTCATGCATGTAAATGGGTGACAGCGCGTGCACATATTTACACACGCGTTGTCATTTATGCACCTCACCTTTATGAGGTTCCTTCACTTATACGTCGTAGATCGTGCCGAGTTCCGGATTAATTTAGTTAACGCTCACGCTTAGAATCCTTGTGGTTCAACTACGCACAAGAAAGATCTCCCGCCTGGACCGCATTGCAGGTTAAGATCCAGTGCCTATATATATGGGGTGCCGGTGAACGGTTGTGCCGCGCGAGTAGTCGGTTTTATTTTCAATCAAGAAACTCGCTAGCACACGCTGCCTTGCAGACGAGCACTATGTAAAGCTAGTGGAAGATATCTACAACGGCTCCGCATCCACCATAGTCCTGCTTAAGGAGAGCAGTAAAATACCTATGAGGAAGGGAGTAAGACAAGTGGGCACAATATCTGCAATGATAAATTTATTCACACCATGTTTAAAAGAGGTATTTGAACATTGGATTGTAAACAGGTAGGTGTAAAGGTTAGTGTTGA